>CM050164.1:385127199-385497199 GCA_027410445.1 Discoglossus pictus
AATGATGTATTGTGTGTGTGTGTGTGAGGTGTGTGTGTAATGTGCAGTGTGTATACATATATATATATATATATATAATGATGTATTGTGTGTGTGTGTGTGAGGTGTGTGTGTAATGTGCAGTGTGTATACATATATATATATATATATATAATGATGTATTGTGTGTGTGTGTGTGTGTGAGGTGTGTGTGTAATGTGCAGTGTGTATACATATATATATATATAATGATGTATTGTGTGTGTGTAATGTGCAGTGTGTATACATATATATATATAATGATGTATTGTGTGTGTGTGTGTGAGGTGTGTGTGTAATGTGCAGTGTGTATACATATATATATATATATATATATATATATATATATATATATATAATGATGTGTTGTGTGTGTGTGAGGTGTGTGTGTGTAATGTGCAGTGTGTATACATATATATATATATATATATATATAATGATGTATTGTGTGTGTGTAATGTGCAGTGTGTATACATATATATATATAATGATGTATTGTGTGTGTGTGTGAGGTGTGTGTGTAATGTGCAGTGTGTATACATATATATATAATGATGTGTTGTGTGTGTGTGAGGTGTGTGTGTAATGTGCAGTGTGTATATATATATATATATATATATATATATATATATATATATATATATATATATAATGATGTGTTGTGTGTGTGTGAGGTGTGTGTGTGTAATGTGCAGTGTGTATACATATATATATATATATATATATATATAATGATGTATTGTGTGTGTGTAATGTGCAGTGTGTATACATATATATATATATATATATATATATATATAATGATGTATTGTGTGTGTGTAATGTGCAGAGTGTATACATATATATAATGATGTATTGTGTGTGTGTGAGGTGTGTGTGTAATGTGCAGTGTGTATACATATATATATATATATAATGATGTATTGTGTGTGAGGTGTGTGTGTGTAATGTGCAGTGTGTATACATATATATATATATATATATATATATATATATATATAATGATGTATTGTGTGTGTGTAATGTGCAGTGTGTATACATATATATATATATATAATGATGTATTGTGTGTGTGTAATGTGCAGTGTGTATACATATATATATATATATAATGATGTATTGTGTGTGTGTAATGTGCAGTGTGTATACATATATATATATATAATGATGTATTGTGTGTGTGTGTGAGGTGTGTGTGTAATGTGCAGTGTGTATACATATATATATAATGATGTATTGTGTGTGATGTATTGTGTGTGTGTAATGTGCAGTGTGTATACATATATATATATATATAATGATGTATTGTGTGTGTGTGTGTGAGGTGTGTGTGTAATGTGCAGTGTGTATACATATATATATATATATATATATATATATATAATGATGTGTTGTGTGTGTGTGAGGTGTGTGTGTAATGTGCAGTGTGTATACATATATATATATATATATAATGATGTATTGTGTGTGTGTAATGTGCAGTGTGTATACATATATATATATAATGATGTATTGTGTGTGTGTGTGAGGTGTGTGTGTAATGTGCAGTGTGTATACATATATATATAATGATGTGTTGTGTGTGTGTGAGGTGTGTGTGTAATGTGCAGTGTGTATACATATATATATATATATATATATATAATGATGTGTTGTGTGTGTGTGAGGTGTGTGTGTGTAATGTGCAGTGTGTATACATATATATATATATATATATATATATATATATAATGATGTATTGTGTGTGTGTAATGTGCAGTGTGTATACATATATATATATAATGATGTATTGTGTGTGTGTGAGGTGTGTGTGTAATGTGCAGTGTGTATACATATATATATATATATATATAATGATGTATTGTGTGTGTGTGAGGTGTGTGTGTAATGTGCAGTGTGTATACATATATATATATATATAATGATGTATTGTGTGTGTGTAATGTGCAGTGTGTATACATATATATATATATAATGATGTATTGTGTGTGTGTGTGTGAGGTGTGTGTGTAATGTGCAGTGTGTATACATATATATATATATATATATATATAATGATGTATTGTGTGTGTGTGTGTGAGGTGTGTGTGTAATGTGCAGTGTGTATACATATATATATATATATATATAATGATGTATTGTGTGTGTGTGTGTGTGTGAGGTGTGTGTGTAATGTGCAGTGTGTATACATATATATATATAATGATGTATTGTGTGTGTGTGTGTGTGTGTGAGGTGTGTGTGTAATGTGCAGTGTGTATACATATATATATATATATATATATATATATATATATATATATATATATATATAATGATGTGTTGTGTGTGTGTGAGGTGTGTGTGTAATGTGCAGTGTGTATACATATATATATATATATATATATATATAATGATGTATTGTGTGTGTGTAATGTGCAGTGTGTATACATATATATATATAATGATGTATTGTGTGTGTGTGTGAGGTGTGTGTGTAATGTGCAGTGTGTATACATATATATATAATGATGTGTGAGGTGTGTGTGTAATGTGCAGTGTGTATACATATATATATATATATATATATATATATATATATATATATATATATATATAATGATGTGTTGTGTGTGTGTGAGGTGTGTGTGTGTAATGTGCAGTGTGTATACATATATATATATATATATATATATATATAATGATGTATTGTGTGTGTGTGTGTGTGTGTGAGGTGTGTGTGTAATGTGCAGTGTGTATACATATATATATATATATATATATATATATATATATATATATATATATATATATATATATAATGATGTGTTGTGTGTGTGTGAGGTGTGTGTGTAATGTGCAGTGTGTATACATATATATATATATATATATATATATATATATATATATAATGATGTATTGTGTGTGTGTGTAATGTGCAGAGTGTATACATATATATAATGATGTATTGTGTGTGTGTGAGGTGTGTGTGTAATGTGCAGTGTGTATACATATATATATATATATAATGATGTATTGTGTGTGAGGTGTGTGTGTGTAATGTGCAGTGTGTATACATATATATATATATATATATATATATAATGATGTATTGTGTGTGTGTAATGTGCAGTGTGTATACATATATATATATATATAATGATGTATTGTGTGTGTGTAATGTGCAGTGTGTATACATATATATATATATATATAATGATGTATTGTGTGTGTGTAATGTGCAGTGTGTATACATATATATATATATAATGATGTATTGTGTGTGTGTGTGAGGTGTGTGTGTAATGTGCAGTGTGTATACATATATATATAATGATGTATTGTGTGTGTGTGTGTAATGTGCAGTGTGTATACATATATATATATATATATATATATATATATATATATATATATATATATATATATATATAATGATGTGTTGTGTGTGTGTAATGTGCAGTGTGTATACATATATATATATATATATATATATATAATGATGTATTGTGTGTAATGTGCAGAGTGTATACATATATATATATATATATATATATATATATAATGATGTGTTGTGTGTAATGTGCAGTGTGTATACATATATATATATATAATGATGTATTGTGTGTGTGTGTGTGAGGTGTGTGTGTAATGTGCAGTGTGTATACATATATATATATATATATATATATATATATAATGATGTGTTGTGTGTGTGTGAGGTGTGTGTGTGTAATGTGCAGTGTGTATACATATATATATATATATATATATATATATATATATATATATATATATATATATATAATGATGTATTGTGTGTGTGTAATGTGCAGTGTGTATACATATATATATATAATGATGTATTGTGTGTGTGTGTAATGTGCAGAGTGTATACATATATATATATAATGATGTATTGTGTGTGTGTGAGGTGTGTGTGTAATGTGCAGTGTGTATACATATATATATATATATATATAATGATGTATTGTGTGTGTGTGAGGTGTGTGTGTAATGTGCAGTGTGTATACATATATATATATATAATGATGTATTGTGTGTGTGTGTGTGAGGTGTGTGTGTAATGTGCAGTGTGTATACATATATATATATATATATATATATATAATGATGTATTGTGTGTGAGGTGTGTGTGTAATGTGCAGTGTGTATACATATATATATATATAATGATGTATTGTGTGTGTGTGTGTGAGGTGTGTGTGTAATGTGCAGTGTGTATACATATATATATATATAATGATGTATTGTGTGTGTGTAATGTGCAGTGTGTATACATATATATATATATAATGATGTATTGTGTGTGTGTGTGTGAGGTGTGTGTGTAATGTGCAGTGTGTATACATATATATATATATATATATATATATATATATATAATGATGTGTTGTGTGTGTGTGAGGTGTGTGTGTAATGTGCAGTGTGTATACATATATATATATATATATATATAATGATGTATTGTGTGTGTGTAATGTGCAGTGTGTATACATATATATATATAATGATGTATTGTGTGTGTGTGTGAGGTGTGTGTGTAATGTGCAGTGTGTATACATATATATATAATGATGTGTTGTGTGTGTGTGAGGTGTGTGTGTAATGTGCAGTGTGTATACATATATATATATATATATATATATATATATATATATAATGATGTGTTGTGTGTGTGTGAGGTGTGTGTGTGTAATGTGCAGTGTGTATACATATATATATATATATATATATATATATATATATATATATATATATATAATGATGTATTGTGTGTGTGTAATGTGCAGTGTGTATACATATATATATATATATATATAATGATGTATTGTGTGTGTGTGTAATGTGCAGAGTGTATACATATATATAATGATGTATTGTGTGTGTGTGAGGTGTGTGTGTAATGTGCAGTGTGTATACATATATATATATATATAATGATGTATTGTGTGTGTGTGTAATGTGCAGTGTGTATACATATATATATATATATATATATATATATATATAATGATGTATTGTGTGTGTGTAATGTGCAGTGTGTATACATATATATATATATATAATGATGTATTGTGTGTGTGTAATGTGCAGTGTGTATACATATATATATATATATATATAATGATGTATTGTGTGTGTGTAATGTGCAGTGTGTATACATATATATATATATAATGATGTATTGTGTGTGTGTGTGAGGTGTGTGTGTAATGTGCAGTGTGTATACATATATATATAATGATGTATTGTGTGTGTGTGTGTAATGTGCAGTGTGTATACATATATATATATATATATATATATATATATATATATATATATAATGATGTGTTGTGTGTGTGTAATGTGCAGTGTGTATACATATATATATATATATATATAATGATGTATTGTGTGTAATGTGCAGAGTGTATACATATATATATATATATATATATATAATGATGTGTTGTGTGTGTGTAATGTGCAGTGTGTATACATATATATATATATATATATATATATATATCACATATATAGTTGTGAGCGTACGAGTTGTTGCTAACGCTGCGGGCTCGCGTAGCGAGCTGCGGCCCTCGCGTAGCGAGGGCACTGGCCGAGGGTCTCAGTTGCTGGCAAGGAGCGCCAAAGGCGCTCCTTGACAGCAACTGAGACCCTCGGGCAGTGCCCTCGCGAAGCGAGGGCACTGGCCGAGGGTCTCAGTTGCTGGCATGGAGCGCCGAAGGCGCTCCTTGCCAGCAACTGAGGACCCTCGCGAAGCGAGGGCCTCAGTTGCTGGCATGGAGCGCCGTAGGCGCTCCATGCCAGCACCTGAGGACCTCGCAAAGCGAGGGCCGCAGTTGCTGCCATGGAGCGCCGAAGGCGCTCCATGCCAGCAACTGCGACCCTCGCAAACTTCACGTCGCAACCCAAACACTACGACACACACATTACGACACTCGCAAACAACATACGACACACGTTCACACACATTACGGACTCGCAACACTCGGACGCAACTCGCGAACATTACAAAATGTAAAACACAATACATACACACACCACATACATAAAAAACTTACCTACACCAAGAGGGAGCACCCAGCACCTCAAAAATATAACTTACACCTCGATTTTAATCGAAATAAAACAGTTTAGAGACTAAAAAAAAATCGAAGCGAGAGAAAAAATGGCCGCCGAACAAAACGAAAACGAGGCTACAGCACTCTAAACTCGCAAAACACCACAAGAAACTCGCAAAACACCACAAAACACCTACGGATATTCCGATACAGACGTATACCACACATTACTCGCCATTTTACGCCAATGCGGAAGTACACGACAACGGTTTGGGCTCGCGCACGCACAGTGTTACACTGCACACATTCAGCACGCTTACACAGCAGATCCACACCACTAATGCTGCAGCAACATCAAAACACATTCACAGCTCTTCCACACAATGCTTTAAAATAGGTAAAGTATATTCATTTATGAATCTATTATATATTTCATTATTACACACTAAACAGCATTAGCTACCTTACAATTTCATTGCCGTCATTTTTTGACGGGCAATTCGCTAGTAACATATATTTATCAGGAACAAGACAACAAGGGGTGAACTTCCCCTGTCCGAACTATAAATACCTCAAGTCTGTTCTCTGTTATTTTGCTATTTACAAGGGTTGGCGTGCATGAGGACAGACACGCTTCCCTAGCTCCAAGTAATCAGCCATGAATCTCTCAATCTGGGCACATATGTCCGTAGCTGCTTGGGAGGTCCCTAGCCCACTTCACCTTGGGTTAACTTCTGAATTTCTATGTCAACGTAGAGGGGAACCTTAATTTTTGTAGTCATAATTTTTGTTGAATTATAAGGTGTAGTGCTGTGATACTCTACTACTGGTGAGAATACTGCACTATCCTAGCTGAACACACCCAAGTGTCGAGGAAACCAATCCACATATGATATGAGGACCTAACCTGTAGGTGTTCCTGATCGTGGCAGGTCCAGCTGGTCCTGTTTCTTGATTAAAAAAAAAAATATATATATATATATTTATATAATAAAAAGTACATCTGTGTTCACATCTGAATGTCTAAAGCAAGTTAAAAAACCTGCTTCCAGCTTAGAGTTCTGAGAAAAACAGTTATTACACTGCATTCTGGGAAGTTGAGCTGGGACACACAAATGTGTCCACAAATGCCTCGCTCTTCATTCCGCAGCCATTATCAAACATGGCTTCCTTTAAGCTTATGCATGCTGTATTACATCTTTAATGCAAAGCCAAGGTTGGAATAAACACAGGCTGAGTATCCAATCCATGTACAGCTGTTTCAAGCTTACTGGCTATCATCAGCATGGAGCGGGATCTCCGCCTGTGTTGTGGAAATTATGAGTAGGTAGTTCACCACAACAATCATTTAATATATGGTAGGCAAAAGAGCGATAGAAGCCCTCCACTGTACAGTAGTACAGTAAATAAAAAGTACATCTGTGTTCACATCTAAATGTCTAAAGCAAGATAAAAAACCTGCTTCCAGCTCAGAGTTCCAAGAAAAACAGTTATTACACTGCATTCTGGGAAGTTGAGCTGGGACACACAAATATGTCCACAAATTTCAATAAACCAAAGATTAAGTTATGGCGATGTTGACCTAATTTTCATGTTATATTTGTTGCATGTTAATGACTGAATATCGATAATATAATTTTATTAAAATATAAAATATACTACTATCATGTAACAAGCCCAAGACATGCCCCGTTCACTATAACTCAGGCTGACCCATGTACGGCTTGCTGTTACCACAGAGCAAACCTTTAGTGAATCTCATAATGACCTTGAGATCCTGGATTGCAGGTAATCACGGGCTATAGTGCCCGAGTACACCCTACTGATCCCTTAGTAGATTTCCCCCATATGTGTTAACAGAATGAACAAGTTAGAATGAAAATCTGTTTTGACTGTAAGAGAATAACAAATATCGGCAAATCATTTCAACTGAAAGTACAACTAATTGAAATCTATAAATACACAATTGCTTTCTTGATCGCGTACAAAACGTTTTATAAAAGAGCAATTGTGAATATTTTTCCTCTAATTCTATTTTTACAGTTCTTAATAGAGTAAAACCGTGTTGGGATTTTTTTTTTTTACCTTTTACTGTTCATTGAAGTGGCACTTCCAACAAATGCGGTTGCTGCAAATGTGATGGTTTCTTTAATACATATAGTACATTTGCTAAATCAAATGGCTTTTTGAAGTCGATAAATAATTGTGATGCAAAATTCAAGGTTAATATACTCAGAAGCAAAAGACTTTTTAAATTACCTGCAACTAATTTGTTTGAAAAAATAGTTTCATTGATGTTTTATACATTTAGTAAACATGTTGCCTAATGTTCTTCAGTGAGCTTTTGTGTATTCTTTGTATTTGTGATCTAATAGCTTCAATATATGCTGTCTACATGAAACATTAGGTTAGATTCTCATGTGTTAGATGTACTTATGGTATGTATCAACTCTGTAGGTAGTATACTGGATATTTATAAATTAAAGGGGCATTTTATCAAGTATTTAAAACATATTTTCTTAAAACACTAAAAAATATTTTTGTACAGAAAAGCTAGTGATATGGAGTCTGGAAAACTGACTGTCAATCATTGAGTAAAGTCAACTTTTGTGAATCTCAGGACCTCTAACAATCGCATATAAAATGCTGGCAGACTTGATAGACAATATGACAATTTGAAGTTGTAGAGAAACTTGGCGCAGAGATAGAGGGCGCACAGAGAGGGAGAGAGTGCACACAGAGAGACAGAGGGCACAGCAATGAGAGAGACAGAACAGACAATTGAACATAACATATTATACCGTCATTTATGACAGGCAGTTTACTAATATTAATGTATTAAACAAAACCGGCCCCAACATAGATACTTGAGGCACCTTTATGATAACTAGCCCTACTTTTGATAGTTTTATATTAATATTCTCTCTCTGATGCCTATCCTTCAGCCAGTTCACAAGTCAAGTCAGTTTATTTACTTCATGTCCCAGAATATGCAGTTTAAGAATTACTTTAATGGAACAGTACCAGATGCTTTACTAAAATCTAGTAAAAATATGTATCTAATATATATAATTCAAAGATTTCCCCATTATTTTCACCCTAATGATGTCAGATTAACAGCCCTGTAGTTTCTAGTGTTTTCCCATTTACCCTTTTGTGATCTGTTACATCATGAGCAGTTCGACAGTCATTTAGAAATGATTTGGTCTCATATCAGAAGACATGTTGGAGAACTATTTGTAATGTCTTGGAGAACTCCATGCTAAAGTTATCTTAAGGAGTATATATACTATGATTTTAATATATCAAAGAGATCTCTGACGCTTCACCATTTTTGTTTGGCTCAATGTCTTCCTAATATATTTGTCCAGTATATATGAATAAAACACATAGAAACGTAGGCCTCCATTCAAATAATCAAATTGTAGCTACCCACAATCGGTTTGCTGGTTAGAAGCTCAAAATTTCTGTGGGTGTCAAAACCGTAAGTCCGACCCATCTAAGCCTTACAATCGCATATTGCTATTCAATTGCAAGAATTCCTCAAGCCCACAATTGCCTTCAAACCCATAAATGGCAAATGTAGAAGAAATTCCTACGTGTAGATAGAACTGGCAAGGGGTTTAAACACCTGTTCGTAGCACTGTAAATGCAAATAAAAAATCAATACTGATGTAAGATATCTCAAGCTCGCAAATTTATAATAATTTTTTTATTACATATTTTTTATGATGTCATGATACCTACGGTGTCATTTACTATTGGATGTTTCTAAATCGGTAGTTACGGGCTTGCTTAATTGATCATGATCATGACCTGAAATGCTACATACTGGTGCATGGCTTACGGTTTAGGCTTTCTGCCAGGTAGCTACGGGCTTGTTCAATTGAATCGATCTGTAACAATTTTCAATTATTGCAATTGAATTGAGGCCGTAGTTTTGAAAGCTGATAAGAACAAGCATCCAATCTACCTATATATATTGTTTTAATTAATCCTTAAAATAGCCCAATTCTTCTCCCAGGTTTGTTTGAATTATTTTACTGTGTTTGTCTCTAGCTGTTAAGTTGGAAATCACATCAACATCTTTCACCTTCTCTTCAAAATACTGTAGCCTTTTACACATTACTCCTACATTTTCTTCCCTCTTAAATCCTACGAGTACCAGATAGGACTCACAAGGGGGTTAAACACCTGATTGTAGCACTGTAAATGCAAATAAAAAATCAATACTACACTTTAAAAGATGGAGAAATCAATGAAAGACATTAGAATTAATTGTTGAACAGTCTCAAGCTCGCAAATCTGCAATTCAAATTTTTTTTTTACATATTAATTTCTGTGTTATATCAATCTCGGTAATCAAGGAGTTAATACATATAAGGCTACCCACAAGGACTAGAACATTTCCTTAATTCATTTTTATTATTTTGTGCATTGGCGGATTTCGAGTCCAACCGCATATCAGACTTTTAAACTCTAATTGATTGCTGTTTAACCTCAATGTTTTAATGATGTCATGATGACAGTCTCATTTACTATTGGCTGTTTCTAAATCAGTAGTTACGGCCTTGCTTAATTTAACATGATCATGCTCTGAAAAGCTACTGACGTATGCATGGTTTACAGTTTAGGCTTTTGGACAGGTAGCTGGGGGCTTGAGCAATTGAATCACTGTGTAACTATTGCAAATTTCATATTTTAATTAAATAGGGGCCTTTGTGTTCAATCTCTCAGCGCCCAGCATGCAAATTCAGATAAAAACATCATTCATGGAGAAGCAAGGAAATCAGATCCCTTTAATTAGGATTTCTTATCATGCAAGAAATACTAATGCACCTTTTCTTAGTGCAGAAACAGACTGACCATTATTCTTTCTTTTCTGACACATTCTAAAACCAAACAATAAACCTCCCCACTTTTTAGCCAAAACCCCTCTGGTTTTCTCTGCTGTCGGGTGTGGTGGGGGTTATATATTCGGTCAAGCTTATCAACTTTTATGACTACCTGAGGCCAGAGAGAGAGGATGTCTGGCATTTCTGAACAGCCATATATGCATATAAATTCTTGCAAAAACTTTGGGTTAACATGGCAGAAAGTGTATCTCTGTTAGTGTCCCGGTAAAATAACATTATTACAGTGCGTATAACATCACATAGTAATCCCAACATTCATTATTGTGGCCCACGTTACATTACACATAAAAACAACATGTCATAGCCCTTAAAACAAGTCTCATGTCTATTTTAACAGCCTTTGATATTAGCAACGCAATGGCCCAAATAACAGGTTGCTTGTTGAGTTCAGGGGAGTTACACTCTAGTCCAAAAGTCAGTCATGACATCTACCCCTTCTGCATTGCTACCTTGTTGTGGTGGAGGGGCTTATGTACTTCAGTGAAGCTGTGAGCTCTACCATGTACGGTCACCCAAGATGGGGCAGGTCATAGCAGAGAGGACAAACAAATCGCTGCCTACTGGAGAAGGAACTGAAAACGCACTCCAGTAAATTTGCCAAGAAAACTTCATGGATAAGCACAACCAGACACTATATGCACTTGGCATGCTGCTGTCCATAGGATATCAGAGAGTCAGACGCTACTGAATGTCTAAAAATCAACTTCTCATCATCTAAACTTGGATGATTGGTCAAGTTCCCTTCTGCTTTAGCAATCACCACACCTCTAACCCTCTATACATGGCATTACCTTTAGGAAGCCCATGCTTCTATACATTGCTTAATTAAAGAATGTCCCCTACTGTACTCTACAACTGCCATCACCTTAATGATTTTACAGCCCAACCATATACTGTGATAAAAAGAAAGAAGCCTGTGAAAAGTAGCCAGGAGTAGCAAATAATTATAGCACATCGTTCCTTGAATCCCAACCAGAATTATCTCAGTTTAAATGTTCTAAGATTGTGAGTCAGCTGAGAACATCTGAAGCATTTTCCCTGTGTACATTCTGTAGCCAGAGTGCCTGCTATGTAATCAGCTGCTGACTCACCGTCTGTGAATGTCTATTCCATTAAAAATCTCAAGGCTCACAAAGTCAATTTTTGAACAACATAAAGGAAACGTAACAAAACAACGGCGGCATAATGCTCAACTACACCTGTCATACAAAGAGAAGTGCAGTTTGCCAGGCAGTCGCATTGTAATTCTCAGTCTTTTCTTGTATAGTAGTTAATACCTTGCAATGAGGAACGCAGAACGATGCAGCACATGCCCCATTTTCTGCTTCATTAAGCTGCAAATACTGAATTATCTGTCTCCATTCTATTGTTCAGGAAGCCTGGGGTGATAAAAATCATAACATTGTGCTTATGGCTTCTAAATGCTTTTTTAAAGCTGTAATGTGCTTGTATACACTGCCGTATATTCACTAAAGGACCTCTGTAGTTTGGGAAAAATCTTACATGTTTGTGATGCATGCAACTAACAACCTTAGCTGCTGTGTAAGCCATATGCGTAACAGCTTTAACTGTGTGTCTGCCTGTAGTATTGGAGGAGTTACCCTACATGAAATTACTCTGTCATTTACTTCTGCTATCAAGTGTGCTATTTGGAGTGGGAGCTTTCAACACTACCAAATAGAGATCTTATCTGAATCCACAGTTCCTCCTATCCCCCATCCCGCTCAGAAGTCTAATGTATTCCACTATTAAAGAAAATTCAATATAAACCATTAAATAATAAAGGCTGTATGTATTTTGTTGATGTTGTTGTTTAGTCCTTCAATCATGCCTGACTCTTGGTGACTATATGGACACCGCACGCCTGGCACATTTGTGTTTAGTTGTGCTCATCCATATGGTTTTCATGGCAAAGAACACAATTTGTCTGACGTCTGCTGTGACCTGCCCATCTTGGGTGACCCTGCATGGTATAGCTCACAGCTTAGTGAATCTAGGGGTATGAATGCATTGCTTTCATGGTTCCGAAATTATGCCTGATTGCTCAACAAATTCTATTTTTTTTGTCCACCTCTGTCTATTTTTATATTATATTTTTCATATTAATCTCTATTATTATTAGTCCTAATTATTCATATTGATAATCATAATATTTTCTGTTTACTTTTTTGTATACAGCACAGAACAAGTAATGTATGAAAATGGGCCATGACTCAAAAGAATGAGGGGAATATCGCCCTTCAAAAAAAACATGACATTTATTTCCATTGAATCAACCTTCAAAGCAGTGATGGTGGGTTGGGGCACACACATATATATACACACCCACACAGATATCCACATACACACCACACAAATAAACACACATCCACAACACGTACACATACACACCACACACAAATACACATATACACAAACTCACACACACATATATTTATATATATATATATATATATATATATATATATATATATACATTTGGGTACCCTCCAGGACCCCCTGCCCCTCTTGATCCCTCTGGTACCCCCCGCCCCTCTTGATCCTCCCTTCTTCCTCTCTTGATCCCCTCTCTGCCCATCTTGAGCTTACTCCATCGACGCTTCCTACCTCACCAGCACTCCTCCAGTAGTGCAGCCTTCCCTTGCGGCGCGTGTGTGATGTCTCTGGGATACGCTGGCAGGCAAGATGCTGTTCGGGGGCGTGCTGCTGGTGCGGTAGGAAGCGACCAATGGTGGAAGGGGGGGGGGATCAGGAGTGGGGGATCTAAAGGGGGGAATCAGGAGGGGGAGAGGATCAAGAGGGCAGAGAGAGGATCAGGAGGGGGCTCTGGGGCCCCTTCCAGGAGCAGAGCCTCCCTAGGGACAAGCAGTTGTGGAGAAGGGCGTCCACACGGCTCGGATTGGTGTTGGTCCGCGGCCCAGGGGTACAAAATGTGCTAGAAAGCTAAAAAAGAAATACAATAACTAGATTATTATTGTTTATTTGTAACGCGCCAACATATTCCTAATCAATGTTGGCAGAATGAGAAGAACTACTTGTTTTTGTCTTAACATAATTAGTCACTTGCGATAGAGCTAGGATGCAGATGATATCTACCCACTTGTTTGGTGGTCTGCTTGTATTGTTTTCAATCTAAAGCCATTATAACATTATGGAGAACCAGCATGTGCAGACTCCAAAGAGTATTCTTGTTTTAATTACTCCCTACTGCTGTGTTGTGGAAAGATAAAGTATGGCAGAAACATCACGGGTCTATTACTAAAAACACTGCACTCTCTGGCTCTTATTTTATATGTTATAGCAAAACGTGCCATTATTTTAATAAGCATACAGGGGAAATTAATGATTTGTTATTTATTAATACAGTGATGTACCATTACAAGTTTTAAGTGATGTTGATCATATTATCACTGTGGGACGCAGTACCTGTAGTATTGTGGAAATCAAAATCAGCCAGCAAAATATTGCTTATCTTTATATTCTGTAGTACCTGTGCGTGATTTTATTAGCTATGTAGCACAAAGCACTGGAAGGCATGTAGACTGTTTAACAGCTCAGGGAATCTATTCAGAGAAATGTCTCCAACTAACAGAAAAATGTTCTTGATGATCACACACAATACCTACCGAAACCTCTACCACTGAGCTCATTCCTGATCATTGTCATAATAGTATGACAAGCTGTCTAAAAAGGTCTTCTTAGGTTTATGAAGCTACAAACATGCGCATTACAATAATAGCTGAATAAACCATAGATGTAAAATCATATTTAGTTAAAATCTTCATTTTAGAAATTCTGCTTACTTCTAGACGGTTCTGTGTTGTTTGTCTATGGCAATTACTAATAGCTTGGAGATTAGGAAGATGTGCTGTTGTATTGAACAAGATGGAAAGTTGTCATATAACTGGAGTGTAAGCACATCTTTTTTTAATTTGACACCTGTCCCCCCCCCCCCCCCCCTCCACCACACACGCACACACACTCAGAAGCAGGCAGTCACAACTTAAACTGTATTCCTGCACAGAACTAAATACCACTCTCACACAGGTAATCTTTACCAATGGATATTGACTGCTTCTATTACAGCTGATGCATCAAAGTTTATTTTTTTCTAATTAAAAGCTAGTTTTATGGCATTTCTCTGCCTAATTATGCTCTGTGTCGGAATCTTTTTTCAAACATATACTTTTTTTATCATATAGTGGTTGCCTGTCTTGCTAAACTTGTCTTCTAGTAGCACCTACTCAGACATGCATAGTCCAGGTGGGATGAACCATGTTGTGCCAGTCAAGGGTGTGTGGAATATTCTCCTTGAACTAGAGATTCACTGGACTAGTTATATCATGCTTGGTTCTGGTCATATTCACTGTGCAATGCAATTGTGGTTGAAAGCTTGCTACATTAATTATGTTCATGTTAAACATGTGTGATATTTGTATATATTTTATAGGGGGTTTTGTGGTAATTCAAGTTATACTATATGACCTAGTCTATGGAGGTGTAATCATGTTGTTGTTTGCAAAGGCAGATAAGAAAAGCCTCATGGTGCTGACAATGCTTCAAATACATGTACACAATAGGAAAGTTTGCCACTGGAAGATCACCTGTGCAGATATACAAACATTGTTTAGTTACTTATTGTCAAAGTCTAATGCCACTATTGTCACCATTGTATTTTCCCTATAAATATGCAGTACCTTGCTCAGTAAAGAGAGCCTTCTTGGTTAGGATATAAGTGGGTAATCTGTTCTTTTGCTGGGTGCTGTGATTCCATACTTGGTTTGTGGATTTTTGATCTGCTGAAAGGCGACTACATTTCTGCGTTCTGCTCCAGCCAGTAATGTATAGAGAATAACAGGTGGAGGGTTGCCTCTTCATCACAGCGAGTTCAGTGTTCGTATTTTAAGTGACACCCAAAGGGATTCTGTGTAACACTTGGGAAAATATCTAGTGCTTTTAGGTGAGGATGTGGTGAAGGGTTTCATTTGGTGAAATGGGGATAGACTGTAGGTGATTTTGATGAAAGGCAAGTGAGAAGATGATGGTTGTTTCTTGATGAGATTGGATAGGGGCATGTGATGAAATTGAAGATATAGGTTGTTGTCATAATGCTTATTTGATCGCACTAAAATATTCTAAACTATATATTTTATATAAATACAACAGTAATTAAATAAAACACATAGTAGGTTACAAATATATACAGTTATAGAAAATAGCAAGTACTTTATCAGTTAAATGTGATTTTAAAAAAACACACTTTTTTAACAGAAACCTTTATTGAAATTTCCAATTTTTACCTGTAAGCCTTTTTGATGCACTTACAATAATTAATATTCAATTCCAATTGGTTGATCATCTCCAATAATTGCTAAATATCTCATAGAGCGGTGACTATTGTTTTTGGTCTAAATTAACATGAAACTCAAGAAACTGAGCTTGCTTAGATCCCAGTCAGTAATTAATTTAATCAGCCTAGTTACTCTCTTGGATGTGAGCAAGCAGTTATTTCAGTTTCATAGATTTTTAAACTGAAGGCAATAGAGCCAAAGCCCCAGGAGGGAATTAGCAATTATTTGTAATGTTTATAGAATTATCTTATACACTATCTAGAAATTATACTGTGTCTCTATGAATGACAAGTAGGAAAATACCTGAATATTACCAATTTATTACAATTTAAGTTAATCTATCCTTTGTGAATGCTTATTTCTAACATATTTGCCTTTTTCTTCCTTCCAGTGGCAGGCCATTTCCTTGACTGTGATTGAGAAGGTCCAGATTGCAGCTATAATTCTTGGCTCCCTTTTCCTCATTGCCAGCATCTCCTGGTTAATTTGGTCCTCCCTCAGCCCTTCAGCTAAATGGCAGCGGCAGGATTTACTCTTTCAAATCTGCTATGGCATGTATGGCTTCATGGACATTGTTTGCATAGGTAAGGAATCCTGCTACAGGGTCACTGCATGTGGGATATTGAGAAACTGTTCTGTGGCCCCAAACAATATCCTTAACACGGTGTATTTCATTATGTACTGTAGACCTGCGGTCTGTGGAATTGGAGATAAAGAGGATAGAGTGAGACTGTGAAATATAATTGTTTTCATTTATAGGATAAAATCAACAATGAGTAATAAAAATGTACATTGATTTTCAGATGTATAGAGGGGTCTGGCTTTCTTTTTTTCATTACACATTTTCTATCAATACTCTTTATCTCTTATTCCCTCTTGACAACTTCAGACATCCCAGGCCTTTGTTTCTGAGGCCTGCAAGGGGGTTATCTCTCTGGTGAGCTTATCAACTTTTACAACTATCTTTTGATCATCCTTGTAAAGTCTGCAAAGCAGCCAGATGGTGTCTGGTTAATGTATTAACTAATCTTTTCCTTAGTGCCCGTTTGCCAGAACCAACATTTCAATAGGCCATATACTGTACATTCAAATCCCTGCAAAGTTAACTCTAATAGCAGGGTTTCTTGTGGGGAGTCATTATATCTAAATCTATCATATTTTTCCATGTATAAGATGACCCTATGATTTTGACCCCAACATTTTAGAAAAGTATGTAATTAAGCCAGTCCCTGCCAGCAAGTATTCCATAAGGGCCCTCTGTCTCCAAGAACTAGCTCCCTTGGATCACATCATACACTGACTCCCCTATAACTCCAGGTCACATTATAAACTGCCCCCTATAAATCCATGTGCCCCCTCCTTACTTGGCCCATAGAACTTGCTTCCCTGGGTCACATCAGTCTCTTGCTTCCCAGGGTCACCTGGGTCCCTGCGCTTCATGCAGGTCAGTGCTAGCCCCGGCCCCTCTCCAGCGCATGTACACCCGGCAGGCCACGTATACCAGCACTGCCTACTACTCACGTTAATCTCACTACTCAACCCCTTTTCAGTCTCTAGGGCCATGCTTATCTCCCTGCAGTCCTCAGAACCCTCCCTCCTTGAACATCATCCGACTGCTCATACACGCACCTCCCCGCACATCCTCAAACTTATTACTATCACACTTGCCTCTTCAGAAATGCCAGTTTTTTTTTCACATGACATATTATGCTTCTGCCTCAGGATTAGTCAAAATTTGAGTAATTACTCCTTCTAGCTATGCATATATGTGAGCAAGGGCTGGAGAGAGAGGGGAGAGCAGCGGAGGGATTGAGACAGCGCCATCTAGCGTCTCACGCAAGGTCCCTCCGCTGTACTCCTTGTATAAGATGACCCACCCAATTTAAAGGTCCAAATTTGGTCAAAAAAATTTGGTGTTATATATATGCACACACACAGAAAAATAGTACTTTATATGACCTCTTGGATGCCTAAAACTATGTTAATAAACCTAATCAGAATTGCAAGTAATACAAATTTTGCCTTGCACTTTGGGAAATTGGTCATGGACATGCAAATGAGCCCACAATGTACTTTGCAGTTCAAGAAAAACTACACTTTTTTGTCAAGTGTGTACAAAGCTAACAAAATTAGAAGCTGTGTAAGCTATTGGCATAAATCATTTTTGGGTGAAAACAGAATTTTTGGAAACTCTTTTTTTGAGTATAGAATTCCTGAAAGCTGAATCATGAGGGTGTGTTTTTTGGCCATCAGTGAAGAGAAGGGTTCGAGAAGGGGCAACAGCGAGCCTTTATTAGGATAACTGGATAAGATTAATAAATTAGCACCACACCGCTTCCCCCTCACCGGCCCAGAAGCAGACTCATTGCTTCAGGATATACAACCATATCCCTCCAGAAATATCAACACACCCTCACACACACAACTTGCACTTGTGTAACATGGATTTCCCCTGGGGCCCAGAAGAGGCATCATATTTGTTTTTCTAATTAAAAAATAGCTGTATGACTTTTTTCCTTCTTAATTATACTCTTTGTTGTTTAGTCGTTCAGTCATGTCCAACTCTCCATGACTCTTGGAAATACCCTGAAATAAACTGGATAAATGAGACCAGCAGTTCATCTAAGGGGAGCATGCTCTTGAGTACACTCAGGGATCATTATCTGGCCCAGGTTATACAGGAGCCTACTAGAAATGAAGCTATCTTAGATTTACTCATCACAAATAATATTGATATAGTATCAAATGTTGAAATAGGGCAACCTTTGGGAAACAGTGATCACAACACAGTCTCGTTTGAGATTGAATTAAAAAAACAACATTTTAAGGGGCCAACGAAAACTCTTAATTTTAAAAGGGCAGATTTTAACGGTCTAAGGGCAGCAATACAAAATATAGACTGGGACAGAGAACTGATGGGTAAAAACACTGAACATAAATGGACAACATTTAAATCCTTACTAAATATACATACACATCGGCATATACCATGTGGGAATAAAAGTAAAAGGAGTAAATCCCATCCAATGTGGCTTAACAATGATTTGAAGATCAAGATACGGAGTAAAAAACAGGCATTTAAATTATACAAACAAGAGGGGACAGAGACTGCTTTACAAGAATACAAGGAAATCAACAAGACTTGCAAAAGCGTGATTAGACTGACTAAAATAGAAAATGAAAAATGTATTGCAAAAGAGAGTAAGACTAACCCTAAAAAAAATTTTTAAGTATATTAATGGGAAGAAGGCGAGGAAGGAAGCTATAAGAACATTAGAATGTGAAACAGGCTGTCTGAAAATTAGTGACCAGGAAAAGGCAGATGAGCTAAATAGATTCTTTTCTTCGGTATACACAAGGGAGGTAGGTACAAGTGGTTGGGACACTGCAACATAATGGGGCTACACTACCTTTGCCAAATAATTGGTTAACACAGGAAGTAATCCAAAAGAGGTTGGAAAAAATAAATGTTAATAAAGCCCCGGGTACTGATGGAATACATCCAAGGGTACTAAGGGAACTGGGTTCTGTAATAGCCAAACCATGATATTTAATTTTTCAAGATTCACTCAACACAGGGTCTCTACCAGATGACTGGAGAAAAGCTGATGTGATACCTATATTTAAGAAGGGAGCAAGAGCAAATCCGGGGAATTATAGACCAGTGAGCCTCACTTCTGTAGTGGGGAAGCTTTTAGAAGGGTTAATAAGGGATAATATACAAGAATATGTCTATTTGAACAGAATTATAAGTAGGAGTCAACATGGATTTATGAGGGATAGGTCATGTCAAACAAATCTAATTAGTTTCTATGAGGAGGTTAGTAGGAACCTGGATCAAGGCAACTCAGTGGATGTAGTATTTTTGGATTTTGCAAAGGCTTTTAATACAGTGCCACATGGGAGACTATTGGGCAAACTAAGGGATACAGGAATTGCAGTAAATATCTGCTCATGGATTGAGAACTGGCTAAAAGACAGGAAGCAAAGGGTTGTTGTAAATGGAACATACTCCGATTGGACTAATGTGGTAAGTGGGGTTCCTCAGGGTTCAGTATTAGGTCCTCTCCTTTTTAACATATTTATTAATGACTTAGAGGTAGGATTGGAGTGTGGGGTCTCCATTTTCGCTGATGACACAAAGTTGTGCAAGGTAATTAAATCAGATAATGATGTGCTTTCCCTCCAAAAGGATTTACATAAAATTGAGGAATGGGCATCTAAATGGCAAATGAGATTTAATACAAATAAATGTAAGGTTATGCATCTGGGAAGATAAATAAGCCATGCAATTTATAATCTTAATGGAGCAAATCTAGGTGTATCAGATATTGAAAGGGATTTGGGAGTGCTTGTGGATAACCACCTAGGTAACAGTGCTCAAAGCCAAGCAGCAGCTGCAAAGGCCAATAAAATATTAGCATGTATTAAGAAGGGTTTAGAAGCCAGGGAAGCAAATATAATTCTGCCACTATACAAATCTCTAGTACACCCTCATTTGGAATATGGAGTACAATTTTGGGCACCACTTCATAAAAAGGACATTTTAGAGCTGGAAAAGGTACAGATAAGGGCAACAAAACTAATAAGGGGAATGGAGGGGCTAAGTTATGAAGAAAGACTAACCAAATTAAACTTATTTTCTCTAGAAAAAAGGCGTCTAAGAGGAGATATGATTACCTTATATAAATACATCCAGGGTCAGTATAAAGATTTGTCAGGGGAGCTTTTTGTGCCAAGAGGTTTTCAACTGACAAGAGGACATCCCTTGAGGTTAAAAGTAAAAAGATTCCACCTCAAAGAAAGAAAAGGGTTCTTCACAGTAAGGGTGGTTAATCTGTGGAATTCTCTACCAGAGGAGGTGGTGACAGCGGATTAGATAGATAACTTTAAAAGGGGACTAGATTTATTTCTAATTTAAAAGGGAATTCAGGGTTATCATGGATAATTAGAGAGACAGTATTGATCCAAATTGTTTACATTTCCCTTTGAGACAATTGGCTAAGTCTCGCTTGTGGTTTTTTTTTTTTTTTTTTCTATTTTCCTTCCTCTGGACTAATTAATAATTTAAAAAAATAATTAAATTGATTAATAATTAATTAACAACTAATGAATTAATAGTTAATCCTCATATTGCAGATCAGATGAGATCTTAAAAGGTTGAACTTGATGGACTGAAAGTCTTTTTTCAACCTTAAATACTATGTAACTATGTAACTCTAGCCAGGCATATCTGTCAGCTACAGCCCCCTGAGATCCATAAAGCTCATGATCATTACTTAAATGGCCTCATCTATCCATCTCCGCCACTGCTGTTCTTTTTTTTCATGTACCTTCACTCTTTCCCTGCATCAGAGTCTTCTCTACGGAATCCTGTCTTCTCATGATATAGCCAAAATATTAGAATTTTTATTTCATGATCATACCTTTTCAGTGAACACTTTGTCTTGATTTCCTGTAGTATGGATTGATTGGATCTTCTTGCAGTTCAAAAACTCTAAGCACTTTTCTACAACAATGCAATTTAAAGGTATCCGTTCAGTCTTCACACAAACCTTTTGTTGATGGTGAAATATCTTTACTTTTCAGTAGCTTATGCAGACTTTTCATAGTGTTCCTCCAGAGAGGCAAACATCTTTCAATTTCATGTCTGCAGTCACCATCTGAAGAGATCTTGGAGCCCATGAAAATAAAATCACTGCCTCCACTTCTTTCTATCTGTTTGCCAGGGACTGAGACTGCTGTTTGCCAATCCGATCTTAAGCATGATGTATTCCACATATAAGTTGGTACTCCCATTTCTTCAAGAACTTGACACATTTTGTTGTGATCCACACAGCATAATCTTCTAGGATTTTGAACAGTTCAGTTGGGATCCCATCAACTCCTGCAGTCTTATCAGCGATTCTTCCTATGGCCCATCTCACTTCACCCTCCAAGATGTATAGCTCCAGCTTATTGGACAAACTATTGAGGTTATCCGTGCTGCTAAAGTCGTTAATGTATAGATCTTCTGTGCATTCTTCTTTATCTGATATGTTTCTTTTATATCACATTTTTGCTTTTTATCACGCATGAAAGGTTCCTTTTACATTCACTATTTTCTTGAAGAGATCTCTTGTCATTACCATTCTGTTATCTTCTTCTATCTTTACATCCCTCATTGTAGAATGTCTTATTGTCTCTTCTTGCAGTCCTGCTTTCCTGGGCTACTTTCAAAGTCTCGTCAGACAGCAAGTTTTCCTTCCTAGTTTTTCTTTCCTTTGGAGATATTCTTTGTTACTGTTTTCTGGACAATGTCACAAACTTCTGTTCAGAGTTCTTGAGGCTTTAATACTTTTTCACATTTTACAAAATGGTAGCCAGTTTTACAAATCAAAACAAATTAAAGAATTTAGCGGGCGATAACTTTCATTGAAGCACAACTTTTACTGTTGACAGATCCCTAACTAACAGAGCTTCCATACAGCTAAACCTGAATGGATACACTTGATTACAAGGAATTATTAAAGTAAATTTGTTGTCCAGGCAGCACATATTACTGCCTTTTTGCAATAATTATATGTTATTAATATGCTTGCTAGGTGTTTACTAATCAATCTTTGTATATAAACAATTGGCTTTTAAGAATAACTAAAATGTATATGTTGAAATGTGGATTGATGATTGATGATTCTTTATTATGTATATGCTTCAATTTTGTCTTTTGTATTGCTTGTTTTCTTTTGTTTTTGCATTCATTCAGATTCCTGGATACTGATCCATTCTCAGTTTTTATGTCCTACATTGCTGTAGATGTGCCTATTTTTTAGGACTTTGATCCATTTCTTTTTTTTTCTGTTCAAACTGACCAATTGTTCCTCTTCCTATAAAAAGCAGATTTAGTCCTCCCCTGTCCGCAAAGCAGATGCTCAGCCATTTGTGTACGGACACTGAAACCATTAAATCATATTTGTTGTTGTTGTTCAGTATTTCAGTCATGTCCGACTCGCTGTGACCATATGGACATCGCCCGCCAGGCACATCTATCTGTGTTGCTGATTGTGCTCATCCTTATGGTTTTCATGGCAAAGATACTGGAGTGCATTGCCAGTTCCTTCTCCATGGACCACGTTTTGTCTGACCTCTCTGCCATGAGCTGCACGTCTTGGGTGACCCTACATGGTATAGCTCACAGCTTCATTATGGTACACAAGCCCCTTCACCACAACAAGGTAGCAATCCAGAAAGGGTTAAAGCATATATTATGGGCTTTAAAAGCCTGTCATACGTCATGGTATTGCTAATATGAAGTGAGCCTTTGAGAAAGCTACTGTTTGTAGCGAAACGGTCCATCAGGTAACAGCACTGATCCTATAAGTATATGTTTTATATTCCTTCTACAGTAATCCATCTAAACTGTGAGGTTCCCGGAAAGGGCAACTTTAATTTAACTGGTTAGAGGTTGCTAGAGACTATGTAGTTAATTGCAATGAAAATAGTATTGTAGAATTTATGTTTCAAGCTGTGGTTGCTACAAGGATTGGCGTCTTTTGGTTGTAAATGTTTTTATAGTTATACCATGACTACCCAGTGAATTTACATAGGAATGAGAGGATTTTTTTCTCTTCTATTACTACTTGTCATATTTCTATGATTTTTAGTTATTAGTGATATGAAATACATATGCTAAAAGCTTTATAACTGTTTGGATTTTTGTATCAATCTATATTGATCTGTGGGGAGGATATTATGCATTTTTGATTTAGTATTATCCTTGAGTGGCTTTCCTATCTTATGCAAGGGACCCTAGCAAGCTTTGCGGCATCCAGCTAATGGAGCCTTCCAGACAGGAGTTATCCCTTGAGGATCTTGGGTTTTCAGCACTACACTAGGATATTGTTTATGTGATATATATCTGGTTCATATTCAGTTGGCACCATTACAGCCTGGTTCAGACTGTTGTTGATATGCATGTATTTATTTATTTTTGATTTAGTATTATTCTTGAGCGGCTTTCCTATCTTATGCAATGGACCCTAGCAAGCTTTGGGGCATCCAGCTAGTGAAGCCTTACAGACAGAAGGTATCCCTTGAGGATCCTAGGTTTTCCGCAATATGCTAGGACACTGTGTATGTTATGTGTAACCAGTTTATATATAATGTAGTTGACACCATTACAACCTAGTTTAGATTGTTGTTGATATAAACCTGAGATGGATACAGTATTGAGAGCTTATTTGTTTGAATCTGATTTATATGTTATCTATTGAGAATAACATCAATATTTGAAACTTGGGTATGATATATAAATCTGAGCTGGTTAAACTATTGAAAATGTATTTATCCATATAAGGCTAAATCCTAGCCAGTTCAAATTACTGTAGTTATATCATGTGAATTTGATTTATAATCCATTTATTGATACAACCATAACAGTGTTAGACTGGTGTGGATATAAGCGTGAGTTAATCCTAACATTAAGAATTTACTGATCTGATTTTAGCAGGAGAAGGATCTTATATATAAAAAAAAATTTGTCCTCCAAAATATCTCTCAAGATTGATCAAATTCTTAATAATGATTTATTATGAATAAGAGTATATATTTTCTTTTATTTATTGGATATATTTTAATTATATGTGGCGACATTTTGTGCAATCTAAAAATTTATTTTTTGTTTAAATTATTGAAATGAGGTGTTAAGCACTAGGGAATTACTAATGGTTTTCTATTGTTAAACCTGAATGGAGCAAAAATCAAACAAACAGTCCATTACTTTATATTTCATTACTGCCCTGTATCCTTAGATGTTCATTCTTTATCAGCTCCACGGTTCTGTATATCTGTGTCTTTTCTCCAGCTTCATACAAAAACATGTTTCTCTCTGTTTATTATTGGAGCAGCAAGAGACAATCAGTTTGTGTTTCTCTCTCTTTGTAGTTCTCACAAACAGTGTACATTTCTGCTTTAAGCAAACTTTGCACAGTCTAATTTCACAGTCTTTCCGAGGATGAAGGCCCAAAACAAAGCCCACTCTCTCTCTACAGTGCATAAAACAGCCTCACCCATTTCTCAGTTTCCATCTCTTGCAGGCTTGAAATCAGGTGTAGCTATTTAATCGCTTCAGGAGTTTAACGCTTTCAGAGCGTCTGGGGGGTAAAAAAAAACGTTTAAAAGTCTGTGGCTTACACAAAGCTCTGGGATCACCCTCCTCCGCTCAACACCATGGGGTTGAGCGACTTGAGTCAAGAGGCTGTGTATGCTATTCATTACATCTGTATTATGGTGACTGCCATCTCTGTGGATTCTTCCTTTCTCCTCTTTGCTTTTGCAACTCTTCCACTACCTTCTCTATTCCTTTTAGAACGTGCAAAAAGCCATCATGGTGGAGATGTGATATTGCTGTTTACTTTTCAGTAAGCTCTGCACACTGTGTAACAGCTCACTCCTCCAGTCCTCTCCATTATAATGCACCCTTCCTCCTCTGTGCCACCTGCATGGATGACTGGATGGTTTCTTGGAGATTCTGCATCTCAAACGTCCAACTGCTGCTGATTGGGAAGAGGTCTTGTCCCAGCAATTTTCTCAGACATAGGGATAATCTTATACCTCTGCTCATGTACGATCTCATCTGTAACATGTTCTGTAACTTTCCCGAATGTCCATTCTCAATTGAGAAAATCGCCTTCTGCTTAATCATGTCACAAGACATTTGGGCTTTCCAGCTCAAGCTGTACAAGTCCATCTCCCTAACCCTGAAACTTTTCTGGTATTCACTGGAACCAGAATAAGTGGTGAAGTCCCTCATTCTATACACATGCTCCTCGTCCTCATCACCTTCACATGCTTATTCTCTTGCCACTTTTCATCACTGTCTGCTTTTATAGTCCTTCAAACTATCCTGAGCACATGGTTTGCGAGGACAGATGACATGGCTCTTTCTGTGGCTCTGCTGCAATGGGCGGGCCAATAACTCTCTCACAGAACTGTAGCCGTTTCATACACCCAAACCACTTGAACTCTGGTATCTTATTCTTCACAGGCTCCACAGAATTGACCTTTCCCAGGCTCCATAGAATTGACCTTCCCAGGTTCCACATAATTGAACTTTCCCAGGGCTGATGTTCAGATCTTCTAGGATCCTAGGAGGTCAATGCCAGTCTCTTCTGGACCAGCAGCCCTCTGAGCCAGCTGTGTCTCCAATCAGAGAGATTGGTCACCTTTTGCTCTTGCATAGTATGTATGTATCAGCAGACATTCTCTATCCGAGCTGCTTCCCCCTGCTCCAGGTAATCTTCTATCTCTTGTAGCTGAGAGGAGAGACTAGCAATTTATGTTTCTCTCTGAGATAAATGATTAGTCAGGAGATCTTCCTCTATTCCAAAAAAATACATCTTTGTCCACTTCCTGTAGGGCATCTCGTTGGCCAAAACGGATGCCTCCTCTACTCAGGAATATAATTTGCCATACTCCTGATACCCCTCATATTAAGCAGCAATTTGTCTGTCTTCATGAAGGGTTTTTTCAGCCCCATTGGGACTGGTTAATAACTCATAATGTGGATTTTGCGAGCAGACTTATCAACCACAACTCATGGTGAGCAAATACGGAGTACAGCAACAAATTGTACATTTGTGTTTACATTTGCATGCTTAAAAATAAGTTAATAAGCTTAATTCCTACTAATAATCACAAGAAATTCTTTGTTTGCACTACACGCTCTCTCTCTCTCTCTCTGTCTCCCTAGAAAGAGATGTCCATGCTCATAAGCTGAGCCATAAGTAGGTCCATAGATAAATAAATATACAAATAGAAATGCACTCATGTGACCTGCACTAAAATTCAAGGACCGTGGTGCAATCAGAATTTGGTAATATATAAGGGTTTTGCTTGCTCAGATACCAAATAAAAAGTGCTGCTTTTTATGCAGTGAACCACTCTAATTCTTTTTTTTTTTAGATAATTTTCATTGAGGAAATAAGGTTAATATATTAAACCCAAAAGGGTCAAAAGCAAAATATAAACAGTAAGGGTACAACACTCGGAAAGTTAAAACATATCATCATAACTTTTTAATCTTGTTTTAATCTTTTTTTTCTTTTGGATATTACCATTTTGAATTACACATACAGTATAGTGCATATTCACATATGTGTAAGAGCATCCTTAATCAAAGGAAAAAAGAGAATATTAAGTAAAGAAAAATAGAGACTAGAGAAAAAGAAGAAAAGGAGAAGAAAAGAAAAATGTGAAAAGGGGTAGGATGGTAGCATATATAGCCACGGTTGCCCTGAAAGATTACCCTTTATTTATTATTTTAATCTTGAATCGCTACCATCCAACTTGCTGGGTCCAGGTGACCCAGCATTAAGCCCATTTTCTATGTGTAGAGTCTAGGGGCCTCATTCTATTATCGGCCGTAAGGCTGCGATTCCTTGCGGGGGTTCAGTTAACTCGCGATTCTATTATACGGCCCCGCAAGGATCTCCTCTTACGGCCGGCCGCATATCTTGGAACCGGCCGTAATCTGTGAAATCTAAAAACTGAAAAATAAATTCAAGCCTGCACTGTACAGCTCTGTAAATGCTAGGGATCATATTGGGGGACATGAGGATTAAAAGGAACCCACTCTCAAGCTTGCATATCTGCCCAAACCCGAGTTCAAATTAACTGTTTATTTGCCGGCTGCGGCGTGGGTGTGTCTGAGGTGCTCCAAGCACTCTGGACTTTTTACATGGATATTTTACGGATATTAAAAATTAAATATTTTACGGATTTGAGTACAGGATAATTATGTGCTATTTTTTCTAACACCTAAAATCCCTTTATAGTCTTCTTAAAGTGCAGGATGGCTTTATTTGAGCTATTTTATGTGCTTAATTGGTGCTAGCGAGACCTCTTTCCTGCAAGTAAGCTGCGGCTCGTTTTTAGCCTTGCAGAGAGGTTTCCCGGAGCAATTGAATTGCAAATCTCTTGCGGCCGTTTTAGATCAAAGGCTTTCCTCCGGCGCGAGCGGCCGCAAGAGATAGCAAGGCACCTGCCGCAAGCCTGCCGGAATCCCCGGCCGTAAGGGAATAGAATAGCCGAATAGCTTGCGGCCGGTCCTTGCGGCCCCGCAACGGCTGCGGCCGATAATAGAATGAGGCCCTAGGTCGGCTGAGAAAACCAAGCTTATTCTGAATACAGCCCAATTAGTATCAAAATTCTAGAGCATTTTACTAAATGCTTTTTAATTGCCTCTTTTAATAGGTAGCGCTTCAGTTATCTGCAGTATCACATCTGTGAAAAACCACTAGGATAAATTATATGTGTAAAATCTCCTTATCAAACTGAACTTCAAAGATTAGACAGGACACATAAGAACGCATTATTGGTATTGATCATATTTTTCTAATCATGTTTATTCAAATAGAAAGTGAATGAACTAATTATATTCTGCACAGCATTTAGACTGTGCTGATTGTGCTAAGACTAAAACTGTGAGGCAAGACCTCAGAACATCTGTAAGGGACATACTCCATCACTCACACAGACTCGCGCTCCTCCATATTCATTATAAGACCACTAGCGATTTGCCCGTCAAAAAATGACGGTCAATAAAATTTGAAGCCATGGGAATGCTGTTTGAGACATAATTAAAACTGTTTTCCATTGAGAAGACCTTCGGCACTCATTGCGAGCCTCTCCTGTCGTGAACTTTTGGTCCTCTGAGAGAGATATATATTTCTATGTATATGTAGTTAAGTAATAATTAATGATTTATTCAATTTATTAAGTAATAATTATTTATGCAATAAATTATTATACTTTAATTATTTATAAGGCTGAAGAGCTAACAATCTGTTTGTTTGTATTTTCCGTCTGCATAGAATATACATTGTGAGTGTTAGTGCCCTGCTTATAAAGTGTAATGAATGTTTGAAGTGTGCATTCTAAATAGGCTCTGTGCGCGAGGTAAAGCCGTTGGTTTATTGCGTAAAGCCACTTTGTATAGTCGTAATGTTATTAATGTGGTACGCGTCTCGTGAGGATTTTCCGGCTTTTGTAATGGTGTATTTTGTAGGTTGTAGTGTGATGTGTAAATTGCTATTTGTTTTGCAGTGTTTTGCTCGGTCCAGGGTCGTGTAGCCTCGTTTTCATTTTTGTTGCCAGCCATTTTTTTTCTCGCTTAGGCGATTTTCAAGTTGCGAAAATCATCTAAATTGAGTTTAATTCGCGTTCCAGCTCACTCACAGACGTCCTGGCTGCTGCCCCATGCTGTCTGTGATGTTTTTGTAATTTTTTTTTAGGCGTAGTTAGTGTTTTTTTCGGGTTTTTCGTTCGGCCACTTATCTCGTAATTTTTTTCATCTCGTATCTTTTTTTTTTCTAAGTCCTGTGTCTCGTATTTCGTATGCACCACACAAACACTGGTTCTCGTAACACATTGGTTAAGTATGTAACAAGCTTACCACAATAGCATCTATGAGCATGAAATAAGTTTTAGAGAAAATCTTATATCTAGCAGACCTTGAATCCTGGGCACTTGGCTAACTAGTCTTTTTGGAGTTTGAAGGGGAGGGTTATTTAGTCAGTGTTTCAAATGTACTGAATAGAGATTGTGTCTGAATCCAATTTTCCTCCCAGGAACAAAAGCAAATGTCATCATTAAAGCAGAGACGCATATAGTTACACAAAAACATCAGGGTAAAGTTCTTGAGGCGTCAGTACTTTGTACATATGCCCCATATGATCACATATATAGTTGTGAGCGTACGAGTCGTTGCTCACGCTTGCGGGCTCGCGCAGCGAGCCCGCAAGAACTGCGTCCCTCGCGAAGCGAGGGACGCAGTTCCCCGCAAATGCGGGTCCTCGCGAAGCGAGGGCCCGCATTTGCGGTGATGGAGCATCCCAACGTCCCCGCAAATGCGGATCCTCGCGAAGCGAGGGTCCGCATTTGCGGAGGTGGAGGCTCAACGTCGGCTGTATAACACACACATACACACACACAACTTTTTAACAGAATAAACTCAACCGCCCAGCCAACAAAAACCCAACAACGTCCCCGCAAATGCGGATCCTCGCGAAGCGAGGGTCCGCATTTGCGGTGGTGGGAGCATCCCAACATCGGCTGTGTTAACACACACATACACACACACACAACTTCATAACAAAAAAAAACTCAAAGTCGCCTCACACCCGCTTACACCCAGACACACAGACGCAAGAATTAACAAAAAAACAGTAAAAAAGGCCCCTCACACGCTCTTAACACACATACGCACGACTTAGAAACAAAGACACTGCGTCGTACACGTAAAAGCTAACCGCGTCTATCGCAAACAAATACGGCAACATCGCAACAAAATACGGCCGCATCGGAAATAAATGCGGCCGCGAAAGACCCATTCCAACCGCCGCGCATTAAAACATCACAAACACAAGAAAGAAACACAACAAACACATAAAAAGCTTACTTACAGCACGGGGGGGCATCCGGCACCTCCAAAAGTTCATTTACACGTCCATTTAAGTCAAAACAAAGAGTTTAAACGCCCGAAAATCGGCTAAGCGAGAGAAAAAATGGCCGCCGAACAAAACGAAAACGAGGCTCCAGACGTAACTACACTACACTTACTCGCAATAATGAAACACATACTATGCGGAACGGATCACAATCATATTAAACACCATTTTAAGTACTACTACGCACAAAATGGCGGATGGAACGCAAATTGTAAGCTGGAACGCAAATAGCGCATGCGTATTGCGTTCTAACGGTCTAACTTTCCAGAATGTTCTACAAGTTTATAAATACTGCCTATTTGACAGAGAAAAATACATTTCTACTCAGGTGATGAACAGAGTGACTTCAGACATAACTGCTGCTAAAACTTGAGAAGACAATTCTTTACTAATTTACTACTTTACACTGTGCAAATTACAACTGAGAGGTAAGCTATAATATATTACATTTTATTATCAAGACAGGACATTAAAAAAAAAAAAAAATAAGAAAAAGAGGTTTATGTATACTGACATGTGACACGCACATATATGCGTATAATGTATAGTCACATGTGACACGCACATATATGCGTATAATGTATAGTGACATGTGACACGCACATATATGTGTATAATGTATACTGACATGTGACACGCACATTTATGTGTATTGCCCCTGCAACAAAATTATCTTAAATAAACTAATTAAACAACTACATTTAAATTACATTACAAAAAAAAAAGTTGGGACTATTAAAATATGAGTCATGTATACTGATATGTGACACGCACATATATGTGTATCATCTATAGTCACATGTCACACACACATTTATGTATGTTGCCCAACATTAAAAATAAGGTTAATTTAACAATTGAAATATGATTCATGTATAGTGATATGTCACACGCACACAAAAAAATTACTTTCAACTATGGAAATGTGCTTCATGTATGTGACATATGTGTGTAGCCCCCACAGCAAAATAATGTTAATTGAAAATAATTACAGAACTATATTTAAATGACATTAATTTAGTGCAATTCAATAAATCACCTAAAGCTTAATCTTTCACCTTTTTTTCATATTTAAACAGACTCTGCATCAACAGCGTCACTCAACAATTTGCATCGTGCATTGTGAAGCACAATCCCTTTTAAAGAACACCAACAAAGAAGAACAGGTAAGATACAACAAGACATTATATGATGAAAAGGCCATGCTTTGTTAAATAAAATAAAAATATATATAATTCACTATTTCACTTTATTTTTCAAACAGACACTACAAGAAGACCGGCGGATTAAGATTGCCAGGAGGGGACCCTCTGTCATTCGAGACTTCAATCAAGGTAAAGTATTAAGTATAAAAAAGAACCGAACCATGAGCCTCATTCAATTGCGAGTTGGCAAATTGAATAGGGCTCTATATAAGCACATAACAGATTTTTTACACAGACATTTTTAGTTACTGAACTTCTATCCAAAATCAAGGTCTTCACTAACTAAATACTTCTGTCAAAAAAAATGTTATGTGCTTATATAGAGCCCTATTCAATTGGTCAAAACGCAATTGATTCAGGACCTAAATATGTTTAATGGCCGAGGGCCTCATTCAAATGGGATTTGCCCATTTCAATAGGGCTCTATATAAGCACAGAGCATATTTTTTTACAGAACTTTTTAGTTACTGAAGACCTTGCTTTTGGATACAAGTTCACTAACTAAAAACTTCTGTAAAAAAAGATGCTCTGTGCTCATATTGAGCCCAATTCCATTGCCAAAAACAAAATTCAATGAGGCCCTCACAATATAACAAATCCAGCAACCAAAGGCCCTCATTCAATTGATATTTTGGACAATTCAATATGGCTCGAAATAAGCACATTTAGAACCCTATTGAATTGGCCAAACTGCAATTGAATGAGGGCCAAAGTATGCAACATATGGTACACACAAACTGGTACACACAAAACAGGGTTGTAACAAACACATAGCAAACTAAATTCATATTCTTTTTGTTTAACAACCTATAATCATTAGAAAAAACACTACATAAGTATAACAAGAGTGGTGCCCATCAAAAAGGATTGTACGAAAAGTCACACAAACACATAGCAAACTAAATTTATATTCTTATTTAATGTTTAACAACCTATACGCTTTACAAAACAACATTAATAAGCATACCAACAGTGGTGCGCACCAAACAGGATTGTATGAAAAGTCACACAAACACATAGCAAACTACATTTACATTCTTATTTTATGTTTAACAACCTATAAGCCTTAGAAAGAAGCCGAAATAAGCATACCAACAGTGGTGCGCACTAAACAGGATTGTACGAAAAATCACACAAACACATACCAAACTACATTTAATTTCTTATTTAATGTTTAACAATCTATAAGCCTTACAAAAAAGCCTAAATAAGCATACCAAAAGTGGTGGGCACCAAACAGGATTGTAGAAAACCACAGAAATAATGTCATTTTTTAGTGAATACAAATACATTCAAATAAAATAACATTTTCATTTTTATTTTATAACAGATACTGCGTCAAGAACATCGGACCAGGAGTTTCAACTGAGGACCAGACCAGTGGACGAGGACTTTCAACAGAGGACCAGACCAGTGGACGAGGACTTTCAACAGAGGACCAGACCATTGGACGAGGACTTTCAACAGAGGACTACACCATCGGACGACGACTTTCAACAGAGGACCAGACGATTGGACGAGGACTTTCAACACAGGACCAGACCATCAGATGAAGGCTTGCAACACAGGACCAACAAAGATTCTTATTCAAATCAAACTTCAACCAAGGTACAGTATAACAAGTAAAAAAAGAGAAAAATTAATTAATATTCTTCTTTAATGTTTAACCACCTATAAGACTTAGAAAAAAGCCTAAAGAAGCATACCAAAATTGCGGCGCACCAAAAAGGATTGTAGAAAAACACAGAAATAAGGGCATTTTTTCATTAATACAAAGACATTCAAATAACATAACATTTTCATTTTGATTTTATAACAGATACTGCGTCAAGAACATCGGACCAGGAGTTTCAACTGAGGACCAGACCAGCGGACGAGGACTTTCAACAGAGGACTACACCATCAGCCGAGGACTTTCAACACAGGACCAGACCATCGGACGAAGGCTTTCAACACAGGAACAACAAAGAATTTTGCTTGAAATCAAACTTCAACCAAGGTACAGTATAAAAAGTTAAAAAAGAGAAAAAAAATATAAAGATCTTAGCTTTGCATCGATGTCAACAGAAAATAAAATTTAAAATAAACCACGGTAACTATAACTGTTGAGAAAATATAACTAACACATTTTTCATCTATCTCTTATTTGTCTTTTAGGGACAATAATCTTTAACAGTAAATACAAACTTTAATGTCAACTTAAAAATAAAATTGGCATAGTCCAAAAAAGTCTAAAAACACAGAATCTATACAATTTGTCATTGTAACATTCCAGTCCTAAACCCTAATTTAATTGCCATTTGACAAATTGAATAGTGCTGTCAATAAGGACATAACATCTTTTTGAAAATACCTTTTTAGTTACTGAAACACTTGCTTTTGGATACATGTTTAATAAATAAAAACTTCTTTCAATAATTATCTGATGGCCTTATTTAGACTTTTATTCAATTGACCGCATTGAAATTGATTAAGTATAAAATGTTAACACACTATTGATAACAAATTGTCATGAAAAACAACTTCACATCTCAAAATAAACTAATGGTACATTATTTTATTTTTACAGATTAACATGGCTGATAACGAGAGTAAACAAGAAAAGAAAAGACGCCAAGCTAGAGAACGACGACAGAGAGCAGACAGCCAGCAGACACCGGAGAAGAAGGAAATTCGACGAGAAAAAGAACGCAAAAGAATTGCAAGCAAAAGACTGTCACTTGCAGAAATTAAAGATATGTCAAAAAAAGCAACAAAGAAAATAAAGCATTTACAACCTGTTGCTCAAACATCAGATGACATTTTACCAGAAAAAATACAAGAGATACCAAAAAAAGCAACAAAGAAAACAAAGCATTTGGAACCGTTTCATGAAACATTACATGACATTTTACCTCAAACAATACAACATATACCAAGAAAAGCAACGAAAAAAACAAAGCATTTAGAACCTGTTGTTGAAACATTATATGACATTTCACCTGATGAATATGAAAGTCAAAATCCTATATGCTTTGCAAATTGTCCTCTACTCAAGTCTTTAGCAGTAGAGGTTCATAGTTGTGGGGACATGACTACTCAATGTCAGTTTTGTGAGGCTTATTTTTTTAAACAGGAGAGACCCAGAGATGGCCAATTTATTAGTTGCTGTCAAAAAGGCAAGTTCAAACTTCCAGAAAGGAAACAATTTCCTCTCTATTTACAAAACATTATGACTGAACCTACTTTTCCAAACTACAAAAATTTTAAAACAAACATAAGATCATACAATAGTGCCATATCCTTTGCATCCATGGGGGCAACATTAGCTGCTAATGTACCAGGACATGGTCCTTACTGTTTTAAAGTCCAAGGACAAATTTATCATCGGACTTCACATTTACATCCAGAGGAAGGAGAGCAAAGAAAATTCGCTCAACTATATGTCCTAGATACAATGGAAGCTGTTGACCAACGTATGCAGATGGAAGAAAATAAAAAATGCTTACCCAATGTTTTTATAGAGCTAAATAACATTATGGACAACAATCCCTACAGTAAAGCGTTCAAAAAATTGGCAGAAGTAGAAAATGAACAACTACTTCATGCACAAAGACATCAATTACCCATGCCAAAGGTTAATATGGTGCTTAAAAGAGACAGACATACTGATAAACGTCGTTATAACTTGCCAACAACAAATGAGGTTGCAATGGTGTTTCAAAATGATGAAGGAGAACCACCATTTCAAAGAGACATTCGAATATATCCGAGAAATGAGGAGCAACCATTCATTAATATAAATATCTTAAGTCCAAATTTAGATCCAATGACATATCCCATCTTTTTCCCACATGGAGAAGCAGGTTGGCAACCAAAATTAACCCTTCCCAGTTACCCAAATGCTAAAGCCAGAATCCGAAATAATGTTTCTATGCTTGAATTTAAAGTTGCTCAAATTGCCATTAGAGATGGATTTAATCCGATTTTATGTGGTGGAAAACTAACACAACAATGGATTATTGATTCATATTTGCAAGTTGAGGCAAATAATTTAAACTTTATAAAATATCAACAAGATAAACTCCGTGTAGAACAATATTCTGGATTAATGGACTATGTTGCTGACGTGGCTACAAGCCAAGACATGACAGCTGGAAAAGCCATCATTTTACCATCTTCCTTTCAAGGATCTCCTCGGAATATGAGAGAAAGATACAATGATGCTATGGCTATTGTCACTAAATTTGGCAAACCCGATTTATTTGTGACATTTACATGTAATCCACAATGGCCAGAAATTACACTAAATCTACTTCTTGGACAAACTGCTTCAGATCGACCAGATTTAGTAGCAAGAGTTTTTAAGATTAAATTAAATGAATTAATACGTGACTTCACTATAAATCAGTTATTTGGCAAATGTCTTGCTTATGTATATACCATTGAATTTCAAAAAAGAGGCCTTCCACATGCACATCTTCTAATAATACTTCAAGAAAAAGATAAATTAGATACTTCGGACAAAGTGGATGCAGTCATTGTTGCTGAACTACCAGATCCAGAACTATATGGTAGACTATATGAGATTGTTACTCATTGCATGATTCATGGACCCTGTGGTGACCTTAATCCACAATCACCATGTATGGAAAATAATAAATGCTCCAAAGAATTTCCAAAAGATTATAGAGACAAAACCTATGCCAATTGTGATGGATATCCACTTTATAAAAGAAGAGAAGGAGATAGTGCCATTATTCGTGGAAAAAAAGTGGACAATAGATATGTAGTACCCTACAATCCACATTTACTCATGAAGTACAACGCCCACATCAACGTAGAAGCCTGCACTTCCATCAAATCCATTAAATATGTCTACAAATATATTTACAAAGGTTACGATGCAGCTACTGTAGTCGTCAAAAGTGCTGACAACCCTGAAAGTAGTGAGTTAGTACATGATGAACTTGCATCTCATGTAGATGCTCGCTATGTCAGTGCGCCAGAAGCTATGTGGCGGCTTTTAAAATTTGAAATGCATGATAGATCACATGCAGTATATAGGTTAGCAGTACATTTGCCACAACGACATTTAGTCTATTTCCATGCTGGAAATGAAATGAATGCATTGGCCCAAAGTGAAGATCGTCACACTACACTAACTGCATGGTTTGCATTAAATTCCACTGATGCTGAAGCAACACAATACTTATATATTGAAATTCCATATCACTATGTTTTTGTGAATGGATTATGGAGACCAAGAAAAACCAGAGGCAATAAAATTATTCCAAGAATTTACACAGTCAGTCCAAGAGATGTGGAACGTTTTTGCTTACGGATATTACTTTTAAATGTTCCTGGAGCACAAAGTTTTGAACACTTAAGAACTGTTAATGACATTGTATATGAATCCTTCCATTTAGCTGCAAGACATAGAAACGTACTCGCTGATGATACAGAGTGGGAAAGATGTTTAGAAGAAGCAGCACAATGTCAAATGCCACGACAGATGAGAGAACAATTTGCTTTTATTTGTATCTTCTCAAATGCTCCAAATGCATTAGCTTTGTGGGAGACTTTTAAAAGTAATATGGCTGAAGACTTTATGCGACGATACAATGAACCCATTGCACACTTAAAAGCGTTAATGGAAATCCAAGAAGTCTTTTTAACTCATGGATTAAGTTGTGCAAGTTTTAATTTGCCTGATCCAGGTCTTATAGATGACATTAACTTTGAAGACTATGACATTCAACTACAAGCAGAAAGAACAGAAGAAAGACTTGCAACTTTAAATACACTACAATTGCAAGCATTTCATGCCATTAAAAATGCTATAGATGATGACATGGTGACAGAGCGTTATTTCTATCTTGATGGACATGGCGGATCAGGGAAAACATATTTGTACAATTTATTAATGAGTTCAGTACGAGCACAAGGAAAAATAGCAATGGCGTTTGCCACTACTGGAATTGCTGCACTTTTATTAGAAGGTGGAAGAACTGTTCATAGTGGATTTAAACTGCCAGTGCCTATTTTAGAAAATTCTGTGTCAGATATTCGCATGACATCCTTACAAGCAAAGAAATTGAAGAAATGTAAATTAATTATAATAGATGAGGCCACAATGATGTCATGCTATGCCCTCCAATGTATTGACCGTTTGCTTCGTGAAGTCATGGATAATATTTTTCCTTTTGGTGGAAAGGTAATGTTGTTGGGTGGCGATTTTAGACAAACATTACCTGTCGTTGTACATGGAAATCGAACAGACATTGTTGAAACATGTATAAAGTCAAGTACAGTATGGAAACATTTTACCCATCTTCAACTGCAACAAAATATGAGATCAGAAGGCCAAACTGATTTCAATGATTGGCTTATTAAAATTGGAGAAGGCAGAACAGAAAAAATACTACATTTACCTGACGACACTGTAGAGATCCCACCTCATATGATTTGTCAACAAGATATTATATCGGCTATATTTGAAGGGAGCATAAATAACGAAGAATATTCCGAGCTTGCCAACCAAGTCATACTGACGTGTAAAAATAAAGATGCATTAATCCTCAATAATGAAATCTTAAAAAAAAATTATGCACCACAAAGAAATTATCACAGTGCTGATTCTGTACTTGCTGATGACAATGAAAGTCAGGCTAACTTTTCGACTGAATTCATAAACTCTTTAACTCCTTCTGGAATGCCACCACATATTTTGCAGCTAAAGAAAGGTGCAATTATCATGTTACTGCGAAATATGAACCCCAAAAAAGGCCTATGCAATGGCACAAGATTAATTGTTCAACAATTAAAGGACCATTTTATAGATGCTGAAATTTTAACTGGGACCCATAAAGGAGAGAGAGTTTTCATACCAAGAATAGATTTAGCACCAAGTGAAAGTAGTCTCCCTTTTATACTTCAAAGAAGACAATTTCCCATTATTATGGCATTTGCCATGACCATTAATAAATCACAAGGTCAAACTTTCAAATCTGTGGGTATTTTCTTGGAAGAACCAGTTTTTGCACATGGTCAATTGTACGTTGCGTTGTCAAGGTGCAAAAATCCACAGGCTATTAAAGTTTACATTGAAAGCAATGAAAGTTAAGGTGATTTATTAGAAGATGGACGTATTTTTACTAAAAACATTGTCTACTATGAAGTACTATAACTTTGAAGAATACTAATTAAAGATGCCAAGATTTTTTAAAAGCATTGCAAAATACATAACAATTGGTTGTTTAATTCAGTCATAATTAATGGAAGTCATGTTTATGAATGATTCGCCTCACAAAATACTTGCCTTGCATTGTTAGTAAAAATTATGTTAAAATGTTAAGTCACTATGTTAATGTTTCTAATGTTACAAGTTTAAAAAATATATTTTCAAGTTATTTCATTCAACAGATTACAAAGTGGATGTTAAGAGGTCAAGCACCTTTTAAGTCACAATGTAAATATTGTCTGTTATCTTAAGATTACTACCTACATTAATGTTTATTGCCAGTTTATGTGCTCAGTAATAAATTACTTTAATTACGTACGTTTTAAGAAGAGTTTTACTGTATGCCTTCCTCTACATTCAATTTATATTCAAGTTAACAATTATTGTGATAGAAATTGAATTTTAATACTGATTAATTTAAATGTCAATTGTTTTTACATTCAAATGTTAATACTTTTAATAAAAAATTAGGTTACAAAATGTATTCACTATGTTCCTGTTTATAATGTTCAAAATTATACCAATGTTTTGTCAACTTCTAAACTTACATAAAAAATAAAGTTCAAGTTTAAAAATATATACTTTGATGGTTATTGCTTACATATATTTTAAACTTCATGTTAAAATTTGCGACGTTTAAAGAAGGCTTTTTACTTTTTGCTTTCCTATTCATTCAATGTATATTAAAGTTAACAATTCTTCAGATACTAATTACATTTTAAAAAACCATTACATCAACATTTTACAAAAATACACGTTCATATTAAAATACTTACAAGTGTCAAAAATATATGTTAATAACTAAACAACTTGACAAACATATACATCACATTGCCGTCATTTTTTGACGGGCAAGTCGCTAGTAACATATAATTTAGAGAGGTTCTATAAAAGTTTTCTCACCGCCCCATCCTTTAGTACATCTGGCCCTCACTCACACAAACACAAACACAAAGTGTAATACAAACATATACATTTACACAAAAATCAGAAATACATACGGTCGCAAACATAAACTGAAATGCACACGTATATACACAAATATATATTTGTTGTGGATATTTTTCGATTTTGTCAGCACAAAATAACTACTTAGAAAAAGCAATAATCTAAATTAATGAAAGGAATTTTGTAATCCCTGATTGAATCTGCAAAAAGCATCTAAAAGAGTAGATAAAGCCACTGCTTAATTTTTCAGTCTGGAATGTATTGCATAAATTAAGACTATGCTGCAATTCTAACAATATTATTGTGGGTGAGTAGTGCCTGTAAATTTTTTTTTTAAAGAATTAAGCTGTTTACAGTAATTTAATTGATAATACATGGTGGATTGTGCTATTTATTTTCACATATCTCTATGCATATAGGCTTTGGAATCAACTAAGAGGACGCACTTTAAGCTGGGATCTACTGAGGCACATTAACGTGCATTAGTGATACTAAGGTCTACATGTGATTTACTAACTCAGGTCAGCGATGAGGCTCAGTAATGCCCATATAGCATTATGTATACACCACCTTACGCATCATGAACTGAGTAGTTCATGCATGTTATAGTGATCAAGTATGTGCAGTTTAACAACATTTCCATTGGCACAGGTACTTTTGCATGTAAAAAATGCAATGCTAAATTCAGATGTGTTCCGATTCCAAACATGCCATTAAAGGCGCAATAGTTGTTGCAAAGATGCAATGGTTGGCATGATATCATTTATATATATATATATATATATATATATATATATATATATATATATATATATATATATATTCCACAACAATCATTTAGTGTATGGTGAGCTTTTCTCACTTTTGTGCTCACCATACACTAAATGATTGTTGTGGAATACCCAATCCTACAAAATCTATTGCACAAACCAGAATCTACCTCATACTGATGATAGCCAAAAGCTTGAAACCGGCCTGTATATGAGTGATTCTTGGTTTGTGTAAAATCCAACCCGACGCTTTGCTTAAAAGCTGTTTAATACAGCGGGCATATGCTTTAAGGGAGCAATGTATAAAGTTGCTATTTTTGGATTAAAAGAGTGAGGTACATTGTATTCTCATTTGCATGTCCCCGCCTTTTAGACATGCAAATGGGCTTATTAATGTATTATTCGTTTTCTATATATATATATATATATATATTATATATATATATATATATATATATACAGTATATATATAAAAAAATATATATATATATATTTCTAATGCAGTGCTCATATGATAGGGCTTTATTTAGTAACAGATTAGCAATACAATCAGTATTGAACTTAAGTGCATGAATGACTAGCTGAGCTGCTTCAGTCAATGTTTGCATGGAAGGAGTCAATGAAATCTCCTATGAAAACAGCCTCCAAGGCAGAGCCACTACAAGCTCTGACACCTGTTAGGGGGTGGAAAAGCATATTTACTGAAGTCTAAATCACATTCAATTGTACATTTTTAAGAGGTATATGGCAATTTGTTCTCAAAATACAGATTATAGCTAATCAGTTATTAAGTAAACAATTGAAACTCTGTTGCACAAGCTCTACATTGTTCTCATGATTTGAATAATTGTATTTATTAAATATTTCTATAAACCTTGTTTAATCTCTGTAATTGCTGTACATTATTAAAGTAGGTGAGACAATGAAGGGCCTGAGAATACAGCTAACTCACATGTGATATAGAAATGCACAAATGTGAACATGAATAAACTAGACAAGTCCTTAGGAAAAGGATGCATCATCACAGATTCACTATGCCTTCTATCAGTACAACTACAGGGGTGCTTCATGGATCAAGTAGAAAATAGTCTAAATATTATAGGGATAAATAACGAAGACAGCTTAATCCCGTCTAGTTTTTACTTCCATGTACGGTTGTTTACTACCAATCTTAGTATGGGAAGTAAACTGGTCCAGCATAGTTGCATATGTGTCCTTCCCTTCTATGCAACCAAGTTTTAGTGCAAATTGTGAAGATTTAGATCTATTCTTTGTTCAAAACATGCACTATTTCAATATTCAAATAAACTTCATGTCTTATTTTCACATTCAGAGATTCAGGCAAATCTACCAACATGATGCACACTGTTGTAAGATTAATGTATTTGGAAGTTTCATGGAATATGATTTCATCTGATACAGGAGAATCAGTAGTGTAGGAAAATATTTATTTGCATGAAAAAAATCCCCAAATAAACATTAATAAGCTTACCCAAGAGATTTTGTAAACTTTTTTTCAGTTTTCTGGCAATTGATTTTGAGAAGGAAAATCCAAGCTGAATTAGCATAACTTTCATTATTTATTTTGGCCAATCAGAGGCAGGCACAACAGTCTAGCATGAATTCATGTAATGTGTATTTTTGATATAAGCAGTATGTGTGAGATTAGAAAAGGTTAAAAAAGGGAAACTTCCATATACCTTTACGTGAAAACATTGGCAACTTTATTTTAAAAATGTATTTAAATTAATTCAATTTGTCATATATTTACTGTATATACTCGAGTATAAGCAGAGTTTTTCAGCCCTTTTTTTAAGGCTTATACTAGAGTTACACCCCCTAGTGTCTCTCTAACCCGCCCCCGTGTCTCTCTACCCCCCTGTTTCTCTTTCCCTCCCCCCTCCTCATCCTCAACCCCCCCATCCTCATCCTCAACCCCCCCATCGTCATCCCCCTCCTCACCCCCCTTAACCTCAACCCCCCTCCTCAACCTCCCTCCTCCTCATCAACTCCCTCCTCACCCCCCCTCAACCTCAACCCCCCTCCTCCTCATCAACCCCCTCCTCACTTTCTCCCCTCTAAATACCTCCCCCTCACTTACCTGCTTCTTCTCTTATCTGTCTTGACCCCAGCGCGCATGTGACGTCACATGCGCGCCGCGTCATTAGCATATACCGGGTAGAGGGGAGAAAGTGAGGAGGGGGTTGATGAGGAGGAGGGGGGTTGAGGAAAGGGGTTGAAGTTAAGGGGGGTGGGGAGGGGAATGAGGATGGGGGGTTGAGGATGGGGCTTGAGGAGGAGGAGGGAGGTAAAGAGGGGGTTGATCAGGAGGAGGGAGGTTGAGGTTGAGGAGGGGGGTTGAGGTTGAGGGGGGTGAGGAGGGGGATGAGGATGGGGGGGTTGAGGATGAGGATGGGGATTGAGGATGAGGAGGGGGTTGATGTTGAGGATGGGGGGGTTGAGGAGGGGGTTGATGTTGAGGAGGGGGGTTGAGGTTGAGGGTGGGGGGGGAAGGGGGTTGAGAAGATGAGGATGGGGGGTTGAGGAGTGAGGTTGAGGGGGGTTGAGGAGGGAGGATGAAGAGTGGGTTGAGGATGAGGAGGGAGGTTGAGGAGGGGGTTGAGGATGAGGAGGGAGGTTAAGGATGAGGAGGGAGGTTAAGGATGAGGAGGGAGGTTAAGGATGAGGAGGGAGGTTAAGGATGAGGAGGGAGGTTGAGGATGAGGAGGGAGGTTGAGGATGAGGAGGGAGGTTGAGGATGAGGAGGGAGGTTGAGGATGAGGAGGGGGGTTGAGGTTATGGAGGGGGGTTGAGGTTATGGAGGGGGGTTGAGGTTATGGAGGGGGGTTGAGGTTATGGAGGGGGGTTGAGGTTATGGAGGGGGGTTGAGGTTGAGGAGCGGGTTGAGGATGGGGGGTTGAGGATAAGGGGTTTGAAGATGAGGATGAGGAGGGGGGTTGAGGAGGGTGATAAAGGAGGGGGAAGAGACACAGGGAAGGGAGAGGGGAGAAGAGACACGGGAGAGAGAGGGGGGACACAGGGGGCAGCACATTTCTCACCCTCGGCTTATACTCAAGTCACTCATTTTACCCAGTATTTTGTGGTAAAATAGGTGCCTCGGCTTATACTCGGGTCGGCTTATACTCGAGTATATACGGTACTTGATTTTCCCAAACTGTTCCATTATAAACTGAGGTTCCATTTTTATCACCAGGAGTTCCAGCATAAATTACTCCAGGGGCAAGCTATACCGTGCCCTTAATGTCCTTTAAAGTTCGGTTGTGAGTTTCTGGGTGGGCTTGGAGGTCCTAGTGACTGTGAGACCCATAGTGGTTTTGGATCCTGCAAAGTCGTGTTACAATAGTAGGCTTAAAACAATACTTTTAGAACATAAAAAGCATGGTTTAGGTTGAAAAATTGGCAAACTTTTTTAAACTTTATTTTTAATTTTAAACCTATGAAAAAATCCTTATATAGGTTCCCTTTTTATATGAAATAAAAACATACGTATATTACATACCTAGTAAAATCCAGAAACCTTCTATGATCCCTTTAACTATTTTGTGTTCATGAAGACCTAACTGCAAAATATCCTTGGACAAGAGAGATATAATAATGTGATGTGTCGGCTGAAATGCCAGGGCAAAAAAAAAACATTGCAACTATTGATTTTTTTTTTTTTCCCCTTTCACAAACGTGATGTGATTTTTTGCAACGACAGCTGACTGTAGTGGGAGAAGCTGCTCTGAGAAATGAGCTGTACCTGTCGAGACCCTCTGCTAATTCAGTAATTAAAAAGCTATTGCCGGAAATAGACCACAAACCGCATGCCTTAGCTTAGCACATCAAGTTATTTACGCAGTATTAGTCACACTGGTTTCTGACAAAAGGTGTAAGGCGCATGAGCAGAGGACTTTAACTGATCTTCCAGTATATTGTAATGGTCACTGAAGAACAGGTAGTGATGTCACTTCATAGAAATCAGGTCTTCTTATAAGTGCTATCATCTCTGCCTGCGCACAGCAAGATCAGCATAATTCCCAGAAAGTTATTATCTTCTTAAGGTTTCTCACTGCTGAGTGTTTCATTCTATTTATAAAAGATTACAGAAATTCTCAATGCTCTCTAACATTAAATTAGGACACTTCATTATGTCATAAAAATTCCATTATTCATTACATCCAAAGAATATGTAGTGCTATATATATATATATATATATATATATATATATATATATATATATACTAGCAATTTGCCCGTCAAAAAATTACTGCAATAAGATTGTAAGGCAGGTAATCCTGTTTGGTCGAGACATTCATTTTTTTGGTGGTCCGAGATCCTTCTGCGCTCATTGCGAGGCTGTTGGTGGTTTTATTTTTTTTCTGATAGGCGCTTTTGGTGTTATTGTTTGGTTGGCGGTGATGTGTTTTTTGCGCTTATTGCAAGGCTTTGTGTGCTATGAGCAGCGTTGGCACTCGTTGTGAGTGGCACAGTGAATGTCTTTTATGTTTATTGTGAGAGTTTATTTATTTTTTGTGTATATGTTTTTTGTATGCTAATTAAATAAATAATTAATAAATAAATATACTTTGAAGTAATACATGCAGGAAGCATTGTGTTAAAGAGCTGACAATCTGTTTTGATGTTCCTGCAGCATACAATGTCTGTTTGCACTGTTTTGGAGCTGATGTGTAAGTGTCAGCAATGTGTGTAGTGTAAATAGGCTGCGTACGCACGGAAAATCCATTAGGGTAGCTGTGTACTTCCGCATTGTGTAAGTTAGTGTTGTAAAATGGCGGCTAATGCGTATGTGGTACGCAACTATGGATGATTTAGCGTCCTTGTTAATACTGTATCTTGGACCTCGCACAGCTTTTTGGAAAATCTGTATGTGCTTGGTGGTGTTTTGCGTGTTTAGGGTCCTGTAGCCTCGTTTTCGCTTTTTTCCTCAACCTCCCTCCTCAGCCCCCATCCTCATCCTCAACCCCCCCATCCTCAACCCCCTTCTCATCCTCAACCCCCCATCCTCATCCTCAACTCCCTCAACCTCAACCCCCCTCCTCATCCTCAACCCCCCTCCTCTCTCCTCAACCTCCCTCCTCATCCTCAACCCCCCATCCTCATCCTCAACCCCTCATCCTCATCCTCAACTCCCTCAACCCCCCTCCTCATCCTCAACCCCCCTCCTCTCTCCTCAACCCCCCCATCCTCATTCTCATCCTCAACCCGCCCCCCCCTCAACCCCCCTCCTCATCCTAAACCTCCCTTCTCAGCCCCATCCTCATCCTCAGCCCCCCATCCTCATCCTAAACTCCCCATCCTCAACCCCCCATCCTCATCCACAACCCGCCCACCCTCAACCCCCCTCCTCATCCTTAACCCCCATCCTCATCCTCAACTCCCCCATTCTCAACCCCCCTCCTCATCCTCAACGCCCCCATCCTCAACCCCCCTTCTCATCCTAAACCCCCCTCCTCATCCTCATCTCATCCTCAACCCCCCATCCTCATCCTCAACCCCCCTCCTCATCCTCAACCCCCCTCCTCATCCTAAACCCTCAACCTCCTCATCCTCAACCCCCCTCCTCATCCTCAACCTCCCCGTCCGCATCCTAAAGCCACCTCCTCATCCCAAAGCCACCTCCTCACTTTACCCCTCTAAATACCTCCCCCTCTCCCTTTCCCGTTCACTTACCTCCATCTGCAGCTGCTCCTCCGTTCCTCCACGCGCCTTCCGGCTGCGTCTTGACCCTTTAAGAGAGTGCTCTTAATCTCAGCTCCTGTATAAAAGACACCTGGGAGCCAGAAATGTTGCTGATTGATAGGGGATCAAATACTTATTTCCCTCACTGACCTGCAAATTAATTTATAACTTTTTTGAGATGCAACTGTTTTTCTTTTTTTTTTTTTATTCTGTCTCTCACTGTTAAAAAAAATACCTACCATTAAAATTATAGACCGATTATTTCTGTTCAGTGGCCAAACGCTCTTGTAAACACAGGCTGCACTTTGGTTCTCGTAAGCACAGGCTACACACTTTGGTTCTTATAGGCACAGGCTGCACTTTGATTTCTTTTGGGCACAGACTGCCCTTGCACAGACTGCTCTATGGCTCTTTTAGGCACTAACAATGCTGTGCCACAAGTACAGTACAGAACTTTATTCCACTTCCTAAAAGACAGGATAGGGGGTGTTGTCTGTGTATATATATGTGTGTATGTATAGAAGCAATGAACATGAACTTAATGGAACACAGAGGGGCAGTGACTGAGAGATGCACCTTGCGTGTTATGGTCCATAGAGTCACGTAGAGTCGGATGCAACTGAACGACTAAACAACAACAATATATTCTATTGTTGTTTAAACGTGTCTGACTCTTCGTGACTATATGGACTGCAGCATTCCAGGCACATCTATCATTGTATCGAAGGTTGTTCTTTTCCATGAGGTTTTCTTGGCAAAGATACTGGAGTGGGTTGCCAGTTCCTTTTCCAGTGGACCATGATTTGACATACCTCTCTGCTATAACCTACTCATCTTGGGTGACCCTAAATTATATAACTCACAGCATCTTTGAGGTACACAAGCCCCTGTGTCTGTAACAAGGCCAAACATTCAAGGGTATGTAAACTTTGGATCCATTTGGGTGATTTCTGTTATTATTAGGATTTAAAAAGGAGCCAAACAAGTATGTGATAATAAATGGCTTCATATCATCACTATCCTTCAATAAAATACATTTTATTTGCAATCAGTCATATTTTCAAAATAAATGCCAAAGTTTCACAATTTCTGCCAGGGTATGCAAAATTTTAAGCACAACTTATATATATATATATGAAAATAATACCATCCCCACAGTGAAGCATAGTGGTGCTCACTGCTGTTTTGGGGGTGGTGTGAGCTCTAAAGGCACGGGGAATCTTGTGACAATTGATGGCAAGATGAATGCAGCATGTTATCAGAAAACACTGGCAGACAATTTGCATTCTTGGACTTTCCAGCATGACAATGACCCTAAGCACAACGCCAAGTTGACCCTCCAGTGGTTACAGCAGAAAAAGGTGAAGGTTGTGGAGTGGCCATCACAGTCTCCTGACCTTAATATCATCAAGCCGCTCTGGGAATATCTCAAATGTGCAGTTCATGCAAGACGACCAAAGACATTGCATGACCAGGAGGCATTTTGCCAAGATGAATGGGCAGCTATACCACCTGCAAGAATTAGGGGCCTCATAGACAACTATTACAAAAGACTGCACGCTGTCATTTATACTAAAGGGGGCAATACACAGTATTAAGAAGTAAGGGTATGCAAACTTTTGATCAGGGCCATTTGGGTGATTTCTGTTAATCACTATCCTTCAATAAAAGACATGTTATTTGCATAATCAGTCCTATTTTCAAAATAAATGCCAACTTTTGAGCACAACTGTGTGTGTGTGTATGTATGTATGTGTGTATATATATATATATATATATATATATATATATATAATTACAGAAGTATGACCTGCAAAGCTGATAATAGATAAAATTAAATGTTTTAAAAGTCTGATCTATGGATACAATGAGTAGACATTAAAGTAGTTATCCATTCAAGGATATATGTTATATTATAACCTTAAATGCACTAAAATATTTACTTGACTGAATGAGAGGTTTACAAATCATTCCATGGCACAAATATGACAACTTTAATTTATGTTAGAAATAAGAAATAACACACAATATAAAATGTATTGTAAAGGACTGTTGTAGTTGAACAAAAAAATGTGGCATCAACAACAGTCAGAACTTTTAGTAAGAGTTCATTAGTTTGCAAGGGCACATCCTCCTCACAAAGTAACAGATTTAAGTATCTGACACAAGTATATGGATCCCTTCAGGAAAGAATACTTTGGTATAAAAGATTTAAAAAAAATACAAAGGTTCTGTTCATTTTATTTTAATTTCTAAAAACATTTTGCCCAGTATCAAGTTTAGTTATTCAACCGCATTGAATAACTAAACTTTGACCGCATTGGTCCTTTCATTTTAATAATGTGCTTCAAACCTTTCTTAGTGCCTTTCTTAAACTGCAAACTGGCGTGTAATTTATGCTAAGATAAAAGTACTGCATACATGAAGTTCTTTTGTTAATTCAGCCGGAATGGTTTGTTATAAATATAGTAAAAAAGTAACACTGGAACTATTAGTGAAATATACCTCAATAACTTTTAATTATTTATAGTAAAATATACACTGATCTGATTTTTGTTAAACTGTTTGTGATTATGTACAGTGGACTGCAGTCATTAGGTGTCAGTATTTAAAAGATTAGTAGTCTCACTAGCCCTATAAATACATAACTTCCATATTTTAATTGTGTGCACCCGAAATTTTTAATTGCATGCTAATGAGTAAAAATTTATGTTTCAAGCTGTTGTTAGTTAATAAGTGCGTTTTACCACCAGGCTCTAGGCAGCTTAAAAAGCCAAATCACTTCTTTTAGTAAGTCATCCGGATGACAAATCAGGACAGTCCTGGAACACTTAATGGGAATATGAATGGACAGCTAAGATAATGAATCCTATGACATCCATACTGTGCACAAACATGGGCAGTGCTGGACTGTGTTCATAAGGCAGTAAAACGCAACTAGTTTAGAAAGAAACTCTGCGCTTTGTTAAAAAGAGGTATGAGTAATCTAAGTATATTAGTGCAAAATATAGAAAGATGCAGCTGTTTGGGACAAAGAACACCCCCCACTCTATCCCCTGACCTGTACAAAGGGAAGGTCTTTTGTAAGCAGCAGTATGGGCATGAGATCATTGTGGCACATGATCTTGTAGGCTCTGGTTATATAAAACAGGTATGTTGGCAATATTCGTAAGTGAAGGTACCAGATTGTAAAATCTAATTAATTGGTTGTGTAACTGAAACCGGGGTAGTTCTAGGACAAGTTAAAATAATGGAGTGGAGAGCACCTGAAATGAGAGTTCCTCAGAGTTACAAAGTGCTATATGAACTTTAAGAGGGATGGTCTCTGAAGTTACTGGCACATAGTTGATAGAAGATCTGTTTATTAAATGGATAGGTACAGGTACCTTGTTCTTCACACAAAGCCTTCCAAAATATTGGACCATAAGAGAGGCAATGAAACTGGCACTGGCTCTGGAATCTAGGGTGACCTCTATTTACAACTGGTTTCTACCCCACTACCAGAACACATGAATAACATGAGGTGTGATATAAAATGACTGGCCTCAGTACATGTAAATTGTGATCCCTGCAATATTCCCTTTCATGGGGAGTTAGAGATCTTCTAGTGGCACCAATTTGCATAGGTTATATTCCAGATAAGGGGAATTTCGAGTGGTGCCCTTTCCAACTGCTACTCCCGCAATCTTCAATCAATCTGGATGGCCAGCCTAAATAAGTTCTGGCCAGCTTATCTTGTACATGGTCTGGCAACCCGAGTCAACATTGGTGAATAAGAGCAGGTTCATTCCAGAGAGTATAATCTGACCATTTTCTGAATTTCACCAAATAATCGTCCACTACTTTTCTTGATGAATATTACTCTAAATCATCTACGATGCTGATGGCATCTTGTGAGTGTGTGTAGGTAGCTCAGAAGCAGCAGCTGGTGCAAAAGTTTGAACTTGAGTGTAAGGAGCCTGGCGGATCGGATAACTATTTCCAAAGTCTCCAATTGATGTAAGTATGATAGTATGAAAGCGCCCAGCAGCAGGACCAATCATTTTATGTGAGTGTGGACTGAAGGAACCCAGTAGCATGACATGACATGCACATGTAAGTGTTGCAGAGGGCATGTATTTTCAATATATAAAAAAATTACATGAGAAAGAAAGAGAGCAACAAGGAACAAAGTCAATGAGAAAGAAACCATATTTCAGAAAGCCTAAGTTGTTTTCTAGCTTAGAAGCATTGCTTATTTCCATCTTGATCCTGTTCCCTCCACCTCTCTTCCTTGCTGCAGCACAAAAACTATACTAAGCACCCTCCCATAATTTGAAGTCACATTACTGTAGCTTCTACCAATGTTACAAGTCACACCGCTATTGTTTTTCAAAGTCCCTTTTAATCCTAATGTGCATTTCCCCGTTGAACCTGATTCACATTGATATCGTATAGTCTGGTGAGCCATTGCTCTTTCCTTAATTGACTTTATTCTTTGTATCATAAATATAGATTGAAGGAGTTCTTATTCCCGGAATAGTTTGCAGGAATTTTATAAATAACCTTGCAAAAGTATATTTAAAGTGTTATTCTTTAAATCGTGACAGACAGTGAAAATAAGGTGGTGGGTTACGTATTTACATACTATACAATTAGGTGACAGAAATAAGCTGTTATTTTGTGACAATGTGCCCCTTAAAAAAGACAGTCATAGCCCCCATGTTAGTGTCACCTTGGCTTAAAACAATATTTTTATGTTATCTGCAAAGAATAAATAATGTCATAAAGCCTTGTTTTTGTTGTTTGGTCACCTCTGGGAATCTTAGGACCCCTTCAGAATACACACCACATTTTAAACTCATTGGGTGTGTGCTGCTCGACTGTGTTCTTTGTGTAAAGTTAGATTTTTTTGGCAGTAAAGCAATTTTCTGGTTAGCTGATTACTGCATTACTACATGAAATTTTAATTAGACAGCCTTTGGGATATATGACTTGTGGCTTCGCTTCCAGTAAAACGCTATCCTTGGTATCTGGAGAGTGTCTGGAGGATATTTTTGTTTTTAGTTTCATTTGTGAAGTCCTGAGGAACTCTCAACCTGCAATTTAAAGATCCAAGCAAACCATAAAAGACGTTTGTATTCATCAGCAGTGTTCAGTAATGGAGTGTTCATACATACATATTTATTGTGGCTTGAACGCTTGTGCTATTACAGTAATTTTCATACCAATGGAAATGTTACTATCAATACTGTAATCATCACAGTCTTAGTAAAGTGAGCCTAACACATTCAACATAGGCAGCTTTACATTGGAGGTTTCACCTAAACACAAGTTGTTTATATATGCTGCTTGTTTTAGGATGTTAACTGCTGAAGAACACAGAAAAGGACTGTGCTTAGAGCTCAGCTGCAGCTTCATTGCATTTCAAATTAGTGACAAAAAAATATAATCTTAAAGTTAGCTTCCACTTTTCATAAAACCATCATGAGTAACTGGAAAAAAAGGAAACTCTCATAACTTTTACATAGTTAAAGGACCACAAAAGTTCCCACATATGCTCCGCACCATTAGATAGAGGGTAAAAAGCATTTAAGAAAAAAGTGTTTTCCTTTTTTAAAACTGATGCTGCATTTATGGAGTTAGGCTCAATAGAAGTCTGTCTATTTCAATGTGTTGCCTCTGCCTGAATGAGTAATGAGCTCTGCAACACATGGGATGTAATGAATATTAATTGGTGTGGAGGCTTTGAATCAGTGATTTGTTATAATGTAGCAACAGAGAATATAGCACAGAAGGTAAGGCTGTGGTTTGTGGCAGTGAAGGTACTGTGTTCAAATACTGTATGTCCTTTTAGGTTATATATTAAAGCATAAGTTAATATGAGCTAACTGTTGATTTAAAATATTTATTTGAATAAGTATGTGAACTAATTTTATAGTGTATATATAGTATATATATAGTTTATAGTAAATAAATACTATATCTGTGTAAACATTTGAATGTCTAAAGCAAGTAAAAAAAAACTGCTTCCAGATCAGAATTCCGAGAAAAACAGTTATTACACTGCATTCTGGGAAGCTGAGCAGGGACATGCAAATGTGACAGCAAATATATATATATATATATATATATATATATATATATATATATATATATATATATATATATATATATATATACTGTATGTATAAGTATTGAAAATATATATAGTTCAAATAATTAAATTAGTTTACTTTTTAATGCAGAATGTGTTGATGTAGCAGTAAGTATGTTATTTCATAAAAATATTTCATTGGTATGTTATTGGTTCAAAATCAATGCCCTCTACTTTATTTTTTATTGATTAATGCATTTAGAAATACACAAATAATTGATATAAATAGATAAGTAAATAAGTTAATCAAAAACTCAAAGGCAGGGGAATAAAACGTATGATTTACCAATTAAATAACATATTTAAAACAGAACAATTACCACAATGCACAACAGTAACAGACTGAAGCCTTATTTTGTATGCAGATTCTTGTGGGAAGGCTTCAATGGCTAAACTGAAATGACAATATCTAAATCAATTCTTGATCAATATTAAAAATGTAAACCCATTTTCCACATGATTCTCCACTCTCCAACGCATGGTGCAGAGTACATATTGCAACCTTTGTGGTTCTTTTAATCATTATATATATATATATATATATATATATATATATATATATATATATATATATATATATATATATATATATATATATATATTATATATATAATAACCAAAAAAGAAAAAAGAAATATCTAGCTTAAGAGCAGGAGTCACAAAGTAACTTACCTTGTATCCTTATTTATTTATATATGTCCACCATTACAATATGGAGACACATCCTTCTATGCTATCTCTATGATCCCTTTGTGACTCCTGCTCTTAAGCTAGATATTTCTTTTTTCTTTTTTGGTTATTATTTTTTGATTATAGGTGTTAAGCGCCATTTTTTGTATTTTTCCTTTTTTTTCCTTGATTATATATATATATATACACACACCCTCTTCTTGATACCATGTAGAGTCACTCAAGATGGGCAGGTCATAGCAGAAAGGTCAGACAAATTGCGATCCACTGGATAAGGAACGGGCAACCCACTCCAGTATTTTTGCCAAGAAAGCCATATGCATAAGCACAACCAGACACACATAAAAATATGCCTGGATGCTGCATTCCACATGGTCACCGAGAGTTGGACATGACTGAAGGACTGAACAACTATATCTATATTACAGTTATGCTAACATTTGAACGTTTAAACATTTTTGCACTGCATTCTGGGAACCTTGTCAGGAACATGCAAATGTACCCACAAAGGCCTCGCTCTTGTAATCAATACCATTTTAAACATATCTTCCTTTTAGGCATATGCCTGCTGTATCACACAGCTTTAGGCAATGCTCAGGAAGGATAATATACAAGCAAGGAAACCTACCCACATACAGCTGTTTCAAGGTTACTGCCTCTCATCAGAGTGGGGCCTGTTCCTAGCTGGTGAAGTAGATTTAACTTATTGTGGGCAAAAGAGGGATCGAAGCCTCCACCGTCCACTAGTACAGTATATAAATAGTAAATGTGTTCACATTTGAATGTCTAAAACAAGTTAAAAAAATTGTTTCCTGCTCAAAATTAAAAAAAATAGAGTAATTGCACTGCATTCTGGGAACCAGGGCAAGGAAATGCAAATGTACCCACAAAGGCTTTGCTCTTGTAATCCAATACCATTATATAATATATATATATATATATCCATGGTGTCTAATGATCACAGCACACTCGTGGGGATCCTAGGGAAGTGATCACAGCACTCATGTTACTGTAAGTTTCTCATATATAGGGATATTATCATTGTCTCTATTTTTCTACCATGAACTCTTTAATGTACTGAAAAAATATGAAAATTGTCTGTTTGCTATGCAATTGCATGAATTCCATGTACTTCATTTGATATTTTCTCTAGTTTTTATATGAACAATTTGTAAGGATAAAATTAAAATGCAATCTAATATTCAAAATGGAGGTTATTATTGTATCACATATTATAATTGTCAAACAGCAATTTGTTGTCACGCATGCAAGGCGAGCCGTTGAGGCATAGAAGCCTTCCGAGCTTGGAGGATTTAGGCAATGAGCGCCGATGGCGCTCACTGCCCTATGAGCCTCGCAAAGCTGAAGCAAGCCGAGTAGTTGAGGCATTGAAGCACACGGGACTCAGGCTGCAAGCAGTTGAGGAACGCAGGAAATACGAATGTAACGTCCAAACACACAGCACAGGGGGAGAGTCAGGATGCCTGGGAGTGAGGTTGAAAGCGAATTAAAGCCCAATGTGCTCGTCACTCGAAAATCGGCTAAGCAAGAACAAAAATGGCGGACGAAAAACGTAAAAAAATCTGAAAATGGAATGAAAACGAGCATAAGCACATTCCGACCTCGGAAAAATACAGAACTCTGAAAAACACGCTGGACTAAGAAAATACACAACGGCAAAGACACTAACACTTGCACGAACGCCAGGCACGCGGGACTTTGAAAATATAGCCAACGGAAAGATTCAGCAGACACACAGAGGAGAAACACACAGGGAAGGGACAGGGGGAGATGATGGAAAGAGACACATGGCATTCCCAAGCACAAAACTTGCAGGTTAATGAACCCTGCAATGAACGGCCAGTACAGTAGGCAGGAGGAAAGGTTCACAATGAGCGCCAACGGTCCGTGGGGCTCGGGATGAGCGCCGAAGGTTGAAGTACCTGGAAAGTTTAAGTACCCGAGGGGAGAGGCTCGCAATAAACACCGAAGGCGCTCAGCGCGGGGCTCGCGATGAGCGCCAAAGGTGCTCAGAGGGCCAAAACACTCATATTTGCAAACAGCATTGCCAGGCTTCAAATTTTATTGCCGTCATTTTTGACGGGCAAGTTGCTAGTAACAATATAACATTAATAATTAATAATTGATTGTTATTTTTTATTCCACATAATTATAGTTTCATACAGACATTAGCTTGGCTGTTGACAGCAATCAGTCCATGTTACTCATTTTTTAATTAAACATAATAATTAAATGCCACACAAACAAGTCCAGTAGAAAAAGGGTGCTTTGTGCAAGATAGAACATTAACCATTGGACATTCCATTCATCTATAAATAAATGACACAAAAATAAATGCGTGTCTGTAATGAAATCTAATTTCAGTGGTCCTAATGACTACTCAGATTATCTATACACATTGAAGCTTTGAATTCTATTTTGTTGATTTCCATTTAATAAGAGTCAGAGTCTGGTAGGAATAAATCCTGACATAAATGAGGGAGATTCACCAGTGTACTTAAGTTAATGAAAACCTCCTTCCTTCAGCTGAGTCCTTGCAGTGCCTGCCCATGGTGAAAAATTGAGCAGCTGTAAGGATCAGTGCAATAAAAAAATCGACCTCCAAAAATGGAATGGAAATTAAAATGATGGAAGTTATTTTGTTTTTAAGGGTATATGAAATTGAGGTGGGTTATGAATGCATCCTGTAGAATGCATCATAACCCACCTAGCAAAAAATGTTTGCATGAGAAAATGCAAACAGTTTTTTCAGAAAATAAAAAAATGTGCTGGGGGTGTTGTAGACACCCCCAGCAAATGAGATTTGTATATTGGATATCTCATCTTTAATGAGATATCCAATATGCAGGACATGCGCATGCTGATTGGCTAAAGAAAAGGAAAGTGTCTGAAATCATGTGACTTCCCACAGTAGTGCAGACTGCAGGTGCTAACTCAGCATGTCTGCACAATCCCCCGGCAAACAAGAAATATTGTATAGGTTATGCTAATTATCCCTGGGAATTTGAGGGGGTGTCAACATTGAGAGAAAACTCTTTGCAAAAGCAAGAAATTCAGCAAACTTCAGGCTAACGGTTTAACTGTTTACTTTGGCATTTTTTCATGCAAACAATTTTTTTCAGACACTATAAATTCTCCTTTATCAGATGCATTAATAACCCAGCTCACTTTCATATACCTTTAATTTTTGTGTACCACGTTATATATTACTGTTTTTAGTTTGTCAGTTTTTATTTTCATTCCATAAAAAATATATATTTTACTGTATTCTAGAAAAAGCCCATGTAACTCTGACTTTACAGTGTCATCCAGAATTATTAGCACCTTTGGTAAAGATGAGCAAAAAATGCTATCAAAAAAATTATTTGTTGTTAGCAATTTGATGTTACAACATAAATATGAGAGAAATGAAACCTTTCAGTGCTGTAATCTTGGCAAAATACTAAATGTAGGCTTGTAGTTAATTGTTACATTTTTCTGAGAAAAATGACTCATTTACTTCATAAGGTTTGTACTCTGCCATAATAACCAATGAACAATTCAATGGTGGCTTCCATTATTTAATTTAATAGACAATACAATTTTTTCTGTATTTTACTTAATATTTTACTTCTAAATAAAGCACATGGCCTATTGTAAAGACTGAATATTTTACTTCTAAATAAAACACATGGCCTATTGTAAAGACTGAATATGTCTTCAAAATAGTATTACTGTAAACGTGGGACTCCAATGATTATTTAGGGAGGTTGTGGCAAGCCCATTGTTACATATATCAAGAAATCATTTGGATTTGGGTGCAAGCTTGGTTAATTATTGGATGAGCAACCTTGCATATCAAAACCATTGACACCAGTGATGTCAGCACATGTTCTTGGGAGTAATTCCATTCCCTACACACTTATATCTACTTGAATTTGCAATATTTTAGCAATATTTGTTGTTACCTAGGTAAATTCATTCATACCCCTGCGATTGTGTTATGCTAATCCAATCATTTTTAAAGTTTGCATACTGTAATAAGCTAATTATTGTCAACAAGGGGTATCAAGTCTACATGAGGCACTCAGAAGCTTTATATGCAAATCCACAGCCTGCTTTCCTTAGTGGGAGAGCATGTCCCTGGGCAGTTATACTGTAGAAACCTAGATCTAACAGCTGAAAAGATTCAAAAGGTCCATAGCATTCATCCATACTATGGGCCCTATTAAATTGTCAAAATTGCAATTACCGAAGCCAGTAATGTAGCCTGCAAAAGTTACTGATATTTAATTGGCCGCCTCCTAGCTACCCACAATCTATTTGCCAGCTACAGGCTAAAAATTCGTGCATTTGTCATTTGTAACTCTGACCCATCTAAGCCTTTGGTCTTTCAAACCTGCAAATGTTACAATCGCTAAAATCATAAATCGCGATTTAATTGCAACAATTCCCCAAGCCCGAAATTGCCTTCAAACCCGTAAATGGCAAATGTAGCAAATAATTCTACCAGTACTAGAGAGGACTTGCAAGGGGATTAAACACTTGTTCGTAACACTATAAAAGCAAATAAAAACACAATACTGGACTTTAAAATACTGGGAAAGCGATGAAAGACATTAGTATTAATTGCACAACAGTCTCAAACTCACAAATCGGAAATAATAATTATATTTTTTTTACTTTTAATTTTTGTTTTATGTATTAACTCCTTGATTCCCGAGATTGATATATCAGGCCATCCACGTGGACTATAACAGTTTATTCATTCATTTTGATTGATTTTTAAATTGCTGATTGCAAGCCTGATCGCATATCGGACATCTAAACACTAATTGATTGATGTTTAAAAGTCATGTTTTACTGCTGTCATGATGACGGTCTCATTTGACTGTTTCTATATTGTTACTTACGGCGTGCTTAATTGATCATGATCATACCCTGAAATGCTACGTACGGGGTTCATGGATTATGGATTTGGCTTTTGGCCATGTAATTGCGGGTTTGATCAATTAAATTGCTCTGTAACTGCTGCAAATTTCTAACCCACAGATTTACAGCTTGTATGAAGGCATCTGCGGGCTTGGAATTTAATTAGACTATAAGTGTCTTAAATAGTCTGAGTTAATTGATCTTCAAGATTGCCATTTGCTAATCTCAGGCATGTTTGAATTTCTTCACTGTTTGTCCTTTAATGTTTCTGCTGGTATGCTGTTTTACTTATCTACTACCCTTTCTGTAATTAGTTCTTTCATACGTTACTCCTTAATACTCACTCCATTGTCGTGACTCCACTTGCACCATTGTGTGTTTTCGTTTTTCAATTGATGGCATCAAAACAGAAGAAAAAAATGATTCAAATATTTAACTGGTCTGGGGGCTTGATCATGTCAGCCAAGGGAAGTGATATAGATGAGTGACTGCCAATTAAACCTACAGATGTAAGTATGCCCTGTGCACTTACTGTTACTGTTAATGAAGTGTTCAAACGTTTTATTTAATATTTATTTCATGCATAACACCGAACTGTGTTCCATGTCCCATTAAGTCTTTTAAAAGGATACACATTTGGTGGAGAATGTCCTTCAGCATCATTTAAATATCATTAAAATATGTAAAAATAGTTTATGATTTTTTTAAATTGAAGCTTTTTTTAGCAGGGTTATCTTATTTTGAAGATTTCATGTTTATATTGCCTCCAGTCCTCCCTCTTGCATCTGCAGTGCAATTTTATGGGGAAGGGGGGGTGTCACCACCACAATGAATCACAGGATGGAGCCTGTGACTCGATTGAAGCCCGCACAAAGTTGCCAATCGAATAACAAAATAACTTATGAGCTCCATTTCCGAGCCCGGATCTCCCGAAGCCTCAATTGAATGAGGCTCAAGGTCCACATCATCCAGCATAGTAGTTACTGGCTCCTTTCCTGTATAATTGTCCTTGATTCTGCTTCCCTTTTTTTTTTTTTTTTTCGTCTGCTATTGTCCGCGGGTCCCCACACTGCAAAACAATGGGTTTCTTTCCTTTGGCATTTCCCAGCAATGGATAGAAACCTAAGATACCAAAAGATATTCACAATCCTGCTACCATTATGGCTTATTCAAATGTAGGCTGTAATGACCCAGAATATGAGCTTTATTGGCACTAGACCAGCCAATACATTGTGTCTCTCTGAGACTTTTTCAAAGTTACTGTAGTCAGTATATTTGCCAAACTTATAACTTTATAGACCAATTAACTTCTAGAAAAAAACACATTTTCAATAACACAATTATACTAATTATCTAAGTTAACAATACTTACCTTTTTTTTTTTTTTTTTTTTCGTAAAAAATTTTATTGACACATTCACAAGACAAGCACATTTGTAAACAAGGAGTGACACGCAGGTCGTCCATGCTTAATGATTTTCTTTACATACATCAATACTTGCCTTTGTTAAAATATACCATATATATAATGTCGTTTATGAGTGTCAACCACAACCATTTTCTTTTTTCTATTAGTAAGAAAGTTTATGAATACAACCTAGAATAGGTTAGATAACTTTCCAGAAAATATGTGCTCTACATGTGTCTAGCAGCCGCTAGGTAACCTGCTTTGGTCATTTGTTGCATAAATTAGGATAATCTTATTTAACAAAAATAAAACATAACTTATCACAAACTAACTTGTGCCTTTCAAAATTTCGTTATACAATTTTTACTTACTACCTTACCGACCTTCCACGTCCGCAGCGTCCTCTCAAGAGGTACAATGGAGAGCTCTGTCCCGGACCGCCCAAGCATTTTTCTGCCTCCCCCTCCTGATCTGTGCACTACCGTCAATGTATCTGAAATGAGTGTTCCGTCCCACGCAAGTCACCCCAAATTTCTTTATATTTATCCACCGTGTCGTTTAATGTTGCCGTCATATGTTCGTATGTCATAATAAAGTTAATTTTGTTAATAACGGAGTGGATATCCAGAGTATTCTTCGGCCAATTACCGGCCAGGCCGCTTTTTGCCGCCAGCATGACATATTGAAGCCATTTATTTTGGTGTATATGCAAATTTTCTACTGGTAACCCCAGGAGACACGTTCCCATATTGGGTTGTATTTTTGTTTTTAGTGTATTAGAGACCCGTTCGACCACCTTTTTCCACATTGATTAGGCAATCGGGCAGTCCCACCAGATATGGCGGAAGGATCCCCTTGTGGTGCAACCTCTAAAACACTTGGAGGAGACTTTAGGGTCCATTTTGTGTAACCTATCTTGTGTGTAATAAGTTCTAAATAGTACTTTGGTTGATGTTTTCAGGTGACTAAAGTATCTGGACCCTTTTGTCAATTCTAGGTTTATTTTAGACCACTTTTTCATGTCCCATTCTTCTCCTATATGTAGTTCCCATTGCTTAATGTGCTTAGGTTTGCTAGCCATGCCACTTGAGTTGAATATTGCATATAATTCCCCTAATAATCCCCTAGTGAGTGGGGCTTTATTACAAATTAGCGAGAACCACGTTGAACTGGGCATGCCCCATTTACGAAGTTTAGTAGAGACGTTATGGCGAATTCTATTGTAATTGAAGTATTCCCTGAACGGGAGATTGTGTGTGTCTATAAATCTCTCGTTATTTAACAATATACCATCTCTAACCCAGCTCTCAAACCTATCTAGCTTTCTTGAGGTCCACCAATCTTTTGAGCACGCACCCATCTCTTCCAGGGTGCTTGGGGAAGGGAGTGTTGTGGTTGAAGAGGAGATGTTGGGACTTAACTGTCTATTAATGTTTGCTCTTTCCCATTCTTTCAATGTTAGTGCTATCATGAGATTGTTTCGGGCCAGATTGGGGGGTAACGGGGAAGATGGGTCCCATATGAGAGTATCCCATCTGAATGGTGTAATTTGGTAGTTTTCTACAAAAACCCAAAGTGGCTGGTGCTCTGCCGAATGTGCCTGGGGTAAAAAAGAAATTTGGGCTGCCCTGAAGTATTTAAGGAGGTCGGGACATCCCATCCCTCCCGAAGATCTATTCCTCGTCATGATTGATTTACGAATTCTTGGGCGTTTGTAATTCCATATAAATCTGAAAACTGCATTTTGGAAGTAATTCAAGTCTCTTTTATTTATATGAATAAGCAGAATCCTAAAAAAATACAGAATCCTGGGGAGAATATTCATTTTTATTGCATTTATTCTCCCTGACCATGAGAGATTATATTTATTCCATTTCGACAAGTCCTGGTTCAAGGTTTTGTACAATGGGATATAATTTGACTGATACAGGTCAGTGATCTCCGGAGTGATTTTAATACCTAGATAGTTTACATGTTTTTCTGGCCAAGCAAAGGGGTGATGGGATTTGAGAGTATTGGGGGGACTGAGCCAAGATAGCTTCCGTCTTGTCCATGTTAATTTTGAGTCCCGAGATGACCCTGAAGGACTCCATCAGGGACATCAGGGCTGGCACTGACTGCAGTGGGTTCGTAAGTGTACACAGGATGTCATCGGCAAAGAGGCAACATTTAAACTGATGTAGGCCTACATTTACTCCTGTTATTGATACGCTATTCCTGATAGCCTGAGCCAATGGCTCAATGGCCAGCGCGAACAGGAGGGGGGATAAGGGGCAGCCCTGTCTTGTGCCTCTTCTAATATTAATGAGTGTTTGGTCTTCCCTGGGATGCTAATGTTAGCAGTTGGATTGTTGTAAAAAGACTTAATAACATTCACAAAGTTACCCACCAACCCAAACTTCGTCAGCGTGGCATGCAAGTATGGCCATTCTATGGAGTCAAAAGCTTTCTCTAGGTCTAATCCTATACTGCATAATGGGGTATTATCTATTTTAGCTAAATGGAATATGTTGAGAAGTCTCCTTATGTTATCCCCCGCCTGCCTATAGGGGATAAAGACCACTTTTAATATACCAAAATACCATTAAAAATAAACATATAATACATTAAATCCTTTAAAAACCAATCCATATCTGTTATGGGAGCTATCGCTTCATCGAAATTAAATTTAAAGATGAACTGTAATTTACTATATTATATTTAAAAAATATATATATACTGTACATATATTTATTTTAATTCGTACTCTTCTTCTATAGGATCTTTAAATGAATCTCCATTAAACATAATCAGTACATTTTGTCTATTACGAATCAACCAATGAATTTTGTGTAACAACTAATGAACTACCTTCTAACTTTTCACAACTTCCTACCTATATAAACTTTCACTTTCCTCCTAAGCCTGTCTATTCGATTTCCATCACCTTTAGATTGTAAGTAGCGAGTTTCCATTCCTGTAGGGTGCTTTGGGAAAAAAGCACCTTTCCCAAGATTTGAAGCTCAAAATAGGGCCCACCTTTTGCTGCAGTTTTTAATATTGTACATTTCCTTTTTCTATCCCATGTACAGTGCTATGGAATATGTTGGTGCATTACAAATAAAAGATAATAATAATAATATTACAGTATATAATATATATTTTATGTGCCTTGTTAAATATTGTCCGTTTATACTGGAATTCTAACAATACAGTATATCCTGACCAGTTAACTTACATCTGACTGCTATACACGGGAAACTTATAAGTTAAAAGGTTTATTAACATAAAACAGCTAGTGGTGATATTAGCATCTTATATACACGGCTCCAGTCTATATTAATGTCTCAGAGTGTGTGCATGCAAGTGTAGAGTATATTTTCCCTATCTCTTTCTGTTCCTTTCTTCAATATAATTCTACTACAAGACAAGTAGATTTTGCCCAGTTATAACCATCATAGCCACACCCTGTAGATTGTTCCAGCCAACCAAATCTCATGTCCAGTGTCCTTAAGGTAATGATCACTAGATGTTACTGTAGTCCAAGATAATTATCCATTTCACCTTTTCTCGACCCCTTGTCTCTTTTGAGTTTCCTATGATTTGTGTCCATGATGCAAATACACCCCTGCGGCTTCTTTTGGTAAAGACCAATTTCTGTTTAGTTATCACCAGGGTGTTATTTCAGAAGATTATTTGCTTTGTTTATGAACTTTAACATTTTTTTTTGGAAGTAATCCGGAGTTTCAGCAAGCAGGACATTCCTAGCACATTAACCTCTTCATCGCCAGAGGGTTATTATAGCTGTGAAATTAGTTAGTTCATTAAATATTTATAACATTCCCCTCTTTGTGTCTGAATGACATACTTGCGTCATATGGTAAGAAATGGAACAGGTTAACTATGGTGGCAAAATCCTCTTTGCAAGTTGGGTAAAATTTTCTTCCGATTTGTGGCTTTGTCAGTGTGGCATATGGATATTGATTAGTGTGGACACTACATGCATATATATCTAAACTTCCAAATACTATATCTAGCCTTGGAAGTCATACTCTTCAGATCACCAATGGACAATTTATACATAAAACATTAACAAAATTGTAAAAAAAGAAACAAACAATAAAATTTAACATAAAACAAAAACAGAGTTTATGCTAAAATGCTAAATACTGTTATCATCCAGAAGTTAAAACTGAATAAGACATTTTAATTTTCTGGAAGACTAATAAATTGACATTTCCAATTTAAAGGATTGTTTACAAACATCTTATTTGTGAAAAATACCTTCAGTTGGACATATGTACCAAGGAGGCACATAGAATATAGGGCTATTTCTAGGCAAATATACATAATATGGATTGTAAATATGATCATTTGATTTTAAGCTCAAATACAGGGCCCTTTATTCTTTTGCAATGTGTTTAATATTGTTTTGCCATGTACTTATGCCCTGTATAGCGCTACAGAACATGTTGGCATGTTGCAAATAGTGGATAATAATACTATCAATAAATGACCTGGTCAATAATATTATTTATGTACTAACATTATGACATTACCATAAAATCAACGTAGTGCCCAGGTCACCAACAGACATAGGACTATAAGCAGAAAAGTACACACTGAATAAAATAGCTACCATTTTTAGGAATGAGAGTTTGGTGCATTCCTAGAGCGTAATTTTAACTTAAAATTATATATATATCATAATTTTGGTTCAACATCCCTTTAAGATAACCGTAGTAAGCATATAATGTATGTCTACAGTGCATTGCACAAATGCACCATAGAGAAACACATACTCTTTTATATGGATAATGCCAATTTTTGGTGATGACCTAAAATGTTATAATGTAATTTAGTCTGAAAATTCAGCTCACCTTAGATATGTACAACATAATAAAATATACTTTAACTACAGAAACACTAAATGGTTTACTTGGGTCTTGTTAACATTTAGACAGGACTGAGCCTAACATTGTATTTTAATAGACAAGCTTTCAAGAGGTGCTTTCACTCTTTATTAAATCCTAAGCAATGCTGAAAGCTACATTTAACTTTCATGTTTTAACAAAAATGCATGTGTTCTTGAAAGTACACAGAAAGATGAGAAAAAAACATGATATTATAGGAGAGGTACTGAAAAAAATTACAAAACAGATGAACGTGAGAAAATCACACATGCATGTAAGCCTCCTTCTTTTTTGTTTATTTGATATTGGATCAATATGAGTCATAAAGCATGAGTCAGAGATACTATATAGAGTTCAGATACTGCACCCCCCCCCCCCCCCCCCCCCCCCCCATCTCAGAGTGCTTGCTACGGATTGGAGAGTAAATCTAATAGCATGATAACATTGGTGGACATTGTCTTGGCCACCACAAATTCAAACAGACTGTGCTATTATCAAGCGCATCAAAGCAGATAACCAGTATTTAGTAGCCACTCAGTCACATAAAAATGCAGCTCAATGTCAAGTTTCACAAATATTGGTCACTGTAAGAAAAAATGGCTAATGCAATATGTTTTTTCATACTCCTTTAAGAAAATTAATAAAAAAAGAAACCAGAGTTCTGGGTGACAGAGTACCTTTAAGTCTTTATTTTCAGTTTAAACTACTATGATGTCTGTGTGTTTATTTTGTGGCACTTCCTAAGCAGAAAACCACCTTTTCATGGCTTGGTAATCTAGATTTTGGTTACCCTAATATAGGAATACCCCGTTTAGCGCAACACATTCATTCCTGCATGCCGGCGCACTATGTGAAACAGGATAAATGGGGCATGCGATCGACATAGCGCTCAAACAGTTCAATGGCGAGTCAGAGAGAGAAAAGCAGGGATTTAAATGGTCAAATGAGATTTGTTGTTCACAAACCGCTGATCAGGGATTTAGAGCAGAAAAGAGCGCTATAGCAAATCGGCGTTCATCAAGGTAACATTAAGCACGGTTTCCCTGTAATATTAAATCTATAAATTCTTGTTTTATGGTAAAAAAAAACATCTGTCATTCATTGAAATATATATGCATCTAAGTTGCTCACCATATTTGTATTGATTAGAAGTGACTTTCATTAAAGAAATGGCTAGGATGTATAAAAAAAAGAAATGTTGCAATCAGTGCAATTACACACAGAGTAGAGGGAAAGTGGCCTTTATTGCAGTGTTCAAGTCCATTGTCATTTTAATAATTATGTCAATTGCTTCCACAAAGGTATATCTTTTTAGAGGCTGGTTTAATATTGAATAATAAGAAAAAGAAGTAAACTGAATATTTGCTGGAATATTATCTTGTGGGTAGTGTGAGATGAGTGTTTTTTTTAGCATAATTGGTCTGTAGAGTTAAAGGGGGGCAACAATGAGAGTGAAGGTTGGCATTTGAGATATGATAGATTGCACATAATGTAGGACAAGGATCTGCAACATATTCCTCTAGAGCAAAATGTGACACTATAGAGATAAACAAATGTCCCTTTTGAGTTCTCCAAATGTGAGATTTGGGTAATCAGAATTCAGCAGGATACATATAACCTACTAATGAGGAGGGTTTCTCATGGCCAGACAACAATTAATAGCCACATCAGAATACAGTTATGAATTACAATCAGTGCCAGTTTGCTTAATTTAATTTGGATTCTCTTAACAATCTTCATACTTGCAATTAAAAGGAAAATAACCATAGTGTATATATAGTGTATACATTAAAAGCTTCTTTCAGTGTACTCTTTCATTTATAGGAAACACATTTCATATGTATCCATTTAATGCTCAGATAAAAAAATATAAGTCATGTTATTATAAAACAATGTGGTTTCTCAATAATATGTTTTTTCTTCATTCTTGTATAATGGCTCTTTTTTGAACTCTTGCTCAAAGTTCCACATAGTTCTTTAATTAGAATTGGTTGATATAGATGGATGGGCCAAGGAGTTTAAGCCTTAACACAAAGACTATAATAGTTGAGAATTTATATCATGATTGATAGGAAGTCTGCAGAGATTTCAGTAAATCCAGTGTTAGAAGAGCAGAGGATTCAAAGTGGAGTGTTTTAAATAGAATGTTAGCAAGGAATGGAAAGAGGCAGTGAAGCAAACGAGGGCTGTAATTGTTAAGGGAAAGAACAAACTGTGTTCGTGTTTGAGTAGTCAAGAAACAAAGGGAGAACTCTTTCTGTGCAATGCTACAGAGCAAATTTAAGCTTTAATAATAGTAATTATATAGGTGTGATAAGGATAGGGAGGCGTCAGATGTATCCCCTAGGCAATGTGGCAATGTACTTCGAGTCATTAATAGATAAGGGAACATTAGATACTGGCTTGGGAAGGAGTGTTGAACATATTCCCTTTGAAGTACTGAAGAGCCATATAATCAAAGATTGTTGATCAGTGACTAAGTTCTGGGCTAAACTAGTATTTTGCAGCCCCCTCAGACCAAATCTTCTCTCCTTTGCTCCTCTATCCATTACCCCCTACTCCTCCTGCTCCAGCCATTAGCTGTAATCTTAATTCCCCAAATATCCTGACTTTTATAACATTCTTTTTCAACTTGTCACTTGTTTATCTTTTCTTCTGATCTTCCATCTTCAATATTTTCAACCCCCATTGTATTCTGCCTCCATTCTATTTTATCCCATCAATGCCCTCCGTTTGTACATCTTCACCCTCTAAAGCTCCACAGTTAATTGTCAATCATTCTACTAAAACTTTTTTTCTTTTATTTCTTCATTAGTTATCATTTGTCTCTAATCCTTTCCTTTCTATCTAACCTCAGTGGTGCAGCCTCTGCAACTCTATACAGCCCAAAGGACACAATTTCCTCTCCGTGTCTCAGGGACAACCTTGTCACTTTATGTCCAGAACCTTTAGCTTTACCTGTTCTGCGATGACCTCGGTCTTGCATCTAACCTATTGCACCATTTCAGCAACAAATCAAACTTCACACCACAGTCAGCAAATTGTATATCTCTAAACACAAGAACCATGCTATAATGTTTTTCTAATGATGTAAAATGATTTGGAGACAGATAAACTTAGAAGCAGACTGGCGATGTAGCAAATGGCTATTGCAGCAATAGCAGAGGTCCGAAAAAACAGTTTGGCAATGTTGCAGCTGGCTATTCAGCAGGAGAGACTGGGAACAGAGGTGTAACTAGTTAAGGTATTAACTAGCACACAAGAATGGGAGGTGAATGTTGGACCCTGAGCAGAGTAGTAGGTGCAAGCAGAACCCCTGCCAGACAGGAACAGTAATAGCAGCAGTATAGGATATAGCATATCCGTTAACTTTATCTTATCCTGCTTACTTTTTTTGTCCTTTGATAACCCTTTTACAGTTAATAGAATAAGTCTCTGAAGACTGAAGAGGAAATGGACAACACTCATATAACTTTGAAAGTATTTATACACTAGTGATCCCCTTTCATTCCTGCCCACTATCATGTATACCTGAAACCAATCTGATGCTACAATAGACATGCAAATTATATGTACGTGTAACCTCTGATTGTGTAAAATCATAAAAGTATTATAAAGATTTACATATTTATCAAGTAGAGCAACCTGTTAACATGAAACAAACTGCATCTGGGATTAACAGATATTTAATATCATAGAAATTGTTCAAGTTTTAATAAATCCTTTTTTATTGTTGAAAAAATTTCCATGAGCGTCAATTCTTCCTCCGTTTTGTTATAAATAATCTATACTGAACGGTTTTAGGATATTGCCCCTTACCAAATTTGGCTTTGATACAATACACTCTAGATGCTTCTTCTGTACCACTGTCAAGCTTTGTGTATATGGATAGTGCTGTACAGTTACTATGATTGCAAATACAATGTTGACCTCTCCAAAGAGGCAGGGGTTTGTAAAAAGTGTTTTGCAGTGGGCTCTCGGTACCAATTCACTCAGTACGCTCCTCAAGAATCGTTTCCTTAATAGCTCCCTTCCCTAAGACCCCTTCCTATAACAGCACCGCACTCCTGGACCTTTTCTCATTGCTGCTCCCCTCCCAGGGCCCCTTTCCATAGGTGCTCGCCTTCCCTTACCTCCTGCCTGCTCAAAGCTCCTTTGCCTGGAGCACAACTCCAGGACATGTGCGTTGCACTTTCATCCTGTATGGGGGAGAGCATATGGGCTGGTGCAGTTGAAGGCAGTCCACTACAGAAATATATATCTATGTACAAATAGTATTATTTCTGTCTGTATCTCAATCCTCTGCAATGTCTCCTGTTTCCTATGTGCCCTCCCCCTCCCCCACCATATATTGCCCGCATAACTTAACCTAAATCCCCTCCTTCACACATGGCCTTCCCTGCCCCTCTATCCAATGCCTCTTTCATTCTCTCCCTCACGCTCCTCTTTCTCACACATCCTATCTGTCCCTAACTCCATGTTCCCATACAATTTTCCTTTCAGTCTCACCTTGATCTGCACCAACTTCACTCCTACTCTGGTGAAATCCAGAAAGCACTCCCCTCCCTCCCCACCCACACCAATTTAGATGTAATTTATAGAGGCATGAAAGTCTCCTGACATCTTATTTTCTGACTGTTATCACACCACTAGGGGTCATTCAAAATTACACAATTGAACTTTTTTACCTTTCTATACTTTTCACACTTCCTACCTGACCCTTATTATTCCTTATCCTTATTCTTCCCTGGTCTCTCCCTCTTTTCATTCACTTTAGATTGTAAGTAGCAAACTTGCAATCTTGCTTTGGAAAAAAGCACTTTCTATAAAGATTCTAAGCTCAAAACAGGGCCCTTCACTTTCTGAAGTTTAATTTTATATTTTTCTTGATCTTATCCCCTGTACAGCACTACGGAATATGTTGGCGCGATACAAATAAAAGTTAATAATAATAATACTATCTCTGCATAGTACCCAGTCCCTGTCATCATCCACCCCCTGACACAGAACTAACTCCTGAAAGCATCCATCCCTACATAGCACGCAACCCCTCTCAGCACCCCACATCACAGAGCAATGATTCCTATCTCCTTTGCTCCCCCTCACAGAACCCATCCTCCCTTTACTTGTCATCCAGCCATTGCTCTCTCACCTCTTCCCTGATATACATTCCCAGCATTCTGAACTGCTCCACCCTGCCACCTCTTGGAGCTTCAGTAGAAAAGCTTTTTTTAAACAGGCACACAGCAATTTCGGCCAGACGTAGTACAGCCAAGTGTAGCCAAGAAGGCATAGGGAGGGACCAGAGGCGTAGGAAAAAAAATAATAATTACACAGCACTTGGTGCACTTCACCACTCCTAGCCCTGTCCCTGTATGCTTTATATTAGTGTTTTTCCGCAGCCAGTTCTTTGGGCCGTAACTCCCAGTTCTCTAAGAGGTAAGTAATTTAGAGGTATGTTCCACAACAGCCATGAATGGAGTGGAAACAATTGATAATGAGGAGTAAACATGTTATTGACACAGTAGTAAATAGAATATTTAAGATCTCATATGTTAATAATGGTTTGAATCTCAAAAGGGTAACATAGTAACTGAGGTTGAAAAGAGACATTTAATCCATCAAGAAAAACCTTTTTAGATCTTCTCTGATCCCTGTAATATGTGTATTAATTGTTAATTGATCCAGTGGAAGGTAATCAAAAAACTAAAATTAAACATTGCCAATGGTCTCAGAAATTGGAGAAAAATCCTTCCTGATACATGCAATCCGATTACTCCCTTAATCAATATCCCTCCTTCCCTAGTTATTCAAGATAACCCAGAATTTCCAAGGTCTTCTTACAGGGTTATCGACAGACGGTCCCTAGCTACATAAAGTTTGAGGACCACTGCTTTATATGAAAGCACTCTGTTAATTCCTCTTCAAGAGGAACAATAAAATACACATGATTTTTGATAATACAGATTTTAACATATTAATATGAGTAGAAGCCCTGCTTGAGACAGCTGAGAAGTTAGAGGAGATGAGTGTTGCATATAATTACATATCCTAAGCATATTATAGTTTTTACTATTTCTATTACATGAAGATTATTTGTCTATTACATGAAGATTGTTTGAGAACACAGTTTGATAATGTTCAGATGTCAGGTCATTTACTAATAGGGTTATCAATCCATATCATGTAAATATTTATTTTGTATTTTTCTTCTGCTCTCTGCCAATCCACAAGTCAACATGTCAAGCAATGTAGTTCTTGGATCTCCAACATCTCTATTTTAGTAGCCATTTACCTCTGGGACAATCCACACTACCATTATACTCTATATAGTTGGCAAAAATAAGTTATTTAATTGTTAATCTTTTAATTTATTTTGGATATTCTAAAGTCACAAATTTGTTGTCATACATTTGTAAACATTTTACTTTGTATGAAAAAATTTGTTCTGCAAGGGTTTAAAATGTCCTTTTAATACCTGTACAAATTGCTTGTGGAACAATGGTCCTTATTCAATTATTCTATTGACTCAAGCTCTCAGTTTACCTCCTTAAGCCTAAACTCTTAAACCCTGCCTTTTTAAGTAGGATTACCGAAGGTGTGATCATATGATCTGACAATAGTTAAGTAAGCCCGTAATTTACACAGTCAATAGTACATGAGACCATAATCATGACTTCAGTAAAACATGGAAGTTAGGCATAATCTGCAAACGAAAGGATGCTAATTAATTAGTGCCAATAACTAATATTTTAGTCCATGCGAGTTTCATGATTTGTATTAACCCCTTGAGTCCCAGGATCGATATTACTTAGAAATAACATTTAAAAATAATATATTTTTTAATGCATATTTGTGGGTTTGAGACTGTTATGCAATTAATTCTAATGTGTTTCTATGCCTTCCCATGCTTTTAAAGTTACAGTATTTTGTGTTTAATTGCTGCTACAGCTATAATAAGTGTTTGAAAAAGCACTTGTGAGTCCCTTTAGTACTCGTAATATTTTTGACTGAAACAATACTTTTTTCAGTTGTGGGTTAGGCTTTATTTGCGAGCTAGAGCTACAGGGTCTAATAGAATATCGATTTTGTGTAACTTTAATTATTTAGAGCTCGGAATATTAGAGCTGTGATAAAACCAATGGAGTTCTAAGGCCAAATTTGCGGGTTTGGCTGGCTTGTAGGGATTGTGGACAATAACTGTTAATCAGATTGCGAGTAGCTAATAGAATATGTGTGTATGAATTTACAAATTGGGCAGAATAGTGCCCAATGTCGGACTTTCTTCTGAATGTTTTTGGGAGTACTGCAACTAGAGGGCACAACTTACTTTGCCATACAGCTTCATAACTCAACTGGTGTAGTGCCCTGGCACACTGTAATTTGAGTTGTATTTAGTGTTTAGCACTATACACAGGTATTAAAGGGATACTGTAGTGCCTTTTTGAAAAAGGTACTTGTTTGAAGATTTGCATGATAATGGGCAAGCTCTTTAGAAAGTAAAACATTATATATTAATACAGCCTTTAATTTGCTCCAGTGCAATCTGACAGTTTGGTTTCTGATGATTTGTATCCTGAGATGTTTCTGCACAGTGGAACAGTTTCAACTACAGTAGGCAAAGCTCGTTAGTTTCTAAGGACACATTCTGCTGAGACAGCAGGAGAAAGAAGCTAAGTAAAGAAAATGTGCCAATGCAGAGATAATAAAAGTGAAATATTAAAAGTTGTGTTTATTTTTTTGTTTTTGAAAAACATATTGCCCATTATCAAGTTTTATCATTTAAATGGCCATATTGAAGAAGTTGGCCGCAGTGGTCCTTTAAAGGAGCATTTTTATCCTTTGCAGTGCTCATTTTTCTTGAAAATAAACACAATTTTAAAAATATGTCCTTGTGACTGCAGTGTCCCTTTAAATGACAGTGTAACCAGCAATCTATTATATACTAAAAAAGGTGTGTTTATATCACCATACAAACTGGTACATTGTGCTATAATAATTACATTTATGTAAGTCATTTGTATGTGTAACCTGACATATTCTGGTTTTGCATTTATGATCACATTTTTTCATCAATTCATCATTGATTTGTATGTTCTTCACCCAAGATAACAGTGTTCTGCAACAGCACCAAATCATTATGGATCTGCAACCTTGACTACATGCTCTAAAGGACGATGTTTCTAAGGATATTGAGCAATATGTATATCATTATAGACTCTGAGAAAATACACAGAATGTTTTATCAAGTTTACCTCTCCTTTTCTAGTGTTTTTATGTCATTTGCTTTGACTTGATTGCATAAACAAATAATAAACTTGCTATTTACTAAGATATTAATCATCTAACTGCTTCCATAAATAAATGTGATGAATGCTTCTAATTTCTCTCCCCATTTCTAATAATATTTTATTTCTCTCCTCAAACAGGGTTGATTATCCATGAAGGATCCTCTGTGTATCGCATCTTTAAACGATGGCAGGCTGTGAATCAGCAATGGAAAGTTCTGAACTATGACAAAACCAAGGACCTTGGGGAACCTTTAAGTGGGACTACCAAACTTGGTGGAAGGAATTCACGGACGAACCATTCCTCTCACAATGACAGAGGCCCTGGTCGGAGCCAGAGAGTTAGGACTATTCTGAACCATCACTGTGGTTACACGATTCTACACATCCTCAGCCACCTACGGCCTAATGAACATCGAAGTAGCTCAAGCTCAAACAGAGAGGTGGTTATGAGAGTGACAACTGTATGAGGAGATTTCTCAATTGTTGAAGGGGCCGGCATCTCTGTCTTCAATGAGCTACTGCTGACACCACTATGGAAATGGTGTCAAAAAAGGGGGAAAGAACAAGCTTTGTTTTGATGGAGAATACAAGAAAGTTCAGTTTCTTAAACCCCGATGAGTAGGCTTTCCAATGCATTCTGGCCAACTTTGTTTAATATAGGAAAAGCCCTGTTTTTTATTGTTTCAAGACATTGGGTCTTTTTTTATCATCTAATACTTTCCCATGCGTCTTATCAATTACAAAACCACTTCAGATGAGATGTATCTAGGGCTCCCTGAAACAAAGTGTAATCTTTTTAACGAAATCCCAATGGAACCATTACTTTCTAAATACACTGAAAGCACAAGCCAGCGCTTAAAAACAAAATGAAGTCACAGGAACCAAGTCTTAACATTTTTACCTCAGCTTTAAATAATACAACAAAATTAAAATAAATCATGAATATGATAGCAAACTTACCTAAAATCCAGTGAATAAAATTATTTTAAAAACCAGTCCCATTTGCCAGAATTGCATAAGCAAAGGGTAAAAAAATGAAAGAACAAAAAATGACTATGAAATGGTTCAGATCTTTCTAAGCGATGAATATGTGCAATAAAACATATTTTTACGGCAAAATGGGATATTTGCAATAAGGCGCTTGTACTTTCCCTGATTTTACATTTTTTGCATGAGTAAATGTAAATTTTTTCCTCTTTTCTCCCTGAGGGAGGATAAAGAAAAAAATATTTATATGCAAATAGTCTCCAACTACATTTATTTCTTTCCTTTTCACATACTGGGATGTAAAATTAAAGATATCAGGTTTTCCCTGTTACTTCTGACCGTGTATATTAAATATCAATGGAAGGTTTTCACAAATACTGTTCATTTTACACACTTGCAGGGTAGTCACTTAAGTTCTTCAAAATGCACCATGTTCCACAAATATATTTGAAATCTAAAGCAAGATCCAAAATCTATATTTTGTAACTATTTGTACACAATCAGAAAGGTACAGGTTAAAGTTTTCCGATTGAAGTTTTCCTATATGTCTCAGCAGTGAACTGATTTATTTTTTTGAAGAGTCAACAATATTTATATGGTTAGATACGGGGGAGGGGGTGTGTATACAACACAACAATGACAGGAATTGACATACAAATACATGGGGTTCAACATTAGCATCCTGTCTGGCACCTGGGAACAATAGGGCAACCTCCAATACACACAAGTTGTCTCTTGCTGTCTAGCACATCAGAAATGTGATTAGCTTATCTGGAAAACAATGGGACAAAACAGATTACAAAACAATTGGTTACTGTCTGTCTACAATGTCTAATTGTAGACCTGTTTTATTTAACTGTTTCATGGCCATTTAGTTACAGTTTAAACATAACACAGAACACTGTAATATAACATGGGGAATTACATACAGGATAAGGCAGAGACATATGACCTAAGACCATATGAAGCATGGTGGTACACTATGGCCTTATGTTTTGGGGCTATTCACCCCACTTGTCCACATTTTCCATGTGGCAATATAATTCCCCTACCCAGGGAGCATGAATACTGTTGCAGAAATGTTTTGTGTAAATATTATTGTTATTATCACTTATTTTATTGCGCCAACATATTCTGTAGAGCGTAGACATTAACTCATATATACAAGCATTTCTCCATTAGCATTCTGTTCTATTTTGGGGGGTGGCTATTGAAGTATTTTGGATAACTGTGACGATCCAGGGGTAGGGGCTATTACTGCCCAGAGCCACCAGGACAAGGTACTCGCAGGGTGGAGATCAGTATCCCAGCCACCAGGAGCAAATAAGAGAACATACCATTTCTGTAGGTCCCAGAAGTGAACTGATTTATTTTTTGAAGAGTCAACAATATTTATATGGTTAGATACAGGAGGTGTACAACACAACAATGACAGGGAGTGGCAGACAAACACATGGGGTTCAACATTAGCATCCTGTCTAGCACCTGGGAACCTCCAATACACACAAGTAGTTTCTAGTTGTCTAGCACATCAGAGAATTAGCTTATCTGGCAAACAATGGGACAAAAGAGAATACAATACAATCACTTGGTTCCTGCCTGTCTACAATGTCTCATTGTAGACCTATTTTTTAAAACTGTTTAAACTAAATGGTTATGAAACAAAACACAGTAATATAACATGGGGAATTACATATAGTATACATGATAAGCCAGAGACATACTGTATGCCAAAAGACCATATGAAGCATAGTGTTACAATATGGCCCTATGTACTCACCCCACAGGCAATATAATTCCCCTACCTATTTTCCAATGGGGGGGGAGGGGTCTGTCCTCTATGGTGGCTTAATGCACCAGGATCCAGGCCCTGGAAAGGGGTCAGTGACAATAACACTAAAGCAAGATGCATCTAGAGCTGTGTCTATATAGATGTTTGACTCTCTTTGTTAATACCGATGGGCCATATATTCGAAAGTGTTAGAGAACTCTTTAACATTTTAGAATATATGCCATACAGCATAACATATGAATGGAGATCTTCTGCAACACACTTTTTTATACATATGTTCTCAGATCTACCTCAGACATGCAAAGGAACATTAGCAACTTTTTATACAGGTCAATTCTGCCTAATTGGTGCTGAATCCAAGCAGTGTTTCTCACGCTGTGACCAGTTAATCGGCAAAATGTTCCAATCGCGGAGAAAATATTCTCTGCCACAGAGCTCACCTCAAAACGGTATTCTATAAATACACGTATTTTCCTTCCAAAGCTTTCACTCTGCAGCTGGGCACCCCACCAAACATTTAGAATTTTTGCACATGCCATTTACAAACATGGAAGACTTTATGATATTTACACAGGGGCTCAACATAGGCACTTGAGATATCACAAGAGAGTGTTGTGAATATCATAGGAGGGTTAAAGTATATGGTAGCAGTGACCTAAGGGTTTACGAAATGCAGACCAATGAAGAAGCCATTGTGTAATTGTTTTACTAGATCTTGCTCATGTTTATGCATATCCTTTCTTTATCATTGGTGTCTCAGTGGAAGACAACTCAACAAAAGTGCTATAAAGATGATGAATTTAATGACTAACTAATGAGAAGGACATATATTCTTTTCATCTTATTTAGCTTCAATTTTTTATAAAGAAACCGAAGTTCTCCATGGAGTTAAAGGCATCATCTTAATTTTCCCTTGGTGATTTTTTTATATTGCAAAAGCATCAGTACATACATGGCTGAAATTTTAATTATGAGCATCCCTTGGGGACATCAGAATTTGAGAAGAATATATCTAGGCACTTTTCCACCTTGTGTCTTTCGGTCACTGTATCAAGGTTTCCAGCCAAATTTAGAATTCTCATTCATCATTGAAATTGGGAGATTTTAGGAAAGAATGACACTGTTTGCTTAAAAATATATACCCAGACCATATGCTGTCCTCCACCGGACTAGATTCTGTTGAAATAAAGAATGTATCACCAACTGCTGTCATACCAAATTAGTAACAAATAAGTGATGGTTTAAGGATCACAGGGGTAATTTTTTTCTACGTGATTCCGTGAATAAAACTTTATAATGGACAGCCTTTACATTTTTATATTTTAAACAAATTTATAAAAAAATACAGGGATCAATTTTCCTTCATAAATGCATTGGCGGTTGTAGATACCACGTTGATATTGTGCAGAGAGAGAACTCTCCTCCCATCCCATAGAACAACAGAATGCAAAATGGTAGATCCTACAGCACCATAATTGCATATGAAAAGTAATAGATTAGAGGCTGGAGTATTTTATTTTCTATTCTAATAATATTTTGCATATTTTCATGTGTATTTCATTTAAATTGTATATTTTAAATATATAATAATAATTTACCGATGTAGACAAAAAATAAGTTACAGTAAATGCAATGATCGAAGAAATTGTGAGGTGTACAAAAATTCAAATTTAATAACATGCAATAAGACATTGCTGCAGAGAGCACAGGTTCCCAAAACTGTGGTCTTTGGACCACCAGCGGTCAGTATGATCCATTCAGGTATAACTTGGATTACAAATTAATCAAAGGTAAGAAATTGCAATAGAGGTCACTAGATATTAGATTAAATGGATAGGTAATATTCATACAAAATGCATTATAGTTATTTAGAAGTAAGCAGAAAATCCTTTAGGTGATCAGTGAAGACCTTCAGTAGTTTATCAAGGGGTCTGCCAAGACCTTGGTCAACATTTAAGTGGTTCATGGAAAAAAAGGTTTGGAAATCCATGATCTACAGGATTCATTAAACTACTGTGTTACTAATGTGAGCAAATCCTCTTAATGAGCAGTTTAATGTAATGGATAAACACATATGAATATTGTTTGGGTAGGACTTTTTAGCATACATTATTTGATTTAAAGGGACACTTTCACAAGAAAAAGCATTTCTGAGAAATTATTCTTCACTGTAGAGTTTCGCTTTTTATCTGAGTTGATTTTGAAGTTGATCAGCAGAAACAAAAATGGTAGATTCCAATGCAGGCTAACTTCATATAATAGATAAAAATACTATATTAAGTTTGTAACATTCTAAAAACACAATGACTGTTTTAAGTGTAGTGTTTCAAAACAGTATATTTTAAATATATGACTACAGTGGTACTATAAGGTTCTGACTAAAGAGACTTGAACAAGGACATGAGTGTAGTTATGTGTTTCTATAAAATTACATTTAGGTAGTGATGCTGCCTAGTAAAGAGGAGGTAAAATGTGAAATCTCTCTAATTCCCTTGGTTTTCTATCAGACCTATTTATAAAAAGGTGGATAAACTTTAAGGTAAGTTAACCACCTGAGCATGTCATCTTTATGGACTTCAATGGAACATAAGAGATATATGTAATCAGAGTGGTACTAAAGAAAATTCATGCAAATTCAGTTGTTGATGTGCCCGTACTCTAAGCAATACAAGTTAATGATTTTTGAACTCTTAAAGAGGTAAGTGCTTAATCAAATCAAAATTCTGACTTAAACATACAGAGCCTCATTACATTCAAAGGCCACATCTCGTGGTATATAGGCTGTATGTCTGCGGGCTTGCTGCAGGCCCTTACACACTCTCCCATCCCATCCCCCACACCCCATCCCCCAACAGTTAATAAATAAACATAAAATACACGTTTTGTTTTCATCATATGTATACAGTAAGACTTATTTTTATTTATCGTTATATTCCTTTTGGGATTGTAATGGAGAGAGGAGTGGAGAGGCGGGGAGGAGAGAGAGGTCGCCTTGGGGAGTGGTGGAGGAGAGGAGGAGTGGCAGAGGAGACGTTGGAGGAGTAGGTTGGAGAGGTGAGGAGTGTAGGAGGAGCATGAGGAGAGGAGGATAGTGTAGTAGAGTAAGTGGTGGCAGGGTTCTCATAGAAATAGGCACATCTAGTCCAGGGACAGAGGGGGAGGAGCTTGATCCCAGGGTGGGTGGTAGTTTGGGGGAGGGACAGGCCTCCGGGATAGTTCAGGGAGCTAAGGATCCCCGTCCACAGTCGTATAGAGCAGGAGTATAGGCAAGCACAGGGCCCATAACTACATGCACCAGGAGAATGTGGTCCTCCTTGGTGCCATCCGTGGACCCCCCGTGGGATTGTAATGGAGAGTGGAGAAAGGAGTTGGGAGGAGGAGAGAGAGGTGGCCCTGAGAAGTGGCAGAGGAGGAGATGGAGGAGTAGGTTGGGGAGGTGAGGAGTGGCGGAGGAGGTGAGAAGTGGCCATCTTTGGACGCCCCGTTATCCTTGTGGGGAGGGGGGGAGTTAAGCCCAGCCCTAGGGCCCAGACATGGAAGGAGGTAGAGGCCGCAGTTACAGCAGTGGGAACAGCGGAAAGGGAAATGAGGTCTGTGAAGCACTGGTTTGATGACATCAGGACCAAGGTGAGGAGGATGATGGCCAAGGAGGACAGTTAAGCTGTAGCACCAAGTGATGGACCCCAAGTAACTGTGCGCTATAATGAGTGGGAGAGGGTGGCCAAGGAGCTTCTTAGCCAGGTGTCCGCCGCTGGAGCTTCATGTTTGGTGGCCCAGCAGAATCTAGCTTCCATGTCAGGTGAATATCACATACACCAACATGCCACCACATGTACATCACACACACTACACATGTTGCCTTCCTCTGGATTAATTAATAATTAAAAACATTTTTACAAAAAAAATAAAAATAAATAATTGATTAATAATTAATTAACTATTTAATTAATATTTAATCTGCATATTGCAGATCAGAGGAGATCTTAAAAGGTTGAACTTGATGGACTGAAGGTCTTTTTTCAAGCTTAATTACTATGGCCCTCATTCAATTGCAATTTGGCCAATTGAATAGGGTTCTAAATAAGCACATAACATATTTTTTTAAAGAAGTTTTTAGGTAGTAAGCATCTATCCAAAAGCAAGGTTTTCACTAACTAAAAACTTCTTTAAAAAAAAATATGCTATGTGCTTATTTAGAGCACTATTCAATTGGCCAAATCGCAATTTAATGAGGGCCTATGTAACTATGATGACCAACAAGGACATTGGGCTGACTTCTCACTTGGGTACAATCTCAAGAGCAGGGATTGATTGCACCTTACATAGTTACATAGTAATTAAGGTTGAAAAAAGACTTTCAGTCCATCAAGTTCAACCTGTTAAGATCTCCTCTGATCTGCAATATGCGGAATAGTTATTAATTAAATTATTGATTAAATAATTATTAATAGTATAGTATTGGAGGATGAATAAAGAGTTAGTCCATCAAGTTCAACCTTTTTAGATCTCTATTGATCTTTTTAATGTGGACTATTTATTATTATTTGTTAATTGTTATTTGATCCAGAGGAAGGCAAACAGAAAAAAAAAAAAACATTGAAACTTTGGCAATTGTCTCATAAGGGGAAAAAAAAGCAAAATTCCTTCCTGACCCCAGAACTGGCAAACAAATTTCTCCCTGGATCAATATTCCTTAGCTAGTTATCTAGGATAGCCTTGAATGCCCTCTTTATTTAAAAATATATCTAACCCCTTTTTGAAGTTGTCTATCGAATTCGCTGTCACCACCTCCTTTGGTAGAGAATTCCACAGTTTAACCATCCTAACTGTGAAGAACCCTTTTCTTTGTTTAAGGTGAAATCTTTTTTCCTCTAACCTCAAGGGATGCCCTCTTGTCAGTTGAAAATCTCTTGCTACAAAAAGTTCACTTGACAAAGCCTTATATTGACCCTGGATGTATTTATATAACGTAATCATATCTCCTCTTAGACGCCTTTTTTCTAGCGAAAATAAGTTTAATTTGGTTAGTCTTTCTTCATAACTTAGCCCCTCCATTCCCCTTATTAGTTTTGTAGCCCTTCTCTGTACTTTTTCCAGCTCTAAAATGTCTTTTTTATGAGGTGGTGCCCAAAATTGTACTCCATATTTCAAATGAGGACGTACTAGAGATTTGTATAGTGGCAGAATTATATCATCTTCCCTGGCTTCTATACCCTTCCTAATACATGCTAATATTTTATTTGCCTTTGCAGCCGCTGCTTGGCTTTGAACGCTGTTACCTAGGTGGTTGTCCACTAGTACTCCCAAATCCCTTTCAATATCTGATACCCCTAGATTTGCTCCATTAAGATTATAGATTGCTTGGCTATTGTTTCTTCCCAAATGCATAACCTTACATTTATTTGTATTAAATCTCATCTGCCATTTAGCCGCCCATTTCTCTAATTTATGCAAATCCTTTTGTAGTGAAAGTACATCATTATCTGATTTTATTACCTTGCACAACTTAGTGTCATCAGCAAAAATGGAGACACTGCATTCGAGTCCTACTTCAATGTCATTAATAAATATGTTAAAAAGGAGAGGACCTAATACTGAACCTTGAGGAACCCCACTTATCACATTAGACCAATCGGAGTATGTTCCATTCACAACAACCCTTTGCTTCCTGTCTTCTAGCCAGCTCTCGATCCATGAGCAGATATTTACTGCAATTCCTGTATCCCTTAGTTTGCTCACTAGTCTTCCATGTGGCACTGTATCAAATGCCTTGGAAAAATCTAAAAAGACTACATCCACTGAGTTGCCCTGATCCAAGTTCCTACCAACCTCCTCATAAAAACTAATTAGATTGGTCTGACACGACCTATCCTTCATAAATCCGTGTTGACTGCTACCTATGATCCTGTTCAAATAGACGTATTCTTGTATTCTGTCCCTTATTAACCCTTCTAAAAGCTTCCCAACTACAGAAGTGAGGCTCACTGGTCTATAATTCCCCGGATTTGCTCTAGATCCCTTCTTAAATATAGGTATTACCTCTGCTTTTCTCCAGTCATCTGGTAGAGACCCTGTATTGAGTGAGTCTTGAAAGATTAGATATAATGGTTTGGCTATTACAGAACCCAGCTCCCTCAGTACCCTTGGATGTATTCCATCAGGACCTGGGGCTTTATTAACATTTATTTTCTCCAACCTCTTTTGTATTACTTCCTGCGTTAACCAATTATTTAGTAAAGGTAGTGTAGCCCCATTAGGTTGCGGTGTCCCAACCACTGGTACCTCCCTTGTGTATACCGAAGAAAAGAACCTATTTAGCTCATCTGCCTTTTCCTGGTCACTAATTATCAGATGGCCTGTGTCACATTGTAATGGTCCTATCGATTCCTTCCTGGCCTTCTTCCCATTAATATATTTAAAAAATATTTTAGGGTTAGTCTTACTTTCCATTGCAACTGACTTCTCATTTTCTATTTTAGCCAGTCTAATAGCCATTTTGCAAGCCTTGTTGATATCCTTATAGTCACATAAAGCTGCCTCTGTTCCCTTCTTCTTGTATAATTTAAATGCATGTTTTTTTCCTTATCATGATCTTTAAGTCATTGTTAAGCCACATAGGATGTGATTTACTCCTATTCATTTTATTTCCACATGATACATGCTGATGAGTATGTTTATTTAGTAAGGATTTGAATGTTGTCCATTTTTTTTCAGTATTCTTCCCTGTAAGTTCTTTGTCCCAGTCTATATGTTGTATTGCTGCCTGTAGCCCATTAAAGTTAGCCCTTTTAAAATTTAGAGTTTTTGTTGGCCCCTTACAACTCTGTTTTTTTGTATTCAATCTCAAATGAGACTGTGTTGTGATCACTGTTCCCCAAGGGTTCCCCTATTTTTACATTTGATATTATATCAATATTACTTGTGATGACTAAATCCAAGATGGCCCAATTTCTAGTAGGTTTTTGTATTACCTGGGCCAGATAATGATCCCTGAGTGTACTCAAGAACCTGCTCCCCTTAGCTGAGCTGCTGGTCTCATTTATCCAGTTTATTTCAGGGTAATTAAAGTCTCCCATTATTAGAACTTGCCCATGCTTAGCTGCATTGTATTTCCTCACTTTCAGCTATATTTGGGAGTTTATAGCATACTCCCACCAATATGCGTTTAGAATTAGCTCCTCCACTATTTAGCTCAACCCACAAAGATTCAATGATGCCGTTAGTGCCAGCATAAATATCTTCTCTGACTATAGGCTTAAATTCAGGCTTAACATACAGACAGATCCCTCCTCCTCTTTTACCATTTCCCCTATCTTTCCTAAATAGGTTATAACCATCCAGATTAACAGTCCAGTCATGAGATTCATCCCACCATGTTTCCGTAATGCCTATTAAGCCCCATTTTTCTTGTACTGCTAATAATTCTAGCTCGCCCATTTTCCCAGGCAAACTTCTTGCGTTAGCAATCATACACTTTATGTTGCTATGGCTCTGCCGTTGTGAGGTGCTTGCCACTGTATTTGAGGCCCCTATTAATGATGAGGATGCTGCTGTGCTAGGGGAAAGGATGGTAGAAAGGCTGGAGGAGTTTTCAAACTAATAGGTTGGGTGACTAGATAGAAGTAATGGGGTAGTAAGTGTAGAGGGGGTAAGGAATTAATTAACTAGTCATGTGGGAGGAGGTGGTTAGGGTTAGTACAGTCAATAGGGAGGTATTGTTAAATAACTCAAGTATAGTGGCAGGCACTTCAGAACTACAGACTCATAACATAAGGTGTATGCTTGCTAATGCCAGAAGCTTTCCAGGAAAAATGGGAAAGTTAGAATTATTAGCTGTTAATGAGAAATGGAATAGGCATTACTGAAACATGGTGGAATGACTCTCATGACTGGGGCAATGGTAAAAGGGGAGGAGGAATTTGTATGTTAAGCCTGAATTTAAGCCTATAGTCAGAGAAGATATTTATGCTGCCTGGAACTATTGATAATATTGAATGTTTGTGGGTAGAGTTGAATAGCGGAGCAGCAAATTGCAAAAGAATATTGGTAGGAGTATACTATAAACCCCCAAATATAATTGAAAGTGAGGAAATGCAATTATTGTTGCAGATTGGAAATGCAACTGAGCATGGTCAAGTTCTAATAATGGGAATTTTTAACTACCCTGAAATAAACTGGAGGAGTGAAACCAGCAGTACGGATAAAGGGAGCAGGTTCTTGAGTAGACTCAGGGATCATCATCTGGCCCAGGTCATACAAGAACCTACTAGATATGAAGCTATCTTGGATTTAGTCATCACAAATAATATTGATATGCTATCAAATGTTGAAATAATGCAACCTTTGGGAAACACCTTTAAAGACAACACAGTCTCATTTGAGATTGTATTAAAAAAGCAAAACTAATAACATAAGCCTTTCTTTTCTCTCTTTCAACATCAAGGAGGTCTGGGTCCAGTGGTGCGCCAGAGGCAGGGGCGTTGGCTCCATCAGAGCAGGAAGTCGTCAGTGAGCCCCGCCCAGCAGGAACCGGTGCAGGGGGAGGAGGAAAAAAGTGGAGCCGAGGGCCTTGTTTCAGAGGAGGAAGATGTCATCTGGGCAGTGGGGTCACCAGCAGGACCATCGGCCACACCTGCAGCATTTGACCCCACTATCCCCCTCCTCCAGAGACTTAGCATCTCACCAGGACCCTCCTACTGGAGGGACCAGCGGGGCTTGAACCCATCTCCTCCTCCCCTAAACAGTGCAGCATACTGGCCACCACCACCAGGCCCAGCAACACCACCACCCATATAGAGCGAAGCTCCAGCTGGGCCCCAGACCCTCCCCACTGGGCCACCAACAACAACATCGCCACCTCCTTGGCCGGCAAAGGGTCCTATTTCGATATTGAATAGCGATTTGCGATTTTAGCGTCCGTAACTCTTGAGGACGTGACAGATCAAAAGCTTCAATGGGCTGTAAGTTCTGGTTTTAACAACTGCAAGGATTTCAAGCCTGTAACACGTTGCAAAAAACGCCAATTGAATGGCAAAATAACTTACAACCTCCATTACGGGCTACAGTAACTTACAATTGCTCAATTGAATGAGGCTCACAGTATTTCAGTTAACAGATCATTACAGATACAAACCAAAACATTATCATTTTCTTTTACTCTTATAAAATCAAAAAGTATATTTATATTCTTGCCTGTATTATATTGCCTATTCTTCCAGATGGTAGAAATGAAAGAGCCATAAATCTGTAATTTACAACATTTATATATTAAATACAACATTTAAGATGTAAATGACAGACCCAATCACCTTATTTTCAAAATAACTTTATTAGAAAAGAAATAAAATGGTGCAATTAAGTACATACTATTATTGTGTGGATGAAAAGGGAACACCAAATCAACTTTTTGATTTGGCATATGTTTATAGGTTTCTAATCATATGTCCTTTAAATCCATGAATCCTATGGATTTCTTAGCTATCAAACTCCTATACCTTCATATATTTTCAATCACCAAGTGCCTAACTGGTAAATAAACAAATAAGTAAAAGCAACTTCCCAAAAGGGTGATTGCTCGGTCTATAGCGCTCCACAAGTGATATCAAGAGGACGGTGCAATTGAATATATAAAGTTGGCTCGTGCAGTGATGGGTATAGATAGAGAAAAGCAAAGTGGATATTAATCTGAGGTTATTCAATCGTCACACCAATTAAATCCACTATGCAGGAAAGTGATGGAAATTAAATGCAAATCGTCTCACTTTGGAATGATATAGTTCTCCAAATAGTGTCCTTTCTTCTTCCTGGTTGTGTCCAGAATAGTCCCAAGTGTTATTAAAGTGTGTCCTCCAATAAATTCAATCCTGGTTGAGATGCCGCTTCCTCCAGACAAGTACTGAAATATGTACATTAAGGTTTATTATAGCAAATAATTAAAACCATTACACTCACATTTAATATGATATCAATTCACGTTATATGTGAGATGTCACAGATATTGCCCTGTCGTCCTTATGTTGCTTGGTGTTTTTAATCCAGACGGCCTGATGTTTAGTGTCTCAATAGTCCAATATCCAATATATCAATTGTTACAGGGATACTTTTACAATTATAGATGGAAAACAAATAATAGAAACTGTCTTAGTGCTTCATTGTCCACACACAGATCCAGACCTCACTCCCCAGACTGAGACATCTATTGTCGAGGTTAGCAAGCCTCACATAAGATGCTCCAATATCAGTTTAGGGTCAGCACAAATGACAATTCATATAATGTTTGCTCTAATCTTATAATGGTGGATCTAATTGAGACCCATCTATGGAGCCTCTCACATCAGGAAAAAATAGGACCAATATGGTGAAAATAGGTAAAATAGCAGCAACAATAAAATAAATAATGAAATTATAATAAAAGATACAAAGATAAAATTGGATCCTACCAGATGCGTTTCCGCCAAGCCTTGGCCTTTCTCAATGGTGATCTTGAATAAAAATGTTCCCCTGATATTTGGGCTGTCTTTATGCATCCTTCTCAGTGCCCTTTCCCCTCCTCATTGGCGCCAAATTCCCATCATCCACCACTCCAGGAAACAGGAAGTGACGTCACTCCGGGCATGCATTGCACTGGAGGTGGGAAGGGGGGGGGGGGAGAGAGAGAGAATGTGGGAACAGGAAGTGACATCACTCCCAGCATGCATTGCACCGGAAGTGAGGAGACAAAACAAAGGAACAGGAAGTGACGTCTCTCCCAGCATGGATTGCACCGGAAGTGAACATACATAAATAAATAAATAAATACAGGGGATGCACAGACATAAAAAACCCAAATAAATGATAATAGTATATGCTGTAACATGTGTATACCATCAACATCTGAAGACAAGTAGGTCAAAAAACATATAATGCTATAAATATACAGCAACTATTAAACATATGTCAAACACACTGTAATAAAAAAACATACATAAAATAAGAGATAATAATAATAATAATAATTATAATGATATATGGTCTAATATAGTACATAATAGGATGGTAAATTCCTACTATGCCCACAATATGGACCCTCAAAAGATATATAGTAAAAGATAAAATATAAAATAGAGTACCATTATATTTCTATGTCTATTGCATTTACAACTAATAAGAGATACTTCTTAAAATCCTTACTAATTATATCTTGCCCCAAAGGGATAGTTCTTCCACATAGTAATAAATCTCCACACATCCATAGCCAAAACAGGTTGCTATGGTAGGAAAATGTGTAGAGGCTCACAATTAGATGTCAGAAAACATTAATGTCAAGCTGTCCTTTAAAACATACATGAAACATGGCAGGTATTAGAATATAAAGAAAAAGGGGGACTCTTAGCAATATAAATGTCTGACTCTTACATAAATATAATGAAGTTCTTTTTGCGGGCTCCAAACGGGTTATGGCCTTGAAAACTTTGCAGTATGCAGTAGTTAAAACAGGAACTTACAGCTTCCCAAAGCCTTTGATCTTTCTCAGCCGCAAGACTTCCGATTGCTAAAATCACAAATCGCTATTCAATCGCAAAAATCCCTCAAGACCGCACCAGCACGCAAGCCCGCAAATGGCAAATGTTGCCCAAAGCTTAAGGCTTCCAACTAGTACCTGCAAAGGGTTTATAGTCTAGTTTGGAACACTGCAAATCATAATAAAAACACACCAATGCACTTTACAATATGGGGAAAACAATGGCAGACATTACAATTACTTGCACAACAACTCCCAACTATCAAACATTGAAAAAGAAAAATGTTTTCCTCATAGGTAATGGTCATGCTGCAAGATGCTGAAAGCAATTAAAGACACACTACCTCATTACATTGCAACACAAGTGCATTGAAATGGCTGACATATTAAGCCTTTCTCACTAACAGAGGATCTAATTTGGATCCTAAAAATACAAAGATCATCTTATATACATCTCACTTATCACATCTACATTGGGAAAACAAATAGTGGTCAAATTACACCACCACATGCCATATATCAAGTACCAGGGTAGCATTTCACATTTGGTTGTTCAGTCCCACTGTTGTGTCCGAATCTCTGTGACCCTATGGGCTGCAGCACATTAACTTATGTCTCTGTCTGTGCTTATCCACAAAGTTTGCATGCCAAAGATACTGGAGTAGGTTGCCAGTTCTTTCTCCAGTGGACTGTGAGTTGTCTGACCTCTCTGCCATGACCTCCCCACCTACAGTGGCCCTACATGGTATAGCTCATAGCTTCATTCAGGTACACAAGCCCCTTCACCAACACCAGTTAGGTACTAGGGGATCATACACCACACTAATCTACTCTAACCCATCAGTAAGGGCCACAAAAACACATGGAGGCTATGCAGAGGCGCATGGAGCAACAGCCAAGTTACCTCAATCAGGGATATTCTCTGCTAGGCCCATCCTGGAAAGTCCCATAGCACTGCTGGTGGCCATGTGCCAAGATGTATACCCATTATCATTTGGTGACCTCCCATTAAGTGTTTTGATATCAATCAATTCACATTATCACCTGTGATATTCCTATCAGGCCTTCAAGGGAATGTTGATACTCCACAGTATCACAAATTGGACTTTGCATGTGTATTAACCCTTCATTATCAAATATTATATATATTATTATATGATATCTCATTATATTATTAGTCTTATTATTGTTATTATATGTATTAACCTTTTGCATAGTAACAAGGGCTCATTAGTTTACTGATATAGGAATGTGACACAAATGTGATATATGTGGATGTCCCATAACTCCAAGCATTAAAAAAACACTGACAAGGTGAGAACGGTATAACAAAGCTGTATTTCATTCAAAAGAGCACAATCCGAAATGGACAATACTGTGCATTAATATCATGGGTGAGGTGTGGGCAGATCCCGGGAGAGCAAGAGGCTATTGTTTAAAAAAAAGGGATACCAAATGGGGGTAATGTCATAGTCTAGAATAAGCAGGATGCATAGCACCTACCAGGGTCACATGTGGTAACTACACCACTGCAACCAGAATCTGATGAAAAAAAGAATAATCAGAAATCACTTCATTTAATTGAAGAAACCATTAATGTGCATAGCACTTACAACTTGTCTAGATCTGCTCAATGAAACAGATGATTCAACCTCTGGACTGTGCAATCCAATACAGTTTCACACATATAGTGTGTTGACAAAAAATAATCTAAAATAAAGTTAAAAAAAAAAGTCGGAGGAGGATAAAAAATAAACAAACATGCATGTACAGTACAGTGCTAAATACTGTAACTGTAACAATATACAAAGTAACCTGATTCCTATGTGCAAGCATTACTAACCATTAGCTAGTTCTCAGGATAACTCACTGGCCATGACCATTTATAATAATGTGTCATCTCACAATAAATGCTTAGCTGTGACCAGCGTTAGTGGTCAAGGTGTACTATCACCTTTGCAATATGATATTGTTCATCAACATTGATATCACATCAGCTATAGAGGTGTTAGCACATGTTAAAGGATACTCATGATATCAGCAATAGGTGAAAATACCCATTAATACGGAAAGGACACAAAGGTCAGCAGCCAGATTCAATGTTACTTACATCAGACCCAATGATCTGTTCTCAGACTGATGTTGAGGTCAGGATCACATGCTCCACAAGTGCATATATTAATGCTTTGCCTGGACATTAACTTATGTATAGCGCTACAGAATATGTTGACGCGTTACAGATAAACTATAATAATAATAATAATAATAATGCTGGCTGTCATTACCTTGCCATTGTGAGGCTTTGCAAGACCACCACCATAGCTATATTAGTCTACATTTAAGCTAACAACAATCATGTCTTAGATATCTGGCTATATGATAGATTTAACATTGTGGGCGCTACATGTTAAGGTGGCTGTCATTGAGTGAATGTCTATCTAAGAGGCACCATGAAAACGATAAACCTCATACATTTCCTTCACAATGCTTGCAGATGCAGAAGATGCTTTCATGGACCTCTATTGTACCTAAAACAAAACAAAAACATAACACCTACAAAATAGAGGACTGCAGCATCTCATCTCAACAGCATTCCTCAGTGGCCATCAATTGGTGAAATGTTAAACAGAACCCTAGGTGTCCGCAGAGAAGAGGATCATAGACCAGGTGATGGGAGGTAGCCATCTGCATACAAAATATCACCATCACATAGGTCAATATCCAAGACTCTGTAGCCAGGCTAGATTAGCTTAACATTTGGACCAACAGATCGTCACAGAGGAGTGCTGTTGAGAAGGCACAAACATCCGCACAGCCCCTAGATCCTCCTCTGCCTAGGAACATGGCCCCAATCCCGGCAGCCATCTCCCTGATGATGATGATGGGGGGGGGCAGCAACCCCCCAGGAGACAGCGGCACCTTCGGTGGTGGTGGTGGAGGCATGGGGAGAGGAGAGGAGGGGCCGGGCTGAGGGTGGATGGGGTATGCCTCCAGGGGTGGAGTAGTCAGGGCTGGGGACCAGAGCGTGTCACATGGCATCTGCAGTTACTTCCTGGTCCACCCCCATCCTAAGCAGCCCAGCCAGGTACGATTCAGTCATAAGGTGGTGCCTCCTAAACACCCTATTGAGCATGGCCAGGCTGCGCACGACCTCTGCATGATTAGCAGAGATGCTGGCCTTGATCCCCCAGAGACACTCCGTCTGCTGCCGCATGAGGGCCAGCATCTCGGCCTTCGCAGCATGGCTTGGTGTTGGGGATGGAGGGCCCTGGGGCGTGGCCTGGTGAGGAGGTGGCCAGTGGTGGTGTCCCAGTGGGGAGCGTCTAGAGCCCGGCTGGAGCTAGGCTCAATAAGGGCGGTGGTGTTAGTGGGCCCGGTGGTGGTGGTGGTGGTGGTGGTAAGTCAGATGCACTGCAGAGGGGAGGAAGGGGTGGTGTCAGGTCCTCTGGTGTTAGGCCCTCTGGTCCTCTTCTTTCCTCCTCCAGCCTGCACCGGTTCCTGCTGGGCGGGGGCTTGCTCCTTGACTTCCTGCTGCAATGGAGCCGATGCCCCCGCCTTTGGCTCACCCCTGGACCCGGACCTATTTGATGCTGAAAGATAGAAAAGAAAGGTATATGTTATTAGTATGATGAACAATACATTGTTTTATGTTCATCCCTAACTATCTGACATCAAGTCTTGAACCTTATGATTCTCCTAATTGCAACTCAGATTTGCTATCATTTGCTAGATATGATCTATTCTTTGGTTCTTGGTCTTGATTTTTCTTGGCTCCTAACACTATCTTTATTCTGGCTGCGGTCTGTAACTGCATACGCTGCAGTGGGCACACCAATACATGGACTCTCTATTGGCTGATTACTGTTATTGTGGCCAGAAATGACAGTGATTTGTCAGCACCATGGATTCCCTTGTTAATTCCATAGAGCTGACATGTCAGTGTTCTTGTTGGTCATCATGTACATGTGTAGTGTGTGTGTGATGTACATGTGGTGGCATGTTGGTGTATGTGATATTCACCTGACATGGAGGCTGGGTCCCGCTGGGCCACCAGTCCTGAAGCTCCAGCAGCTTACACCTGGCTTAAAAGCTCCTTGGCCACCCTTTCCCACTCGTTATAGCACACAGTCAGTTTGGGGCCACCACTTGGTGTTGCAGCTTGCTTGTCCTGCTTGGCCATCATCCTCCTCACCTTTGCCCTTATATCATCAAAACGGTGCTTGATGGACCTCACATCCCTTTGCGCTGTGCCCACTGCTGTTACCTCAACCACTACCTCCTTCCATGCCTGGGCCCTAGGCCCTGGTCTGACTTCCCTCCCCCTGCAAGGATCACTGGGCGGCCACATTCTCCTGGTGCTTGTAGTTCAGTGCCCTGTTCTTGCCCTTAGCCTCTTGCCCTCCCGACTGTGGACGGGGAACCTTGCCTCCCTGACCTGTCCCTGAGGCCTGTCCCTCCCCCGAACTACCACCAGCGGGGATCAGGCCCTTCCCCCTCTGTCCCTGGTCTACATGTGCCTCCTCCTCTCCACTCTCCTCCACCGCCGCCACTTCCTCTTCCACCACTTCCACCACCTCCTCTTCCTCCTCCTCCAACTCCTCCTCCACCACTTCCACCACCTTCTCCTCCTCCGCCACCTCCTCCTCCAACTCCTCCGCCTCCTCTCCTCCACCACTCCTCCTCCTCTCCTCCACCACTTCCCATGGCCACCTCTCTCTCTCTTATCCTCACCTCTCCTCAACTCCTCCTCCCGCCTCTCCATATATATACAGTATACGTGTGTGTGATGGGATGGGGGGTGGAAGGAGTGACCTAGCACTATGTCTATCTATGTGTGTTCTTTAATTTATGTATATTGCAATTATATGTAATCTGTAAATATGTGTAATCAAGGAATAAGTGTAAAAACGTAATTAGATTAATAGCAGTAAACAAAATCGCATTATACTGCTCCCACAAATCACCTAATCTCTCACTCTCAGTGAACAACCTCCAACTCCGAGACCTGCGTGCTACGTCGGAAGAAAATACAACACAGTCAACGCATGGGCGTGTGGAACACAACTTTATAATCTCCCTCTGCCAAACATCTGCGGCTAGACCGATTTCTATTGGTGATGCCCTGATCCCTGTCCACAGTGTTGTATGTGGAGATTAAAGTAAAAGGAGTAAATCACATCACTTGTGGCTTAACAATGTATTACAGATCAAGATACGGAGTAAAAAGCTGCCATTTAAATTATACAAAAAAGAGGGGACAGAGGCAGCTTTATGTGAGCACAAGGAAATCAACAAGGCTTTCAAAAGCGCTATTAGACTGGCTAAAATAGAAAATGAAAAGTTTGTCGCAAGTGAGAGTAAGACAAACCGTAAAATATTTTTTCAAATATATTAATGGGAAGATGGCGAGGAAGGAAGCTATAGGAACATTACAATGTGACACAGGCCGTCTGATAATTAGTGACCAAGAAAAGGTAGATGAGCTAAATAGGTTATTTTCTTCGGTATACACAAGGGAGGTACCAGTGGTTGGGACACTGCAACATAATGGGGCTACACTACCTTTGCCAAATAATTGGTTAACACAGGAAGAAAGCCAAAAAAGGTTGGAAAAAAGAAATGTTAATAAAGCTCCAGGTCCTGATGAAATACATTAAAGGGTACTGAGGGAACTGGGGTCTGTAATAGCCAAACCATTGTATCTAATTTTTCAAGATTCACTCAACACAGGGTCTCTACCAGATGACTGGAGAAAAGCAGAGGTGATACCTATATTTAAGAAGGGAGCAAGAACAAATCCAGGGAATTATAGACCAGTGAGCCTTACTTCTGTAGTGGGAAAGCTTTTATGAGGGTTAATAAGGGATAGTATACAAGAAAATTAGTCAACACAGATTTATGAGGGATAGGTCATGTCAAACAAATCAAATTAGTTTCTATGAGGCGGTTAGTAAGAACTTGGACCAAGGCAACTCTGTGGATATAGTCTTTTTGGATTTTGCAAAGGGTTTTGCTACGGTGCCACATGGGAGAATATTGTGTAAACTAAGGGATACAGAAATTGCAGTAAATATCTGCTCATGAATTGAGAGCTGGCTAAAAGACAGGAAGCAAAGTGTTGTTGTAAGTGGAACATACTCGGATTGGACTAATGTGGTAAGTGGGGATCCTTAGGGTTCAGTATTAGGTTGTCTCTTTTTTAACAAAATTATTAATGACTTAGACGTAGGATTGGAAAGTATTGTCTCCACTTTTGCTGATGACACTAAGTTGTGCAAGGAAATTAAATCAGATAATGATGTACTTTCCCTTCAGAGGGATATGCATACATTAGAGAAATGTGTGACTAAATGGCAGATGAGATTTAACATAAATAAATGTAAAGTTACTCTTAATGGAGCAAATATAGGGGTATCAGATAGGTAGAAGTGCTCAGTGCCAAGCACCAGCTGCAAAGGCAAGTAAAATATTAGCATGTATTAAGAAGGGTATAGAAGCAAGGGAAGCAAATATAATTATGTGCCTATACAAATCCCTAGTATGCCCTCATTTGAAATATGGAGTACGATTTTGGGCATCACTTCATAAAATGGACATTTTAGAGCTGGAAAAAGTACACCAAAGGGCAGCAAAACTAATAAGGGGAAGGAGGGGCTAGCATATGAAGAAATACTAACCAAACTAAACTTATTTTCTCTAGAAAAAAGGCATCTAAGAGGGGATATGATTATCTTATATAAATACATCCAGGGCCAATACAAGACTTTGTCAAGTGAACTTTTTGTGTCAAGAGGTTTTCATCTGAGAAGAGGGCATCCTTTGAGGTTAGAAGTAAAAAGATTCCACCTTAAAGAAAGAAAAGGGTTCTTCACAGTAAGGGTGATTAATCTGTGGAATTCTCTACCAAGGAGGTGGTGACAGTGGATTTGATAGATAACTTTAAAAAGGGGTTGGATATATTTTTGAATAAAGAGGGCATTCAGGTTTATCCTGGATAATTAGAAAGGGGGTAGCATGTCCTTTGAGCCCAGCTCAATAGAGCGCCGTCATCAGAGCGCAGAGAACTGCGCTCTGATGACGCTCTGTGCTCCTACCTGGTGCTGTGTGATCTGCCCCTGCCTGGTGCCACCCATTATACAAGAGCTTACAATCTACAAGTGATGTGGCATGTGAGGTATGTGTGACTCAGCAGCGTATCCATTGGAGGTGTCTTGTATAATGGGGGCACCAGACAGGGGCAGATCACACAGTCCCAGGAATCCAATTATGTCTGACATGCTGGTAAAGTTATACAACGCCAGACACCACAATAACCAGGTAGATAGATGGGAATGCTTCAAAGCCGACAGGCAAGTAAGAACGGGGGGGGGTTATCAAGATAGATCTTGTTCCCATTTTAAGTATGATTTAAAGCAATTATAAATGAAATATGACATTGTAGCCCCGTTGCTGAGTTTAGCCCCGTTGCTGAGTCTAGGCTGGAGCGTAGAACATCATCAGAGCGCAGTTCTCTGCGCTCTGATGAAGGCATGCTATTTAGCTGTGCTGGAAGAACGGGGTGCCAGAAAGGGAGTATTGATCCAGGGAGGAATCTGATCGCCAGTCTCTGGGATCAGGAAGGATTTTTTCCCCTTTTTTTGAGAACATTGCCAATGTTTCAACGTTTTTTTTTTTCTATTTGCCTTCCTTTGGATCAGTTAACATCTAATTTGCATATTGCAAATCAAATCAGAGAGATCTAAAAAAGGTTGAACTTGATGGACTAAAGTCTTTTTTCAACCTCAATTACTATGTAACTATATAACTAGCAAATATTTTTTTAATAGTATTTAAATGCATTTAGCCTCTGATGCCACCACGGCAGGTCCAAATGCCCACGGACTTTAATGCGCGGTCCAAATGCGCGCGACAAATGCGCGCACATCTCTCCTACTATTGTAACTTGCGTCAAACAAGAATACTGGCGATCCCATGAAGCCACTTGCAGGATGGCAGCTCAAAGCACCTCTACAGCAAAGTGAGTGCAGGTACTGCTAATACACATCAACTTCGCAATTATTATTTGAACTGATGAAAACAATATACTATTAGTGTGGGAAGTGAATACTTTCTATATAATCTATAGCTCACTGGTGTGTTGTACTGTATGTGAATGTATAATTCATGCTACTGCTAATTCTCAGCCATGTATGTTGTGTGTGTCCTGTATTTTATTTATATAAATCATTAGTCTGTGCGTTTCCTGCTGCTCTGGTCTATGTTGTATGTGAATGTGTAATACATAATTGGAATATATTGTCATTTACATCTCTATTAATGAGTCCTGGAAATTAAATCAAACAAGTAATTTGTGTTAGTACCTAACACTTCCTATAATCAACTCTATGCTGTATTATATGTCAAATTATATAGTAAATGGTACTATTTAAATAAATCCACACAGTATTTATGTACATGTATGTATTCTCTATTAATGAGTCATAGAAACTATTTTCTATATAGGCCATTAGTATTTTCTTAATTTTCAGAAGGCACAGAACTCAGGTATCCTTTGTCTCATATTATATTTTTGGCCATCTAAATTATTTTCAAAGTTAAACAGAAATTTTATTTTATTGTAGTGACAATTTAATTACAATAAAAAAAAAGATTAAAAAAGTCAACAGTGTAAATGAAAGAACACTGTGCTGACATCATGACAAGTTGAGGATGCATTCTAATCACGCATCGTGCACTGACATAATTATATGCAAGCACTACATTAAACTAAACAAATAGTACAAATATAAAACAAACGCAACCACAACTGTAATTTCCAAAATGCCTACGCCAAATAAAGTACCTAAAAAGGATAGAGCTAAAGAAGCATGTATTTATTTATTTAATTCACACAATAAATTCTATTTATAAGAAAGAGTTAAAATAACCTTGAGTACTTTTTTATTTAATTCACCATGCATTTTAGTATTTCCTCATGATATATTCAGACACATTGCAGAATAACAGCTGAGTAAGTAAAACTGACACTATGCATTAGAAAAAATGTTGCAAGATATTCTGAGAAATGAATTTGTGACTGACAGCAGAAGTTCTACTACATAGTATAGTCAGACGTAATGTATACAGTACAGCACTTTAACCTTCAGGCTGGGACCTATAGTCAGAACCGGCAACATCTACACTGTGTTAAAATGTTTTCTAAAAAATGATTATAAAAACTCCCAAAATATATTATGTGAGGAACACATTAACAAAGATTAGTGAAAGACTCACAATAAAGAAAAATAAATTAAATACATTTTATAAATGAAAATGCTCCATGAATGTAGAAATTAAAAGCAAAAGTAGGAATCCTAAGCTAGTGGAAAAGGGAAGAACAAGCGGCCCTTGTTTTTTTCCTAATAAGTAATCAGTAATAACATTCTAGCAGTGGTAGCAATGATAATAGTAAGGTAAGCCTGAGAACACTAGCAACCACCAGAAACAGGAAGGCTCTCATCTAAGGCAAGGAGTAAGATGGTCTGATACTCCGTTTGTTATATGCTGGAGGAGGAGATAAAAATGTCTCGTCGCTGGTAATCATAGTAAAGTAAAACACTTATGTTCATCCTTCATGGTCAAAGAAATATTACATCTTGCAAGAAAGGGTCACTGCTTCACATCTTGAACTCCTCTAAATGCACTTAGAAGCATAGGAAGATCTGCTTCTAAGTACACAGTGATTTTGTGCTGTGTTAAAAGTATTATTGTGTATCAACATACCCTTGCAAGACATTATTTTTATATCTTTATTTTATCTATCTATTGATACATATTTTTAGGTTTATTATGTTATTAAAAATCCTTTCATTTGTTGTTTGAAGATTCCTATTTACCCGAGGTGAAGATCTTTTGTCATTTGGAAGTAGTAATTTAGCCACCATACTTCATTATAAACTCCATCTGACATTATTGTATTAACTTGGCAGAATTGTCCAATCACTAATTTCTCAAATGATGTATCCAAAGACTGGTCCTGTTTTCCATATCTTCCATACCTAGAGATTTATGAAAAGGTAAAATTACATTATATTCATTGCTATCTTTATGCCATTTTCCTCAGTTTTAAGCTTTTTTTTTCACTTCAACAGTACTGTGTTGTTTTTCCTGTATTCCCATACACTGTTCACCTTTCAGAATTCACTCTACAAAATATAACTTGATGGACTGATCTAGAAATAGCTCTGCAAGTATCCTGCTGAGAATAATATCTATCCAGCAGCAAGTAGTGAGTGACCAGCTGACTACAGCCCTTAGCTAATCATGCAGGGCACAAGGCCCTTCAAAGCATTAGTCATCATGTACTAAGAATATCCTTTCAGATATTTCTTAGAAGTAACATTTAACCCATCCACTGCTCATAGTACTATCATAATGGAAGAAATGTTTACTGCAGTAAAGACATTTTAAAAGCCTGTACATTATTTATAAAGATGAAATATATGTATTTAGAAAAGCAATTAGAAGCACAGTCATCTTTTGTAGGTTGTGTTTTATTTATTTCACAGTGAAGCATTACAACTGTATAATTATTATTTGTCCCAGATATTTTAAAATATTTGTTTGTTCCATGTGAGCAATTTTGTTTCTCCCCACCTGGTTGTAGTTTTTACATACCTTATTCTTATCCCCTGTAAAGTGCTACGGAATATGTTGGCACATTACAAATTAAGGTTAATAATAATAATAATAATAATAACAATAATAATAATAGTAATAATAATAATAATAATAATAATAATAATAATAATAACATACCAGAAAACAAAATGTTCTCTCTGGTCACTCTTGTTCCTGCACTGTGATCCTTGGTGTAACCTTTCTAGCAGCTTACAATGCCTATAGAGGAGCATGGTGAAGTCCTTCTGCTGGGAGCAATTGCAGAGTGGACAGGCACTTGAATAATATAGTCTTCACTTTCCACAGACCCTGGAATAATATAGGCTTCACTTTCCATAGGCCCTGAACAGTATTATAAACAGGAAAAGAAGAGCTGCAAAGTCACTGTATATGTTTATAAAAATGAATAAAAAAAAATCAGAACCCCCAATCAGGAAACATAGGTAGACATTCATTTTAAAAGGTGCTTTAATAATTTTATGATACTCACAAAATTAGGGCCCTATGCTAACCCCTGAAAAAATAGTAGTGCCATAGCGACACAAAATTTTTTACCCAGCTATCTTAATCCCTCATCCCTAAAACATTGGGAGAGAACTCCTAGGGATCACTGCTCCGAGTGAACTTCACGACACAGCCGAAAAGCAAGGCATAAATCTCCATTGAGTTTTGCACTGAAAATACATTACAAATCACAAATTACAAATCTTACACTCTTACACCCAAACCCAATGCTAAAAAGCTTTTATGTATCACTCGCCGATCAGGACACTGCCGTAAATGCAAAAAGCCTAAGAAAGATTTTCAAGCACCAAAGACCACTTGCAACTAGTTTTCAAACCTTTGCTGAGCCCCCCAGAAGCATTTAAAGTGACAGTATATCACAAAAATGATGGAATTTCAACATTATTTGGCACTTAACAATCTGGCAATCTAACAATATGTATAATTAAAAAAATATATATTAGTAATAAGCCGGTTTTAAGATACAAAATCCAGGGTAACATACAACCCAGTACTCAAGGCATTAAAACACATCACAAAACCATGTTGCCTAGTAACAAACACTCTAATGCATTGTCTATAAATATATGAAATTTTAATACAAAATAAACACAGCTTTATTTATTAAAGCTATAAATACAACTGTCACATATTTTTAATATAAAAAATAAAAAAACTGATTGAGCACCTCTATTTTGTTTTTATGTTTATTCAAATGACCCTTAGGGATTAGTCTCCCTAAGGGCCTAAGGGTGATAGGGGAATCCAGACGTGGACCCCTTGCTCACTCTGCCTTAGGGAGTCATCAGCTACACCTCACTGACGAGGTTCAAAGAAGGCCGAAACGTCTGGGTTTTGCTGTTTCTAGTGTTCAGGGTAGAATTACATGGTATTTCGGGGCTGGACCACTCTAGTGAGTGGAACCAGACTGATAGACTATAGGATATTTCTCCCTGTGAAGGGCACAAGTGAGCTAAAAGAGCTTGCTCTCAGAGTGGGTTATCATGTCCACAGAACTAACCTATTAAGGTTAGTTAGTTCTACTCTATTTTTCTTTTTTTTTTTTGTCTTCCCACTCAATGTAAGAATTACGATGTTCACATTTCCTATTGTCTCCTACAGATGTCTCATTCGTAAAGCTTGGTTTGGCTACTGCCTGCACAGAAATCTGTTGCTTCTACAGAGCAGGATTTACGGCTGTGAGCTGAGTGCTGTAATCTGGGGTAGTGAAAGATTTACCTTAGTATAGAAGTTTTTTATAGAACTTTTATAGCAGTGCCCTAACTTAGAGCACCGGATTTACATAGGGCTCTTAGTTTCTCAATTTCAGAGATAATTTTCACTCTAATTGAAGTAAGTTGCTGATATCAATACAATGAGCAATCTAGTGGCAATGCAGAATGCAACAAACAATACAACTGAAACATAGAAACATTCATTTGACAAGAACCCCAAAAAAAACATCCAGTCCATTCTATCTTCCTAAAGGTTTGGATAGCCTCATGCTTATCCCAGTGATGTTTAGGTTCCTTAATTGTGCTTCACCCTACCACTTCCACTGGAAAATGATTCCACTTATCAAATAGCCTTTCAGAAAAGTAGTACTTTTTGAAATTACCAAGTTTTCAACCTTCCAAGTACAAATGACCTATTGTTCTTGCATCTTTTTCTAAACACTTCCCTCTTGCTTTGACTGTGTTGTTGATTCTGACGAAGTAGCACGCAAGTCCCAGAGTTGGTGGGGCAAGAGGCTAAATCCAAGCACAGGGCCCTGAACTACATGCACCAGGAGAATGTGGTCCTCCTTGGTGCCATCCGTGGATGCCCCGTTATCCTTGCGGGGGGGAGGAAGTTAGACCCGGCACTATGGCCCAAACATGGGAGGATATAGCGTCCGCAGTAACAGCAGTGGGAACAGCGGAAAGGGATGTGAGCTCTGTGAAGCCCTGTTTTGACGACATCAGAGCCAAGGGGAGGAGGATGATGGCCAAGGAGGACAGTCAAACTGCAGCACCAAGTGGTGGCCCCCAAGTGACTGTGCAATATAATGAGTGGGAGAGGTTGGCCAAGGACCTCCTGAGTCACGTGCCCATCGCTGGAGCTTCAGGCCTGGTGGCCCAGCAGAATCCAGCCTCCTTGTCATGTGAACATCACATACACCAACATGCCACCATATGTACGTCACACACACTACACATGTACATGATGACCAACAAGGACACTGACATGTCAGATCTATGGAATTAACAAAGGGATAGATGGATGCGTCATTAAATCCATGAAGATGACAAATCACTGCCATTCGTGGGCACAACAGCAGTAATCAACCAATAGAGAGTCCATGTATTGGTATGCCCACTGCAAAGTATGCAGTTACAGACCGCAGACGGAATCAAGATAGCATTACGAGCCAAGAACAATAAAGATCAAGAACCAAAGAATAGATCACATCTAGCAAATGACAGATACTCATAGTTCCAATGGGGAGAATCATCCAGGTTCAAGGCTAGATGTCAGTTAGGATAGTTAGGAATTAACACAAAACAATGTATTATTCATCATACTAATAACATATACCTTTCTTTTCTATCTTTCACCATCAAGGAGGTCTGGGTCCAGTGGTGAGCCACAGGAGGTTGACGAGCGAGCCCCAGCCCAGCAGGAACCGACGCCGGGGGAGGTGAAAAGAAGTGGAGCCGAGGGCCCTGGTTCGGAGGATGTCGGATAATGGTTAGCAATGCTTGCAGATGGGAATCAGATGAGTTGGTATATTCTTACAGTTACAGTATTTAGCACTGTACTGTACATGCATGTTTGTTTATTTTTTATCCTCCTCTACCTTTTTTTTACCACTTTTTTCAGATTTTTGCTTTGGGAACACACTGTATGTGTGAAACTGGATTGCATTACACAGTCCAGAGGTTTAAGCATCTGTTTCATTAAGCAGATCTAGACAAGCTGTAAGTGCTATGCACATTAATGGTTTCCTTAAATGGAGTAATTTCTAAACCTTTTTTTCATCAGATAACAGATGCAGTGGTGAAGTGACCACATGTGATCCTGGTAATATATACATGCAAAGTCCAATTTGTGATAGTGTGGAGTAGCAGCATTCCCCCGAAGGCCTGATATAACAGGTGATAATGTCAATTGATTGATAGCAAAACACTTAATGGGATGTCACCAAATGATAATGGGTATACATCTTGGCACATGGCCACGAGCAATGGCATGGAACTTTCCAGGATGGGCCTAGCAGAGATTGTCACTGATAGACTTGAGTTGGCTGTTGCTCCAAGTGCCACTGCACAGCCTCCACGTGTTTTTGCGGCCATTCCTGATGGGTTAGATTAGATTAGTGTTGTGTATGTTCCCCTTCTGAATTGCTAACTGGTGGTGTTGAAGGGGCGTGTGTACTTCAATGAAGCTGTGAGCTATACCATGTAGGGCGATTGTAGGTGGGCAAGTCATAGCAGAGAGGTCAGATAAATCACAGTCCACTGGAGGAACTGACAATCCACTCTAGTATGTTTTCCATGCAAACCTTGTGGATACGCACAGACAGAGACATAAGTAAGTGTGCTGCAGTCCAAAGGGTCACAGAGAGTTACACACAACTAAGGGACTGAACAACCAAATTTAAAATGTTCCACTGGTACTTGATATATGTGATGTGGCGGTGTAATTTGGCCACTATTTGTTTTCAAAACAGCAGAGTCAGAGGTGCTCATCAGAGAACAAACTAACCTTAATAGGTTAGTTCTATGGAGATAACAACCCACCCTTAGAGCACCTTCTTTTAGCTTACTTGTGCCCTTCACAGGGAGAAATATCCTATAGTATATCAGTCTGGTCTCACTCAAAAAAGTGACCCAGACCCAAAAACAGGCATTTCTACCCTGAACAGGAGGAACAGCAAACCCCAAACGTGTTTCAGCCTCTATGGGCCTTGTCAGTGAGGTGCAGCTGTACTCCCTAAGGCACAGTGAGCAAGGGGTCCACGTCTGGAGTCCCTTATCACCCTTAGGGAGACTAACCCCTAAGAGTAATTTGCATAAACAAAACAACAGAGTCAGAGGTGCTCATCAGAGAACAAACTAACCTTAAAAGGTTAGTTCTATGGATATAATAACCCACTCTGAGAGCAACCTATTTTAGCTCACTTGTGCATTTCACAGGGAGAAATATTATGTAGTATATTAGTCTGGTTTTACTCAAAAGAGTGACACAGCCACAAAATACCAGGCAATTCTACCTTGAACAGGAGAAACAGCAAACCACAGATGCGTTTCGGCCTCCATGGACCCTGTCGGTGAGGTGCAGCTGTACTCCCTAAGGCACTATTTGTTTGTTGTCCAATGTAAATGTGATGAGTGAGATGTATATAAGATGATCTTTGTATTTTTACGGTCAACATTAGAGCCTCTGTGAGTGAGAAAGGGTTAATATGGCAGCCATTTTTATGTATTTTAGTTGCAATTTAATCAGGAAGTGTCTCTTTAATTGCTTTCACCATCTTGCAGCATGACTTTTCATATTGGAAGATGCATGATCATTACAACATATGTATTTTTTTTTAAAGCTATTTGTTATGTGGAAATTGTTGTGCAAGTAATTCTAATGCCTTCCATTGCTTTGCCCATGTTTTAAAGTCCATTGCTGTGTTTTTATTGTCCTTTGCAGTGTTACAAACGAGTCTGTAAACCCTTTGCGGGTCCTATTCGGAACGCGTAAGATTTTTATTCGACATTTGAATTTTGCTGGTTTGAATACGTTTGTGGTCTTGAGGAATTGTAACAATTGAATAGCGTTTTGCGACTTTAGCGATCGTATCTCTTGTGGACCTGACACATCAAAGGCTTTGATGGGTTGTAAGTTCCGGTTTTAACAACTGCAAGGATTTCAAGCACGTAAGACGTAGGCCATTTGCGACTCGCAAAAAGATGCTAATTGAATAGCAAAATAACTTACGGCCTCCATTATGGCCTACTGTAACTTACAATTGCTCAACTGAATGAGACTCATGGTCTCCAGAACTGAAGACTTACTTCAAGGTAAGGTCTGCATAGGTATCTATAGAGTTGCATTAGTATCTCTGTTTTTCTACTGCTAATTCCTCCTCCAATACATTCAACTGCAGATGTAAGGCCTGTCTTTTCAAAAATGCCAAACACTATTCTTCTCTCTTTCTTATATTAGTTACATAGTTGCATAGTAATTGAGATTGAAAAAATACTTTTAGTCTATCAAGTTCAACCTTTTTAGATCTCCTCTGATCTGCAATATGCAGATTAGTTCTTAACTGATCCAGAGGAAGACAAACAGAAAAGACCCAAGTAAAACTTTGCCAGTTGTCTCAAAGGGTAAAAAAAATCCTTCCTGAAACCAGATACTGGTAATCGGATTCCTCCCTGGATCAATACTCCATCTCTAATTATCCAGGATAACCCTGAATGCCCTTTTTATTTAAAAATATATCCAATCCCTTTTTAAAGTTATTTATCGAATCTACTGTCACCACCTCCTTTGGTAGAGAATTCCACAGTTTAACTACCCTTACTGTGAAGAACTCTTTTTTTTTTAAGGTGAAATCTTTTTACTTCTAACCTTAAAGGATACCCTCCTGTCAGTTGAAAACCTCTCTGCATAAAAAGTTCACTTGACAAAGCCTTATATAAAGCCTGGATATATTTATATAAGGTAATCATATCCCCTCTTAGATGCCTTTTTTCTAGAGAAAATAAGTTTAATTCGGTTAGTCTTTCTTTATATCTTAATCCCTCCATTCCCCTTTTTAGACTTGTTGCCCTTCTCTGTATTTTTTCCAGCTCTAAAATATCCATTTTATGAAGTGGTGCCCAAAACTGTACTCCATATTCCAAATGAGGGTGTACTAGGGATTTGTATAGTGACAGAATTATATTTGCTTCCCTTGCTTCTAAACCCTTCTTAATACATGCAAATATGTACTTGCATTTGCAGCTGCTGTTTGGCATTGTCCACAAGTACTTAAAAATTCCTTTCAATATCTGCTCCCCTAGATTTGCTCCACTAAGATTATAAATTGCATGGCTATTTTTCCTTCCTACATGTACACATTTACATTTATTCATATTAAATCTCATCCGCCATTTTGTCGCCAATTTCTCTAATTTATGCAAATCCCTTTGGAGGGAAAGTACATCATTATCTGATTTAATTACCTTGCACAACTTTGTGTCATCAGCAAAAATTGAGACAATACTTTCCAATCCTACTTCTAAGTCATTAATAAATATGTTAAAAAGGAGAGGACCTAATTCTGAACCCTGAGGAACCACACTTACCACATTAGTTCAATCTGAGTACGTTCCATTTTGCTACCTGTCTTTTAGCCAGCTCTCAATCCATGAGCACATATTTACTGCAATTACTGTATCCCTTAGTTTGCACAATAGTCTTCCATTTGGCACTGTATCAAAAGTCTTTGAAAAAAACAAAATGACTACATCCATGGAGTTGCCTTATCTTCTTTTTTATATTTTGTGCAAAATATTGTACATTAACATTCAGCTGTAGATTTTAATACTGATATGCAACTTAAATGGTGAGTAAAATATTATACCAAAATGTATGTCCTCATTATTATACTTCATAGTTTAAAACGAGATATGGAAAGTGTCAATACTTAAATCTGTAAAATAAACTACACAGTAATAAATAGTTTAATATGCATCAGCAGTGTGTATTTTGGGTTGGATATATAGTTCATGCAATACTTTATTTACTATAGCATGAAGACTGATGTTTGTGAAAAAGTGAAGGTGTGCGAATTAATGGAATGTCACTGGTGCCTCACCCATAAATGGGTCATCCACTGGGATAGATTCCCTCATTGCTGCATCTTCACAGCATCCTCCATACTCACTAAGTGATGTTTTCAATCACCTTTGAAAGCAGTTGACGGAATTCTGCTGGTGCACTGTGGCAGCCTGCATCACAGCTTAAACAGAAACAAATGGACTGCCCCAGACAGGCTGATTGTGTCTCTGAAAATATAAGATATCTAAAAGTGTTTTGTACCAGTGGCACACTATATCAGCTTTCAAATACATCCTCTCCTTACTTGCAGTTTTTTTCAGAGAGCTGAAGAATCCCTTAAATATTGAATAAAGATATCTAAGTAGTAGCATTTCTTGTTTTGTGCTTACAATGCCAAATTGGTCATAGAACCATATAACAATACCAACAGAATGGCATCTCTGTACAGTTTGTCATTGGTTGAAACTCGGAGCACAAATGTCAGCTTTCATATACCAGTGTAGATTGCACATGTGAATGGCTCACCTGTACTCAAGTAAGTTACCCTGAAAACATGTATGGTTCTCAAGGAAAGGAGCTGAACAACCCTGATCTACATAGATGTCTCTTCTGACACATTGCCGGCAATGTTCCATCTTCTTTGTTCTTACTGGGCTATTCTTCTCAGACCATATGTTGCCACTATTTTAATGATAATAATGTTACAAAGGCTCAGAAATCTGAGCTAGATCTTACTACATTATCTAACAGCGAAACAATACAAAAGCTGTTTTATAACTACTATAAATGCGACATTATCTTTTCTGAATTAGGTCAATATTCCTAAGAGACTGTTGTTGCCAGTACGTCCAGTGAGAAGAATGTCCATTGTTGAGCAACCCACCATGAAAAAGAGCATGAGTCAAAAACCTACTGTGGATCATCACATAGAATGTATTGAGATAAACTTTACTGAAGTGATTTAAATCTGCTTTGATTTCAAGATTGCCTGCTTTTAAAAAGCAGTGATATTGACATTGTTTAAAATAAGATATGTACCGATTCATTTTTCTAGTGCTGCTAAGCTAGCCACCATTAGATTGAATGAGGCCTGCCAGATAATTTCTGTGGACCACTGATGCTCAGGAGAATCTCCTAATTAAATGCAAATTGACATATATTTATTTCATACAATATATATTATATTACATTATATATTTATGTATGCATTTTTATTAAAATCCAACATTTCAAGCACATATATTTTTTTAATCGGACAGTGGCCTCTAAAGGACCACTATTGTCAATGTTTTCTATATGGTCGCATGATTAGTTAAACATTATAATAGGTTAGTTTTGTGGACATGATCACCCACTCTGGGAACAAACTCTTTTAGATCACGTGTGCCCTCCACAGGGAGAAATATCATTTAGTATATCAGTCTGGTCCCACTCAAAAGAGTGACCCAGCCCCAAAATACCAGGCAATTCTACCCTGAACAGAAGAAACAGCTGACCCTAGATGTACGTTTGGTCCTTTATTGGGCCTCTTCAATGAGGTGCAGCAGAACTCCCTAAGGCACAGTGAGCAAGGAGTCCATGTCTGGAGTCCTCTATCACATTGTAAAATATTGTTATGGCTTGTTAGCTCAAGACATATTTCTTGTTAAAGTACTGTGTGTTTTGCTGCTGGAACTAGTTTTTATGTAGGTGTATGGAGAAGCCAAAAACACATGCATGGTACATACTATATGTATGTTATCGTGTATATTCTATTGACAAAACTTGATCATAGTGTAACAATAAGAATGTTTTGACATTACATGTACACTCTTATACAGAAGCTGATCTCAACTATTATATGACAGATCAATAAAACTCATCCACATGCTTCAAAATATTCACTTCCATCACTCATTTGTATCTTAAGAATTCCATCTGACCTTGCAATGATAATAATATTTTTTCTTTTTTTCTTTGGTGTTATCCTGTATTCTTGTGTGTTGTAGAGTGTATATCGGAGTTGTCCTTACTCTCAGTGTTTCCTCTTATGGATTTTCTTACTGTTTAATGCATTAGTATTACCTGAACAGATTAAACAACTACTGTTCACCAGTGAAGCACATATACAGGTGACTGAATTTCTGTTTTGCACAATTTTACTTATTCCTACACTCCAATAAAATACTTGGAGGGGAATGTTTGTTTAAAGGACCCCTACCGTTCAAGAGAAAAGACACTTGTTTGTGACTGTCAGGGCTATTTCCAGATTTGAACCTGAGACTGTGTGCCACTGGAACCTGCACATTCGGCAGTTATTACTTACATTTACTGATGGACCTGCAGCCTACTTAAGGCAACTGGAATGAGACGTCTTTGCTCAGGTGTACCTCTGTATGTAGCAACTTGAAGGTTATCCTATGATTCATGTGGCTCTTTACCACACTGGCTTATTTACCTACTTCACTGTTTTCTCCTCTCCTTGACATTGGTTTGGATCCCAGTTACTATTCTTGTCCTTCCCAGCTTAGCCTTTTTAGCTATCCCTTCTGCTGCTGACCTGAAGTCCAGACCTGGTCAGCTACATCATTACAGTGAGGAAAGAAAAGGAGGTTCAGGAAGCTTCTTTAGATAAATGGCTCTTATTGAAATTGACACCGTACCACTTTCCTCTCACAGGCACAGAAGCAGAATAATTGCATCAACACATGCAATAATTGATTTTCAGAAATGTAAAATGCCCTTTACAAACACAACTTCCGCTAAACTATCATGGATGCCTCCAGGGTTCAGCAGAGCCATTAAAATTTAATATTATTAAACGGCTACTTAATTAAGTGCAATTGGTTGCACACCACTTTAAAAATCTCCTAAAAGCATGTTGAAATACTTTTTAGAATGTTTTAAATATATGCATTTTAAACAGAAAAGTTAATAAATTAAATGTCTGCCCCCAGACAAACCCACAGCTACAGCTCCGTGCAGTGAGCATAAGCATAAAAAGAGTTAACCCTTCACAAATTCAGCTATGCAAAGAAGGAAATGCTGGAATCATCTAAATAGGACAGTTGGGGGGTTAACATCTCCTGCTGCATTCCTAAGTTCAGGGAATATAAATCTTAGTCTTCACCGCACAGTGTCGGCATATGTCATTAATCGTGGAACAGTCAGCAGGCAGGTAACAGTGTGTTTGTAAACAGGCCTAATACTTTATATTTTTCAGTGTTATTAGTGTTTAAAAAAATAGATCATTTTAACATACAATCTTGTGCTCTTTCCCATCATGAAGAACACTTACCCTTTAATTATGCTCTTAGTCAGATTCAAAGATTTCAAGCACATATATTTTTTTAATCGGACAGTGGTCTCTAACGGACCACTGTTGTCAATATTTTCTCTATTATAATAGGTTAGTTCTGTGGACATGATAACCCACTCTGGGAGCAAACTCTTTTAGCTTGTGCCCTTCACAGGGAGAAATATCCTGTAGTATATCAGTCTGGTCCCACTCAGAAGAGTGATCCAGTCCCGAAATACCAGGCAATTCTACCCTGAACAGAAGAAACAGCTGACCCTAGATATACGTTTGGTCCTTTATTGGGCCTCTTCAGTGAGGTGTAGCTTAACTCCCTAAGGCACAGTGAGCAAGGAGTCCATGTCTGGAGTCCTCTATCACCTAAGTGTAATTAGCATAACCAAAAATTAAAGACAGAGGTGCTTAAAAGGTTAGTCCTCTGGACATGATAACCCACTCTGAGAGCAAGCTATTTTAGCTCACATGTTCCCTTCACAGGGAGAAATATCCTGTAGTATATCAGTCTATTTTCCATTAGAAAAACACCATATTTCCGATGTAGTCCTGCAAAATGCTATCCTTTAAATACATAAGCAGTGTGATCACTCGGCTTATTAAATATATGCTTCCTTTTTGGTAATGAGTGGTACTTGCTGTAGAACAATACTTCCTATATTCCCGCTTGATTGATTAAGTGTAATTGTCTTGTCACATTCCAACACTTTATTAATCATGTCTTCTGAGACTTCCAGAATTAGTTCCTGGTCACTTCATTGTATAATATATTGATTTTCTCCTTCAGTCTTCAAGACCATTATGTCATGTCTGAACTGTTTTGAAATGCCTCCAGGAACAAAAGCTTTCTGTCAAACTCTAAAAATGTGATTTTGATGAGCCCTGTATTCACTTTAGGTATATAACCACCCCAGGGTGAAAAAAAATCCAAGCAAAATCGAGTTGCTTTGTTTCTTTTTTCTGTATGTAAAAAATATTTCTAGACGGTCTTCACGTTAGTGTCTGTCCACATTCATTTAGATAATGAATTGCTATTCATCATGGAAGGAGAAGCAACGTTTCTTTTTGTCCTGTCATCTGTATCTATGATAAAAAATGTAGAATTATTGATAATGTCAAAAGGGAAAAAGTGTTTATTTGCAGTCACAATCATCAAAAAAATATACAAATTCACTCACTGTTCTTGTTTCTGTAAAATATATTTAATGATCAATATAAATCACAGTCAACAAAAGCTGATAAGGCTGTGCTGATAATCAGAGGTGCTATGTTATACAGTCTTGATGATCTATTCCATTTTCCAGGTTCATTGTATTGTCTGCTGGCCAGGTCTAGATAATGTGAAAGTAGATGTATAGTTTACATTATGTTCTAATTATTTTTCCAGTCCATGAGTGAACCAGACTATCAGAAAGCAGATACCAGAATATCACCGATTCCACTGTTGTCGGACATCAAGAAAGCGTATTCTGTTTAATAGTTCTTCTTAATGAAAGAAAATAAGTTACAAATAGTCATGTGAAGTGGCATATGGATTTTCCAGTTTTATTTGTTAGTTCATTATTAAATACCTGATACCATCTGTCTAAGAATTCAGGCAGAATGTAGCTTCTGCTACATGGATGTCATGTCCACTCATTTAAGTGAATTAGTGCAGCACTAGACATCCATTCAATGGCTCCATAACAACTCTTGGAAGGCTGTTCCTGCAGCTACCGGTGTTTTAAAAAGCAAATTTCCAGAGCCATTCTATAGCTCTAATGTGTTTTCTTAGGAGGCTCCAAGTCTGAATGTCAGTAATCTCCATAGCAGAGTTACAGAACGGTATCCAGTAATTAGAACACAATGCACTAGGCCTAATATCGTCCATTATTCCTATTTATCTATATAAACCCCTTCCCATAGCACAACTGGTTAAATAATACTGAAAACTAATGCAGGTAATTTATGACTAGGGACCCTTATGGTACCTAATATTAACTCCTATACGATGGAGGTATCAAAGGGCCTCATGGAGCCAATGGCACACAAAAGTGAAAATAGTTATGGGACAAGTACTCTGAGCTTATGATATTAGGGACGTTGTTTAATAATTTTTGTTTCTTTGTTGAGCCATGATGTGGAGGTGATAGACTGGAGATACTTGATCTGGACTAAGTGTAGCATTAGCGATAGAGGGGAGAATAACATAGGGTTTTTCTGTTTGCCTTCCTCTAGATCGATTAACACTTAATCTGCATATTGCAGATCAGAGATCTAAAAAGGTTGAACTTGATGGACTAAAACATTTTTTTTAACCTCAATTACTATGTAACTATGTAACATCATCCAGTTCATCTAAAATCTAAAACTGTAGCCATGCACTCTGCCTGCTGTGACTCTAGATTAATTATTCTTCCTAATTTTCCCTGCTGCTTTATTGCTCAGCTCACTGCATTTATCCAAGGAATTTTAAGACCCACGCTCATTCCTTAGAATTTTCTACTTTGCTCTATTAGACTCTCCCCTAGTCTTTAAATATTCAAATGTTCTCTGAAAACCCACATGTTCAGAGAAGCATATAATCTACCTCCTGTAAGTCTGTATCAAAGAGAGCAACTTGCCTGGCTGTAGACAGCTTCCTGTCATGGTGACCAAAGGCTTGTTTATTTATCATAAAATGTGCAATAATCATCATTAGAACTTCCTGTTTATGATTTGCTGTAAATATGAGGACCTTGCTGCGCTGACTCTCGGCATCCTTGAAACATCTCTGTAGGCACTGAGCCTCTCTTTCTACCTCCTGCTATGTTGCTGAACTGGTCGATTCGGTGGGGACCCTCAGCCTTGTATAATTTACAGCCGTAGCTAAGTATAATAAACATTGCTATAATTATTATTACTTTGTGTTGTTTGGTTTGTCAGAGTTGGATACATGCATCACTCGCCAAAGGGACCTTAGTTGGTGAGAGCTTTGGTAGAACTTCTCATCATATTGGTACATTATGGGTGCAGTTTTAGTAAATTGCACCACACTGATACACCTCCTTTACTCAATTATCCACAATTTCATAAAAGACTATTATTTCCATCAATCCACCCAGTAGTCCCCTCATCTCACTTTTCAATTCTCTATTACTTCTTAGATTGTAAACTCTCCCTAGAGTAAGGTTTTCGCCTCCTCACGTACCAATATGTATAGATAATTTCGAGCTTTTCTTATTTACCTTCAAATAAAGTAAAACATATTATCCATTGTTCAATTTATTTATTCTGCTGGCACTCTACAAATATAGTATAATAATATCAAGTACAGTTAAAAGGTCAGGCCAAAGAGCATTTTGTATTTTAAAATAATGAAGCTTGGTAATGGACAGAAGATTTTGAAAAACAAAATAAATAAATAAATATGAAAATGAACTAATTGGGACCTTTAGATTTGTAACTTTTATGCGCATTTATTTTTATACTGAATGGATCTTTTTTCTTTCACAGCTGAGTCAGTGTTACACTGTCAGGATAATCCTTGTAAACAAACGACCTATCCACTATGGCTAATGAGATCTTTGGAAATTGTAAATGCCACAATTCTATTGTTTAATAAGTAGATCACTGCAAAACAAAGTGGCAGATTTCACAACAGCATAATTGCATAATGAAAATAAAAATGAGAGGCTATATTTTTTTACATTCTAAAAACATTTTGCGTATTTTTAAATGGTGCTCTTCAAAAGATATTTTTTTAAATATTGACTATAGCGGTCCTTTCAAATTGACTGACGAGTAGCGCAATCAATAGTGTAGCCTTTTTAATAAATTCCACCTTCAGAATGTTGTTATATTTTTAGAATCAATTCACATAGACAAAGCAGCAACATTTAAACAAAGACGTAAGTGAAAAACAGAAGCTGAAATGTTCTATCAATTTTCACAACCCTACAGTTAATGCACAAAATGGGTAGGAAAGTTTAAATAACTATGTAATGTTTCTTTTTTTTTTTTTAAATGAATAGTGCTGAGGATCGACTCAATTATGTTGGCAAAATTCACACTTTTATACTATGTAGCTAACTGCAGCAATATAAGAGAAAAAATAAATAAAAAAATATATAAAATGTTTATACCAATGACATTACCATGTATACATGCATTCTAAATGATCACTTTATTTACATAATACAACTGTCACTGATTGCTATGATACCCCATTTGTATGATTTAGATAAACCTGGAATGCTCAGGGATTTGTAGAAAACATACATACACAATAAAATATACAATCACTGGCGAATATGGAGCTGTGAGACCACTGACTCATGGCGATGCCTTGACTGGGAAGCACGCAGGACTTAGGCTGTAATGAGCGCCAAAGGCGCTCATTGCACTGCGAGCCTTGCAAAGCCAGGACAGCAGTTTAAGGCCGCGGGACATAGACTGCAATGAGCGACAAAGGCGCTCATTGCACTGTGAGCCTAGCGAAATGAGGCGAGCAGTTGAAGCACGTAGCGCGCGAGGCGAGCAGTTGAAGCAAGCAGGACTTAGGCTGCAATGAGCGAGGCGAGCAGTTGAAGCAAGCGGGACTTGCGACCCGTAGGACTTGGGACCAAAACCCGCACATACACTGTGCGCCTCGCAAAAATCCGGACAAACCACGGAACTGAAAACACCTACAAAAAATAACAAATACGCCTCAAATTCACTTACACACTAACATACAGCACAGGTTGTGAGCCAGGGAGCCTGTGAGTGAGGTTGCATGTTAATTTGAGCCATATTTGATGTTTTTTCAGGATTGAAAATCACGTAAGCGAGGAAAAAAAAGGCTGACGAAAAAACGCAGCACAACGTAAAACTACCCAGAAGGATGGAAAATCGAACGCTAAGCAGTAACAATTAATGAAAGCGAGTAACACTTCATCCAAGCCACTAACATTTGACACAAGATAGAAACACTTAAACCAGCCGAGTGTGTTACTGCCAAGGCACTAACACAACCAAACACACTAACACGCACTGTGTGGCAAACAGCATTGGCAGCCTTACATCAGTTGTTTGTTTTGGAGAGTATCAAAAATGTGACCTTAGGAAGTTAATGGACCACTGTAGTTCAAGGAACAAACTAACAACTTTAACAGCTGTGTAAACCATGAACATAAACACATTTTAGAGAAACAATACATTTTACTAAATTCTGTTTATAAATAGAGGCATCCATTTTGTCTTTGTTACATCACTGATTACGAATTGGATCATGAAGGTTTTCTTTTTATCAGTGGAGGGAGGAGTGACACTACACTCTCTTCACCCCACAGGCCCAGAAACAGACCACATGCATAAATAGTTGCAAGCATTGCTAATCAGAATGGAAAACGCTGCTCTCACACAAACAACTTCTACCAAATGTATAAGTGATTCCTTTAGGGCTCAGCAGAGGCATCAGTTTTGTTTTCTAATTATTTATTTTTTCCTCCCTAATTATGCTCTTAGTCAAATTCTAAGTTTTAAAATCTCTAAATTTTTTGCACTGTACAGCGGTAGTTTAATTATCACCACTACTATGGACTCATCTGACAATAATAGGGCACTCTTAATCTCCTCTCAGTGCTATATATTATTAATATACAATAATATTTCGGGCAGATTACTGTATATTACAGTGATGTTGGATAATGGTTTAAATATCCCCATGTCTTAAAAAGGCTAACCACATATAAGTGAAATACTTTCCAAAATACATTAGAAATTGTGCAGCCAACAAAAAAATGTTTGTATGAAATTTCCTCGGCTAATATATAGCTGTGGGAGAGCTATACACTCATTCAACTTGTCAAAGTATAATCCAAAAAGACACTTCCAATCTCCCACGCACCATTGGAGAATCAGACAATATGCTACTTGCACATCAGCTTAGGTTGCAAGACTACTGAGCTGGCCATATGGCATTTACTGCATAGTAAAAATAAGAACATTTAAATTGAAGTGATTGAAGAGTTATGACAAATCCCTAACCGCAGTGGGGGAATATCTGAAACAGAAATACTGCTACAATGAAAAGAAATAGACTGAAGCCAAATAAACTATACAGTAATTGACATAAAGGAATTTAGCAAAAGTTCTAAATATGATATAATTTAAAACATTAGGTAGTAACAAGCACTTTATCATTTGAGTACAGTAAACTCTCGATTATCCGGCATTCAACCACCCAGGACACTCAAGCAACCATCACCTGCCTCTATTCCCCATTTGCAAAAAACTCTCGATTATCCGGCACTATCCGGCAGTTAAAAAAAATAATTAAAAATAGCTTAGTTTAGTTGTTAATATCTATTTAATAGTTTTTTTTTGGTGTTTCAAGGGGTTTAAGGGGTGTTTAGGCAGTTGTTTTCGATTATCCAGAAACTACACTTATGCGGCAATAGGCAATCCCCATAGGTCCCTGATAACAGGGACTTTACTGTATTAAGCATTTTCCTGCAATAAAATTAAAATCAATGAGCCTTTTTCATCTTTCAGTCTAGGTCCTGCTCTTGCCTTTATGCCAGTCATAGCCAAGTGCTTCCCCTGGCTTTGCACATGCTCAAACTTATTTTAACACTTGAATAGAGGCTAAACATACTCTCCAGTATTTCAATAATCTCAACATTGAAATATGCAATATTATTTGAATAATAAAGTATACTTTAGCTGTATGTCCCTTGCAATGGTTTTAAGAAATTATATTTTATTCTTCAATAATGTCATCAGAAGAAATTATTATTCAGATTGATATGAAAATAACTGTACAAATATGTCTGTGATGCATGATCCAAATCTGCTGGGTTTTCCTGTCCTAATAATTGCTTAAATCATTATCAGAAAAGGAGATGCTTCAGAAACTGCTAGATCTCCAACTCACTCATTTTCAATGGAATGAGTAATATTGTATCTGTGCTAAATGTGCAGGACTACACAAGATAGAAATCTAAATTCAAATACAAAGCCTGAGGTGCAAAATATATGTCTCTATACCATTGCCATGTTAGATATGAATAATCACACTATCCAATCATATCCAATCAAAACTATATTTTGGAGACAAGAATGTTCCGTCATACCACATGACTGGCAATATACCAATAGAAAAACAACTGGCTATCTAGAACTTGTTGTCATAATACTGGGAATTGATTTACCTCATGTTGAACCAGTTATTATATTTGTGAACCATGTTCTATGGTGACAATAACCTTCACCAGACACACACTCATATATGTGCCCTATTAATATCATAGCCCGACATATCAAACAGCATGTCAGAATATGCCATCCATTACAGCAGGCACTCTATATGCAAAACAGTATTTATCAAGTAGTGAACGCACATAGACACCATTCAATACAATAGAAAATACCTTTATCCAATTCAGCAGCACAAGGGCTGGGGAACAGCTTAAAATGCCTCTTGATTAACCTGCAGTTATATTCTTAGACATATTAACACTATTTGTTTCCTTAAGTTCCTGTAGAACAACTTGTATAGACTAGAAATAATAGGAAAATAATGGGAATAGTAATAACATGTAAAAATTATTTTAATTATAACAACAATAACAATAAAAGTAATAATCACAATAATAATAAACATAATAGCAGAAATAATATAGCAGTTATAATAACATTAAAAATATATAAATAATAATAAACATTACTGTTAATAGATGTTGTCAAGAGGAGGAACCAGCTGGACTGGCCAATGAATGCATCCCAGTGGTCAGGTACTCTCCTCTGTGGATTTCTGTATATTAGTGTTAGGGATTCTCCTGGAAAGAGGCTTACTTAAGGATTTGGGAAAATGGCAGTAAGTGTCTCCGTCCAACTGAATGATATGGGCATAGTGTCACTGGCTGAGCCCCTTGTAGGAGCAGCTGTCTCCGTTCAAATAGTGAATAGGCCTGAGAAAGATGGCAGTTGGTAAGTGACTCTGTCCAGAAAACTAATGTCTATGTTATTGTTGCCAATGGTAACCCAAAAACCACAGTACTTTATTTTAGGCTTTTACCCCATCAGGGCTGTGGTCACAATAACTCCTCCTCTCCAGACACCAGGCGAATCAAGACCACAAATGTGTTGTGGGCAACTGGAAATCTGAGGTGTCCAATTGCATGGAGAGACATCAGTGTACTGATGAGCTCTACCCTGCCTGTATCAGATATCAAAGTTTTGAGTCTGCAGGGCTAGGCTTCCTCTCAACAGATGATCATTGTCCTCCCTATTGAGACAGCACAATGAGTTGTGGTGTGTGACAACCACAAAGTCTCATAAAAAAAAGGTAGTCTGTAGTTTATTTATGGCCCAGACGACTGCAAGGCACTTTGTCTCAATAGTCAAATAGCTGACCTCTTGGGGCAACAACTTGCAACTCAGGAATGCAATGGGGTTATTCTCGCCCTGAGATTCCATCTGACGCAAAACAGCCCAGTGCCATAGGTGGAGGTATCCATCGGAACTAATAAAGGACAAGGGTAATGAGGGGCAACTAGGACTGGGTGGGATGTTAGGATGTGAGGGCAACCTTCAGGGCCCAGAAGTTTTTCTCACATTCAAGAGTCCAATGTAGCAGCTGAGGCAACTTCTTTCTGGTGAGGTCCATCACTAGCTTTGCCTGGGTATTATAATGGGTAACAAACCAACAGTAATACCCTATGGTACCCTGAAATGCCTTTTGCCCACTGGGGTGGGTCAGTGCTCTATCAAGGCTACCTTGGCCGGCTCTGGCCGGAGACTTTCCCTTTCTATTCTATGTCCTAGGTACTGCACTTCCCCAAAGGCCAAACTTGCATTTGTCAGGGTGAATGGTTAAACCGGCATGCTGGATCCAACCCAGGACTGTGACTAGTTGGGCCACATGTTCCTGCCATGTATGACTGAATATGGCAATGTCATCCAGGTATGCGGGGGTGAACTCCTGGCATCCATGTAGTAGGTGGTCACAAGGCGTTGGAACAGGAAGGGGCATTCTTTAAACAAGTTTCTGAAAGTGGTATCTGACAGGAGCCCTTAGAAAAGTCTAGAGTGTTTATGTAGGTTTACCATACTAGCCTATCAAGCAGCTCATCTACTCTGGGCATAGGTTGAGCGTCTGTAGTCATCTTGCCATTTAGCCGCCTACAGTCTACACAAAACTAGGTGGTCCCAACACCAACACCACAAGGCATGCCTAAGGACTGTAGGATGGCTCAATTACCTCTAGCTCTAACATCTCATACTTAAATTCCCCTTCACACTCTCAGGGAACCTATACAAGGGCTGCTTCAGTGGGGCAGTGTCAGAGATAAGGATCTCTTGGACAAATAGGTCCATCCTACCCAGTAATGTCCAGAACAAGCCTAAGTGGTGACTCAGCACCACCTCAAGCTGCTGTCATTGGTCAGATGACAAGTTGAGATAAGACTGGATGGATTAGGAGGGGCAAGCATGTAAGGTAGTATTCCATCCTCAGAATCTTCTACTAGACATATGGCCATTGCTTGGGTATTTCAATTCTGGTATGACTTCAGTATATTCACATGAATCACCTTCTGAATCTGCTTTTGATCATCCAGGCCTACCACATAGGTGATGTCAGCTAGTTTCAGGATAATGTAAAAGGGACCCTCCCAAATCACCTGGAACTTAGGTACCAGCACCAAAACCTGCTGACCTACCTGGGATTCCCTAGCCCTGGCTTTCTGATCATACCAGCACTTCTGCTTGCCCTGGCCTGCAAGCAGATGCTCCTTGGCTAGCCCAGTCACTGTATCCAGCCTATCTCTGAGGCATTAGCCCCATTGCTGCCAAGACCCACAGCCTCTTGATACCAGGTGGTATAATCTGCCACTGTGAGGATGTATCTCTTGCCCGACTTACTAAGCTTGGCAAGGAGCTAATGATATCTACCATGAAATTTACAATGGTATCTCAGTGGAAGGGGATATCTCTAATGGGCATGGGCTTCAAGGAAGCCCAGGGAACTCACTTCTGGCCACCAAAGCGCTGACACATATCACCAAGGCACGGAAACAAGTGACATCTTTTGATAATAATGGAAACAGGTACCCCTCCCAAACATATCTATCCCCACATAACGGCACTCAATGAGCCCTAAGTCATTCCCCAACAATACATCTGCAGGGAGACTGGTCAGGACTCCAACCTATTTCATGCACATGCCCCAGTCAATATGGACCCTGGCTGTGGATAAATGCTGCTGGCCCTTGTTACCACGGTGTCCACCTGCTTCTTCAGGATAGCAAAGGGGCTCACCATGCCCAGTGAATAAGTGTGCAGTGTCCATCTGTGTACTTGCTGTGCACAATAATAGGCTGGACATGGTGACTCCAGTAGTATTTTGTAGCTCCTGTCAAGACTCCATCCTCGGAGAGACCCCACCCATTAGTCTGTAACCATTACTTTTTTCTACACAGGACAGGGAGAGAAGAACCAATGGGATTTCCTGGGTGTCATGAGGACAGTATCGCTTCAGATGCACCAGCTGTTTGCACCCAAAGCAGCACACCTTCTGCCAGGCTTCTTCATTTCTAGAGGCTGAAGGGACAGTAGCGGTGGGTTGGTGAACAAAGAAGACTGTGATCAGAGTCAACCCTTCTGTTTGGAGCTGTGGTCCAGGTTGAGGTCACTGGATGGGAGAGGCAATCTAATTTCTCACTTCTCCCTGGGTCTCCCTGTACTGGTCCTCCGAGCAACCAGCCTCTTCTGCAATGGTGGGTCTCTCATGACTGGAGGGCATAGCTGGCAATTGCTCAGCACATCATCAACAGTCTGGACCTGGTGCCCCTTCTACTACCCATCACAAGCATTGAGTAGCTCCCCATATGAGTCCTGGTACCCCGGGCCAGATCTTGGAATTGCTACCTGTAATGTTTAGGTGTCACCTGTTATTGAGCAAGCGGCACCCGCATAACTGCATGGTAGTCCTCTGGCAGGAATTGTTAAGGCAGCAACTGTAGGTTTCAATTTATTGACCATTTAGTGGCTAATTTTATGAGCTATCTAGGAATGATGTTAAGCTTGTACCAAAATAATTATCCTTTATATCAGGCTTCTGACCCATCAGGGCTGTCGTCACAGATATTATTAAAAATAATTTGGTAATCACATATATAGTTGTGAGCATACAAGCCGTTGCTCATGCTCGCGGGCTAGCGGCCCTCGCGAAGCACTCCTTGCCAGCAACTGCGACCCTCGCAAACTTTCCGTCGTAACGCAAACAACATACGAGACACGTTACCACCCATTACGACCTCGCAAAAATCGGCCCCAACCCGCAGACATGAAAAAATGAAAAACATACAACACATACATAAAAAGCTTACCTACAGCAAGAGGGAGCATCCAGGACCTCTAAAAAATTAAGTTACACCTTAATTTAACTCAAAATAAAAGAGTTTAGACACTAAAAAATTATCTAAGCGAGAGAAAAAATGGCCGCCGAACAAAACGAAAACGAGGCTACAGGACTCTAAACACGCAAAACACCACCAGAAACACGCAAAACACCACAAAACACCTACGGATATTCCGCAACAGACGCATACCACACATTAGCCGGCATTTTAGAACAATAACTTATACAATGCGGAAGTACATGACTATGCTAACGGATTTGCCTTGTGCACGCACACTATTACAGTGCACACATTCATCACGCTTACACAGCAGCTCCACAGCACTAATGCTCCAGCAACATCAAAACAGATTGTCAGCTCTTCAACAGAATGCTTCCTGCATATATTACTTCAAAATAGGTAAAGTATATTAATTTATTAAAGTATTATTTATTGAATTATTATACACCAAACAGCATTAGCTCACTTACAATTTCATTGCCGTCATTTTTTGATGGGCAATTCGCTAGTCACATATATAGTTGTGAGCATGCGGGCTGTTGCTAACGCTGCGAGGGCCGCAGTTGCTGGCATGGAGCACCAGCAACTGCGGACCTCGCAAAATTTACGGAATAAAGAAACAAAAATACAAGACGCGTTACGACCCATTAAGACCTCGCAAGAACTGCCCGAAACCCGCGCACATCAAAACACCTAAAATATAATAAATACACACAACAAATACATAAAAAAGCTTACCTACAGCAAGGGGGGGGCACCCAGGACCTCGAAAACTGAAGTTACACCTCAATTTCACTGCAAATAAAAGAGTTTAGACACCCGAAAATCCCCTAAGCGACAGAAAAAATTGCCTGAAAACTAATGACGTATTGAGGTGAATTGAGGTTAAACATTCACCCTTTGATAAGTCTGGCCAACTGTCTCATTCAGTCTATATTTTGCTACAACCATAGCTGGAAACAGCCTTACATGTTACTTATTTCTAGCTTTCTTCTATTTCTTTATGGAAATGTAATACTACAATCGTTGCTTTATAATCCCAAGTTCCACAATATCCCTTTGACCATACATTGGTATAGTTGGCATAATGGTGTTTTCATTGTACTATATTATTAAAGCATAGTGCCTGCTCTAAGTTAATGATTCACAACGGCTTATATTGGACCTGTTTAGTCCGTAACCGGCACCTTTTTCTACTCTCCCTCAAGCAATCATTCTCTTCCCAACTTCACTGTAAATACATAAGACAAACATGATAGAAGTATCGATACTGGTACAGAAGGGTTAAAAGTCCTTGTACAGGTAGATAGTAAGTACACAGCAATAATGGCATAAGTAGATGGCAGGTACACTATTAATGTGATAATGTTAATGAGCTGGGCTTATAACCAATGTTGTCTGCCATGTATTTCCATGAACTACTCCAATAAATACAATTTGAAAAAAGGATAACTTTATTACTTGCCTATGTTTTTCAGTACTATTACGTAATTTATGAAACTTTCATGTTTTGAAAACCAAACCTCTTTTTAGTGCATTAAAGGTATCTGAGTGTGAAGGGGTTAACCATGGTTCTGTATATCTATCCTCTTGACGTTGTTAATTCCAACTAGCTTAATATTTATCGTTTCTCTCTTATCTCTGTGATTTTGTATTTCTCTACAGCAACGCTCTACAATAATATTAACAAACCACTGTTTATAATTCCTTTGAGGAGCTCTTAGTCATTAGCATACGTAATATATTTTCCTGGTTCATTACATTGGATTTCTTTAATTGGCACTAGGGCATTATTGTAAAACAATTACCAGGAACAGATTTTGAAATGGAATTTTAATCCATACCTCAACAACAAGACATTTTAATGTCCTTTATTGAGCTGTGCTTCTTAACAGCACTGACATTCCCAGGGAGATTACGGGAAGCTTGTTCCTATGTCTGTGCACTAAGCTATATCTTGCTATTTTAAATTTATATCAGCATATCACTTACCCTGGCTGCTCATCACTATACAACATCAATATGAATATTGCTATTTCCAACTACACGGTCCATGATAGACTACATATTTCTTTAGGATACAGACAATGGAGATATGAGACATGGAGCCAATATTACTGACAGCTAATAAATCATCCTACTGCTAAACTCAAGATATTTATGTGTCGTGGCAAATAGGAAGACATGTAATGCAAGAGACATTGTATATATTCACTGTGGACATTACAGCCTCAGAGCTGTGAAAATGTCACCAAACTGATAAAAAAGCACTGCGCATTATCTATCATATATGAAAATCCCGCTGCTTTTTATAGGTGTCACATGTATGTCAAAATAAAATGTTTTAGTGTTTTCATGGCACTGGTAGATCAGCATGCCTCCAGGGCTGATTATAATACTTTGTTTAAATGTGTCATATTTAACAGAGCACCACCTGTAAATCATTAAGTTACCCTATTGGTACTGTAAATGCATTATTAAAGTAAATACTGGCATTTCCTGTTCCCTGCCTGTGCGCAGTGCCGGCCATCGGCCACTAGGTGGTGCAGCCAAACGCGGTCCGTGAATTTCTTATGGCTTAGTGTTAGGATTGTTAGGGTGAGGGGTGTTAGGGTGAGGGGTGTTAGAGTGAGGGGTGTTAGGGTTAGCTGTTAGGGTGAGGGGTGTTAGGGTTAGGTGTTAGGGTTAGGGTGAGGTGTGTTAGGGTGAGCGGTGTTAGGGTGAGGGGTGTTATGGTGAGTGGTGTTAGGGTTGGCTGTTAGGGTGAGGGTGTTAGGGTTAGGTGTTAGGGTTAGGGTGAGGTGTGTTAGGGTGAGGGGTGTTAGGGTGAGGGGTGTTAGGGTGAGCAGTGTTAGGATGAGGGTTGCTAGGGTTAGGTGTTAAGGTGAGGGGTGTTAGGGTTATGTGGGTAAGCCGTGTTAGGGTGAGGTGTGTTAGGGTGAGGGTTGTTAGGGTTAGGTGTTAGGGTGAGGGGTGTTAGGGGTGTTAGGGTTAGGGGCATTCGGGTTACTGGGAATACATTTACAGAACCCCCGGCCGCGCCACCTAGTGGGCGATGGCTGCCACTGCGCACGGGCAACAAACAGGAAAGATCCTAATTCAAAAAGTAATCTTGGAATTTTATGTGCATAAAAAGGCTTCTGTTAAACCTTCAATGGAAAAAAAAATGCTTCGCATTATATCGCATTTTTGCATTAACTATATCATCTTAGAGCATGTCCCTTATTGTACAGCATATATCGGAGATTGATTTACAACACAATAATAGTACTTGTAAAATAATTATGTATGTTGTTATTATGAGAAGCAAGTGAATTGGTTATTTAACTGCCTGACAAGTTGAAATGTAAGAGTCACCATTCACACTATAATAATAAATACAATATTATAAACTGTAAGCACTTTAACTCAACTCTGGTGCAGAATATTGTCAGTATTGTATGTGTACTATAATTCTGGATACTGTATAACTTGTTTTACATTTGTAATCTGCTTATTGTGCACATTATACCTTACTGCACATTTGTAAATAGTAAAAGAGTAATAACAATAAATAATTTATAAAAATTAGATGGTGAATGTATTTGTGTAGAGTATTTATCTTGTATTCGGTGGCTGACATCTTGTGTAAGTCTGCATTATGTGCATCATGGAAGAGCGCTGGACCAACACAGATAGTCTATATTACATTACATTGGATACATAATAACAATGGTGGTCAAAACGAAGCGTCAAAGGCATGGGCAGAATTACACCACTGAGGCAAATGAAGGATATGCTTTTACTTATCACATATATAGTTGTGAGCGTACGAGTCGTTGCTCACGCTTGCGGGCTCGCGTAGCGAGCCCGCAAGAACTGCGTCCCTCGCGAAGCGAGGGACGCAGTTCGCCGCAAATGCGGGTCCTCGCGAAGCGAGGGCCCGCATTTGCGGTTGTGGAGGCTCAACGTCGGCTGTGTTAACACACACATACACACACACGACTTTTTTAACAGAATAAACCCAACCGCCCAGCCAACAAAAACCCAAGTTGTTGCTCACGCTTGCGGGCTCGCGTAGCGAGCCCGCAAGAAACTGCGTCCCTCGCGAAGCGAGGGACGCAGTTCGCCGCAAATGCGGGTCCTCGCGAAGCGAGGGCCCGCATTTGCGGTTGTGGAGGCTCAACGTCGGCTGTGTTAACACACACATACACACACACGACTTTTTTAACAGAATAAACCCAACCGCCCAGCCAACAAAAACCAAACAACGTCCCTGCAAATGCGGATCCTCGCGAAGCGAGGGTCCGCATTTGCGGTGGTGGGAGCATCCCAACATCGGCTGTGTTAACACACATACACACACACACAACTTCATAACAAAAAAAAACTCAAAGTCGCCTCACACCCGCTTACACCCAGACACACAGACGCAAGACTTAACAAAAAAACAGTAAAAAAGGCCCTTCACACGCTCTTAACACACATACGCACGACTTAGAAACAAATACACTGCGTCGTACACGTAAAAGCTAACTGCGTATATCGCAAAAAAATACGGCAACATCGCAACAAAATACGGCCGCATCGGAAAAAAATACGGCCGCGAAAGACCCATTCCAACCGCCGCGCATCAAAACATCACAAACACAAGAAATAAACACAACAAACACATAAAAAGCTTACTTACAGCACGGGGGGGCATCCGGCACCTCCAAAAGTTCATTTACACGTCCATTTAAGTCAAAACAAAGAGTTTAAACGACCGAAAATCGGCTAAGCGAGAGAAAAAATGGCCGCCGAACAAAACGAAAACGAGGCTCCAGACGTAACTACACTACACTTACTCGCAATAATGAAACACATACTATGCGGAACGGATCACACTCATATTAAACACCATTTTAACCACTACTACGCACAAAATGGGGATGGAACGCAAATTGTAAGCTGGAACGCAAATAGCGCATGCGTATTACGTTCTAACGGTCTAACTTTCCAGAATGTTCTACAAGTTTATAAATACTGTCTATTTCACAGAGAAAAATACATTTCTCCTCAGGTGATGAACAGAGTGACTTCGGAGATAACTGCTGCTAAAACTTGAGAAGATAATTCTTTCCTAATTTACTACTTTACATTGTGCAAATTACAACTGAGAGGTAAGCTATAATATATTACTTATTTTCAAGACAGGACATCAAAAAAAAAAATTAAAGAAGACAAAGAGGTTTATGTATACTGACAAGTGACACGCACATATATGCGTATAATGTATACTGACATGTGACACGCACATTTATGCGTATAATGTATACTGACAAGTGACACGCACATTTATGCGTATAATGTATACTGACAAGTGACACGCACATTTATGTGTATAATGTATAGTGACATCTGACACGCACATATATGTCTATAATGTATAGTGACATGTGACACGCACATATATGCGTATAATGTATACTGACATGTGACACGCACATTTATGTGTATAATGTATAGTGACATGTCACACGCACATTTAGGCGTATAATGTATACTGACAAGTGACACGCACATTTATGTGTATAATGTATACTGACAAGTGACACGCACATTTATGTGTATAATGTATAGTGACATGTGACACGCACATATATGCGTATAATGTATAGTGACATGTGACACGCACATATATGCGTATAATGTATACTGACATGTGACACGCACATTTATGTGTATAATGTATAGTGACATGTCACACGCACATTTAGGCGTATAATGTATACTGACAAGTGACACGCACATTTATGCGTATAATGTATACTGACAAGTGACACGCACATTTATGTGTATAATGTATAGTGACATGTGACACGCACATATATGCGTATAATGTATAGTGACATGTGACACGCACATTTATGCGTATAATGTATACTGACATGTGACACGCACATATATGCGTATAATGTATACTGACAAGTGACACGCACATTTATGTGTATAATGTATAGTGACATGTTACATGCACATTTATGTGTATTGCCCCTGCAACAAACTAATTAAACAACTACATTTAAATTACATTACAAAAAAATAAGTTGGGACTATTAAAATAATATTAAAATATGAGTCATGTATACTGATATGTGACACGCACATATATGTGTATCATCTATAGTCACATGTCACACACACATTTATGTATGTTGGCCAAAAATAAAAATAAGGTTAATTTAACAATTAAAATATGATTCATGTATAGTGATATGTCACACGCACACAAAAAAATTACTTTCAACTATGGAAATGTGCTTCATGTATGTGACATATATGTGTGTAGACCCCACCAAAAAATAATGTTAATTCAAATTAATTACAGAAGTATATTTCAATGAAATTAATTTACTGAAATTTAATAGATCACCTAAAACTCAATCTTTCTACTTTTTTTAATATTCAAACAATTTGCACTGTGCACTGTGAAGCACAATCCCTTTTAAAGAACACCAACAAAGAACAAGAGGTAAGATACAAAAATACTTTAAATGCTGAAAAGGCCATGGTTTGTTAAATACAAATAAAAAATTCTATAATTCACTATTTCACTTTATTTTTCAAACAGACACTACAAGAAGACCGGCGGATTAAGATTGGCAGGAGGGGACCCTCTGTCATTCCACACTTCAATCAAGGTAAAGTATTAAGTATAAAAAAGAACCGAACCATGAGCCTTATTCAATTCTGAGTTGGCTAATTGAATAGGGCTTTATATAAGCACATAATAGGTCTTCACTAACTAAAAACTTCTGTCCAAAAATTTTTTAGGTGCTTATATAGAGCCCTATTCAATTGGTCAAAACGCAATTGATTCAGGACCTAAATATGTTTAATGGCCAAGGGCCTCATTCAAATGTGATTTGACCATTTCAATAGGGCTCTATATAAGCACATTTGGCTCAATTTAACTAAAAACTTCTGTTCAAAAATATGCTCTGTGCTTATATAGAGCCCTATTGAAAAACAAAATTCAATGAGGCCCTCACAATATAACAAATCCAGCAAACAAAGGCCCTCATTCAATTGATATTTTGGACAATTCAATAGGGCTCCAAATAAGCACATTTAGAACCCTATTGAATTGGCCAAACTGCAATTGAATGAGGGCCAAAGTATGCAACATATGGTACACACAAACTGGTACACACAAAACAGGATTGTAACAAACACATAGGCCCTCATTCAATTGCGATTTGTCCAATTGAATAAGGCCCTAAATAAGCACATAACATATATTTTTTAAAGACGCTTTTAGTTAGTAAGCATCTATCCAAAAACAAGGTTTTCACTAACTAAAAACTTATTTAAAAAAAATATGCTATGTGCTTATTTAGGGCTCTATTCAATTGGCCAAATCGCAATTGAATGAGGGCCATAGCAAACTAAATTTATATTCTTTTTGTTTAACAACCTATAACCATTAGAAAAAACACTACATAAGTATAACAAAAGTGGTGCCCATCAAACAGGATTGTACGAAAACTCACACAAACACATAGCAAACTACATTTAAATTCTTATTTTAATGTTTAACAACCTATAAGCCTTAGAAAGAAGCCTAAATAAGCATACCAACATTGGTGCCCACCAAACAGGATTGTATGAAAACTCACACAAACACATAGCAAACTACATTTAGATTCTTATTTTATGTTTAACAACCTATTAGCATTAGAAAACTACATTAATAAGCATACCAACAGTGGTGCGCATCAAACAGGATTGTATGAAAACTCACACAAACACATAGCAAACTACATTTACATTCTTATTTAATGTTTAACAACCTATAAGCCTTAGAAAGAAGCCTAAATAAGCATACCAACATTGGTGCCCACCAAACAGGATTGTATGAAAACTCACACAAACACATAGCAAACTACATTTTGATTCTTATTTTATGTTTAACAACCTATTAGCATTACAAAACAACATTAATAAGCATACCATCAGCGGTGCGCATCAAACAGGATTGTATGAAAACTCACACAAACACATAGCAAACTACTTTTACATTCTTATTTTATGTTTAACAACCTATAAGCCTTAAAAAGAAGCCTAAATAAGCATACCAACAGTGGTGCGCACCAAACAGGATTGTATGAAAACTCACACAAACACATACCAAAGTACATTTACATTCTTATTTTATGTTTAACAACCTATTAGCATTACAAAACTACATTAATAAGCATACCAACAGTGCTGCGCATCAAACAGGATTGTATGAAAACTCACACAAACACATAGCAAACTACATTTAGATGTTTATTTAATGTTTAACAACCTATAAGCCTTAGAAAGAAGCCTAAATAAGCATACCAACATTGGTGCCCACCAAACAGGATTGTATGAAAACTCACACAAACACATAGCAAACTACATTTAGATTCTTATTTTATGTTTAACAACCTATTAGCATTAGAAAACTACATTAATAAGCATACCAACAGTGGTGCGCATCAAACAGGATTGTATGAAAACTCACACAAACACATAGCAAACTACATTTACATTCTTATTTAATGTTTAACAACCTATAAGCCTTAGAAAGAAGCCTAAATAAGCATACCAACATTGGTGCCCACCAAACAGGATTGTATGAAAACTCACACAAACACATAGCAAACTACATTTAGATTCTTATTTTATGTTTAACAACCTATTAGCATTACAAAACAACATTAATAAGCATACCATCAGCGGTGCGCATCAAACAGGATTGTATGAAAACTCACACAAACACATAGCAAACTACTTTTACATTCTTATTTTATGTTTAACAACCTATAAGCCTTAAAAAGAAGCCTAAATAAGCATACCAACAGTGGTGCGCACCAAACAGGATTGTATGAAAACTCACACAAACACATACCAAAGTACATTTAGATACTTATTTTATGTTTAACAATCTATAAGCCTTAGAAAAAGGCCTAAATAAGCATACCAAAAGTGGTGGACACCAAACGGGATTGTAGAAAAACAAAGAAATAATGTCATTTTTTACTTCATACAAATACATTAAAATAATATTACATTTTCATTTTTATTTTATATCAGATACTGCGTCAAGAACATCGGACCAGGAGTTTCAACTGAGGACCACACCAGCGGACGAGGACTTTCAACAGAGGACCAGACCATTGGACGAGGACTTTCAACAGAGGACTACACCATCGGACGAGGACTTTCAACAGAGGACCAGACGATTGGACGAGGACTTTCAACACAGGACCAGACCATCAGACGAAGGCTTTCAACACAGGACCAACAAAGATTCTGCTTCAAATCAAACTTCAACCAAGGTACAGTATAACAAGTAAAAAAAGAGAAAAATTAATTAATATTCTTCTTTAATGTTTAACCACCTATAAGCCTTAGAAAATAGCCTACAGAAGCATACCAAAATTGTGGCGCACCAAAAAGGATTGTAGAAAAACACAGAAATAATGCCATTTTTTCATTCATACAAAGACATTCAAATAACATAACATTTTCATTTTTATTTTATAACAGATACTGCGTCAAGAACATCGGAACAGGAGTTGGAACTGAGGACCACACCAGAGGACGAGGACTTTCAACAGAGGACTACACCATCGGACGAGGACTTTCAACACAGGACCAGACCATCGGACGAAGGCTTTCAACACAGGACCAACAAAGAATTTTGCTTGAAATCAAACTTCAACCAAGGTACAGTATAAAAAGTAATATCTATCATCTAACTCTTATTTGTCTTTTAGGGCCAATAATCTTTAACAATAAATACAAACTTCAATGTAAACTTAAAAAATAAATTGGCATAGTCCAAAAAAGTCTAAAAACACAGAATCTATACAATTTGTCATTGTAACATTCCAGTCCTAAACCCTAATTTAATTGCCATTTGACAAATTGAATAGTGCTGTAAATAAGGACATAACATCTTTTTGAAAATACCTTTTTAGTTACTGAAACACTTGCTTTTGGATACATGTTTAATAAATAAAAATTTCTTTAAATAATTATCTGATGGCCTTATTTAGACTTTTATTCAATTGACCGCATTGAAATTGATTAAGTATAAAATGTTAACACACTATTGATAACTATTTGTCATGAAAAACAACTTAACATCTCAAAATAAACTAATGGTACATTATTTTATTTTTACAGATTAACATGGCTGATAACGAGAGTAAACAAGAAAAGAAAAGACGCCAAGCTAGAGAACGACGACAGAGAGCAGACAGCCAGCAGACACCGGAGAAGAAGGAAATTCGACGAGAAAAAGAACGCAAAAGAATTGCAAGCAAAAGACTGTCACTTGCAGAAATTAAAGATATGTCAAAAAAAACAACAAAGAAAATAAAGCATTTACAACCTGTTGCTCAAACATCAGATGACATTTTACCAGAAAAAATACAAGAGATACCAAAAAAAGCAACAAAGAAAACAAAGCATTTAGAACCGTTTCATGAAACATTACATGACATTTTACCTCAAACAATACAACATATACCAAGAAAAGCAACGAAAAAAACAAAACATTTAGAACCTGTTGTTGAAACATTATATGACATTTCACCTGATGAATATGAAAGTCAAAATCCTATATGCTTTGCAAATTGTCCTCTACTCAAGTCTTTAGCAGTAGAGGTTCATAGTTGTGGGGACATGACTACTCAATGTCAGTTTTGTGAGGCTTATTATTTTAAACAGGAGAGACCCAGAGATGGACAATTTATTAGTTGTTGTCAAAAAGGCAAGTTCAAACTTCCAGAAAGGAAAGAATTTCCAATTTATTTACAAAATATTATGACTGAACCTACTTTTCCAAACTACAAAAATTTTAAGACAAACATAAGATCCTACAATAGTGCCATATCCTTTGCATCCATGGGGGCAACATTAGCTGCTAATGTACCAGGACATGGTCCTTACTGTTTTAAAGTCCAAGGACAAATTTATCATCGCACTTCCCATTTACATCCAGAGGAAGGAAATAAAAGAAAATTCGCTCAACTATATGTCCTAGATACAATGGAAGCTGTTGACCAACGTATGCAGATGGAAGAAAATAAAAAATGCTTACCCACTGTTTTCATAGAGCTAAATAACATTATGGACAACAATCCCTACAGTAAAGCGTATAAAAAATTGGCAGAAGTAGAAAATGAACAACTACTTCATTCACAAACACATCAATTACCAATGCCGAAGGTTAATATGGTGCTTAAAAGAGACAGACATACTGATAAACGTCGTTATAACTTGCCAACAACAAATGAGGTTGCAATGGTGTTTCACAATGATGAAGGAGAACCACCATTTCAAAGAGACATTCGAATATATCCTAGAAATGAGGACCAACCGTTTATTAATATGAGTATCTTAAGTCCAAATTTAGATCCAATGACATATCCCATCTTTTTCCCACACGGAGAAGCAGGTTGGCAACCAAAATTAACTCTTCCCAGTTACCCAAATGCTAAAGCCAGAATCCGAAATAATGTTTCTATGCTTGAATTTAAAGTAGCTCAAATTGCCATTCGCAATGTATTTAATCCAATTTTATGTGGTGGGAAACTAACACAACAATGGATTATTGATTCATATTTGCAAGTTGAGGCAAATAATTTAAACTTTATCAAATATCAACAAGATAAACTCCGTGTAGAACAATATTCTGGACTCATGGACTATGTTGCTGACGTGGCTACAAGCAGAGACATGACAGCTGGCAAAGCCATCATTTTACCATCTTCCTTTCAAGGATTTCCTCGGAATATGAGAGAAAGATACAATGATGCTATGGCTATTGTGACAAAATTTGGCAAACCCGATCTATTTGTGACATTTACATGTAATCCACAATGGCCAGAAATTACACTAAATCTACTTCTTGGACAAACTGCTTCAGATCGACCAGATTTAGTAGCCAGAGTTTTTAAGATTAAATTAAATGAATTAATACGTGACTTCACTATAAATCAGTTATTTGGCAAATGTCTTGCTTATGTATATACCATTGAATTTCAAAAAAGAGGCCTTCCACATGCACATCTTCTAATAATACTTCAAGAAAAAGATAAATTAGATACTTCAGACAAAGTGGATGCAGTCATTGTTGCTGAACTACCAGATCCAGAACTATATGGTAGACTATATGAGATTGTTACTCATCGCATGATTCATGGACCCTGTGGTGACCTTAATCCACAATCACCATGTATGGAAAATAATAAATGTTCCAAAGAATTTCCAAAAGATTATAGAGACAAAACCTATGCCAATTGTGATGGATATCCACTTTATAAAAGAAGAGAAGGAGATAGTGCCATTATTCGTGGAAAAAAAGTGGACAATAGATATGTAGTACCCTACAATCCACATTTACTCATGAAGTACAACGCCCACATCAACGTAGAAGCCTGCACTTCCATCAAATCCATTAAATATGTCTACAAATATATTTACAAAGGTTACGATGCAGCTACTGTAGTCGTCAAAAGTGCAGACAACCCTGAAAGTAGTGAGTTAGTACATGATGAACTTGCATCTCATGTAGATGCTCGCTATGTCAGTGCGCCAGAAGCTATGTGGCGGCTTTTAAAATTTGAAATGCATGATAGATCACATGCAGTATATAGGTTAGCAGTACATTTGCCACAACGACATTTAGTCTATTTCCATGCTGGAAATGAAATGAATGCATTGGCCCAAAGTGAAGATCGTCACACTACACTAACTGCATGGTTTGCATTAAATTCCACTGATGCTGAAGCAACACAATACTTATATATTGAAATTCCATATCACTATGTTTTTGTGAATGGATTATGGAGACCAAGAAAAACCAGAGGCAATAAAATTATTCCAAGAATTTACACAGTCAGTCCAAGAGATGTGGAACGTTTTTGCTTACGGATATTACTTTTAAATGTTCCTGGAGCACAAAGTTTTGAACACTTAAGAACTGTTAATGACATTGTATATGAATCCTTCCATTTAGCTGCAAGACATAGAAACTTACTCGCTGATGATACAGAGTGGGAAAGATGTTTAGAAGAAGCAGCACAATGTCAAATGCCACGACAGATGAGAGAACAATTTGCTTTTATTTGTATCTTCTCAAATGCTCCAAATGCATTAGCTTTGTGGGAGACTTTTAAAAGTAATATGGCTGAAGACTTTATGCGACGATACAATGAACCCATTGCACACTTAAAAGCGTTAATGGAAATCCAAGAAGTCTTTTTAACTCATGGATTAAGTTGTGCAAGTTTTAATTTGCCTGATCCAGGTCTTATAGATGACATTAACTTTGAAGACTATGACATTCAACTACAAGCAGAAAGAACAGAAGAAAGACTTGCAACTTTAAATACACTACAATTGCAAGCATTTCATGCCATTAAAAATGCTATAGATGATGACATGGTGACAGAGCGTTATTTCTATCTTGATGGACCTGGCGGATCAGGAAAAACATATTTGTACAATTTATTAATGAGTTCAGTACGAGCCCAAGGAAAAATAGCAATGGCGTTTGCCACTACTGGAATTGCTGCACTTTTATTAGAAGGTGGAAGAACTGTTCATAGTGGATTTAAACTGCCAGTGCCTATTTTAGAAAATTCTGTGTCAGATATTCGCATGACATCCTTACAAGCAAAGAAATTGAAGAAATGTAAATTAATTATAATAGATGAGGCCACAATGATGTCATGCTATGCTCTCCAATGTATTGACCGTTTGCTTCGTGAAGTCATGGAGAATACTTTTCCATTTGGTGGAAAGGTAATGTTGTTGGGTGGCGATTTCAGACAAACATTACCTGTCGTTGTACATGGAAATCGAACTGACATTATCGAAACATGTATAAAGTCAAGTATAGTATGGAAACATTTTACCCATCTTCAACTGCAACAAAATATGAGATCAGAAGGCCAAACTGATTTCAATGATTGGCTTATTAAAATTGGAGAAGGGAGAACAGAAAAAATACTACATTTACCTGATGACACTGTAGAGATCCCACCTCATATGATTTGTCAACAAGATATTATATCGGCTATATTTGAAGGGAGCATAAATAACGAAGAATATTCCGAGCTTGCCAACCAAGTCATACTGACGTGTAAAAATAAAGATGCATTAATCCTCAATAATGAAATCTTAAAAAAAATTTATGCACCACAAAGAAATTATCACAGTGCTGATTCTGTACTTGCTGATGACAATGAAAGTCAGGCTAACTTTTCAACTGAATTCATAAACTCTTTAACTCCTTCTGGAATGCCACCACATATTTTGCAGCTAAAGAAAGGTGCAATTATCATGTTACTGCGAAATATGAACCCCAAAAAAGGCCTATGCAATGGCACAAGATTAATTGTTCAACAATTAAAGGACCATTTTATAGATGCTGAAATTTTAACTGGGACCCATAAAGGAGAGAGAGTTTTCATACCAAGAATAGATTTAGCACCAAGTGAAAGTAGTCTCCCTTTTATACTTCAAAGAAGACAATTTCCCATTATTATGGCATTTGCCATGACCATTAATAAATCACAAGGTCAAACTTTCAAATCTGTGGGTATTTTCTTGGAAGAACCAGTTTTTGCACATGGTCAATTGTACGTTGCGTTGTCACAGTGCAAAAATCCACAGGCTATTAAAGTTTACATTGAAAACAATGAAAGTCAAGGTGATTTATTAGAAGATGGACGTATTTTTACTAAAAACATTGTCTACTATGAAGTACTATAACTTTGAAGGATACAAATTAACGATGCCAAGATTTTTTTAAAGCATTGCAAAATACATAACAATTGGTTGTTTAATTCAGTCATAATTAATGGAAGTCATGTTTATGAATGATTTGCCTCACAAAATACTTGCCTTGCATTCTTAGTAAAAATTATGTTAAAATGTTAAGTCACTATGTTAATGTTTCTAATGTTACAAGTTTAAAAAATATATTTTCAAGTTATTTCATTCAACAGATTACAAAGTGGATGTTAACAGGTCAAGCACCTTTTAAGTCACAATGTAAATATTGTCTGTTATCTTAAGATTACTACCTACATTAATGTTTATCGCCAGTTTATGTGCTCAGTAATAAATTACTTTAATTACGTACGTTTTAAGAAGAGTTTTACTGTATGCCTTCCTCTACATTCAATGTATATTCAAGTTAACAATTATTGTGATAGAAATTGAATTTTAATACTGATTAATTTAAATGTCAATTGTTTTTACATTCAAATTTTAATACTTTTAATAAAAAATTAGGTTACAAAATGTATTCACTATGTTCCTGTTTATAATGTTCAAAATTATACAAATGTTTTGTTAACTTCTAAACTTACATAAAAAATAAAGTTCAAGTTTAAAAATATATACTTTGATGGTTATTGCTTACATATAGTTTAAAATTCATTTTAAAATTCGCAACGTTTAAAGAAGGGTTTTTACTTTTTGCTTTCCTATTCATTCAATGTATATTAAAGTTAACAATTCTTCAGATACTAATTACATTTTAAAAAACCATTACATCAACATTTTACAAAAATACACGTTCATATTAAAATACTTACAAGTGTCAAAAATATATGTTAATAACTAAACAACTTGACAAACATATACATCACATTGCCGTCATTTTTTGACGGGCAAGTCGCTAGTCACATATATAGTTGTGAGTGTACGGGCTGTTGCTCATGCTTGCGGGCTCGCGTAGCGAGCCCGCGGCTCGCGAAACAAGGGCTTGATGCCAGGGCCAGCGGCCCTTGCGTAGCAAGGGCTGCGGGCTCTCGCGTAGCGAGGGCTGCGGCTCGCGAAACGAGGGCCACAGGCCGCAAAGCGAGCCTCGGTTGCTGGCGGCGCTCCATGACAGCAACTGAGGCCCTCGCAAAAATAACGTTAATACGGAGCACTTTGGCAATGCGCGCCGCAGGCGCTCATTGCAGGTGAGCCGTTAAACCGCAGCCAAAAAATACGGACGCAACTCGCGAACATGAAAAAAAAAAAAACACAATAAATACACACACCACATACATAAAAAGCTTACCGACAGCGAGAGGGAGCATCCACGACCTCAAAAAAACAACTTACAGCTTCATTTACCTCAAAATAAAAGAGTTTACACACTAAAAAATTGGCAAAGCGAGAGAAAAAATGGCGGCAGAACAAAATGAAAACGAGGCTACAGCACTCTAAGCATGAAAAACACTTACGGATAATCCGCTAAGACGCATACCACACGTTACGACATCGCAAAAATCGGACGCAAGCCGCGTACAGGAAAAAAGCAAAAACACAATAAATACACACAACACATACATAAAAAGCTTACCTACAGCAACACGAAGCATCCAGCACCTCAAAAAAAATACTTACAGCTTCACTTAACTAAAAATAAAAGAGTTTAGACGCTACAAAATTCTCTAAGCGAGAGAAAAAATGGCGGCCGAACAAAACGAAAACGAGGCTACAGCACTATAACCACGGAAAACACTTATGGATAATCCGAGAACATGCATACCACACATTACCCGCCATTTTACGCTAACGCGGAAGTACACAACTACGCTAACGGTTTCGGCTCGCGCACGCACACTATTACACTGCACACATTCATCACGCTCACACAGCACCTCCACACCACTAATGCTGCAGCAACATCAAACAAGTCTCACAGATCTTAAACACAATGCTTCAAAATAGGTCAAATATATTTATTTATTAATTATTAGTATATATTTCAGTAGTACACACAAAACACCATTAGCTACCTTACAATTCCATATGTATATTAATAACTAACCAACTTTCCAAACATACACATCTCATTGCCGTCATTTTTTGACGGGCAATTCGCTAGTTAACATATAATGATGTGTCATACCTATTCTTGTCTATATGCAGTTTATTAAAAAAAAAAACACAAGTATAAAATACAGAATAATCAGCTTTGCCAATAAAGAAAACATGAGATGAGTTTGCAAATCCCTTATAGTTTGCATGGAACTTGGAGCTTAGTTCTACAATAAGACAATATGAAAACATGGAAGCTTATTGAAAGAAGATATAGAGAAAATCAATTACCTAGCAATGTGACTAAGAATCTTAGGAGTCACAAGATCACATTCAGTAACCATTATTTCTCAAAAATGTTACTCCCATGTTTTTTGTTGAATTATACCATATATACAGTATGGACAGTGACAGGATTCTTGAAGATGAATATTTTCCTATGTTTATACAATGGCAAATCTTCTTCAGGTCATCTGAGGTTATTGAAATTATTTAATTTCATCATCTACTGTATACTTATTCTATGTATCATTTTATCAAAGTGTATATGACATATAGGCATATTTATCAAGTGACATAAAAATACCACTAATTGTGTTATTCCATTTTATTTCAATGAAGCCTATTTAACAAAAGGGCATACACTTGAAATACAAGATCCACAAGAAACATAGAATAAGTGGGAATATTTCACGCCACTTTTTACACCAACTCACCCTCTCTTAAAATGCAATATACATAGGTATATTTATCAAGTAAAGATAAAAGTGGGGATGAGCATGGAAAAGGAGAGGTAAGCTGAATTAAAATATGCAATACTTCCTCTTCCCATCCTATGGGAGCTATGTATCAAACACAGATAAACTGTAACTATTTGATAACTATATAAAGCATAGGAAATATCGGAATATTAACTAATTTTTTGTCAAGTTTTTTACCATTGCTTGATAAACATAGGTCACAGACTGAAAATGGAAGTTAAGTGAGGTTAACATTTGTGAAACAGGGTTAAATAAGATGAATATAAATAAATATCCACTTTCATGCAATGCCAATGCTTTTTATGAGCTTATTTATCAAAGTAACCTTACCCGCTTGACATATAGGCTTCAAAGAAAACATAGGTAGGGGATATGCTATTTTTAATGCTACTTAATGAACAGTTTTTAGCAAATATATACACTGACTTAAACATACATTGGATTGAAATAACTATTTGTTTTAGTCTCTTCAATAAATTACCCATATTGTAGCTAGCAGCCTCTCATTTGGCTTCTCACTGGCATTTTGTGGCACCATGCAACATCTGTACTCAGAGGACTGAGAAGAATTTATTGAGTGAACATAAGCACTGTGTATGTATGTAAGAATATATATATATATATATATATATATATATATATATATATATATACACACAAATTAAATGTTTCTAGAAAAACAGGGAAGATACAAATACTGATCAAGATGTGATCTGAACAAAAGATGCTTTGTACACCACTATGTTCATGCAATGCTGATTTTCCACTTTAAATGATAATAACATGAAAATACAAACATGAAGCCACAAATAATGCTTCTTTATATTATTCTTACAATGGTTGGGCATTTTTTAATCATGTGTAAAATTAGGGAAGGTGTGACCTTGGCTCTCCTAACATATAGCGCCATAAATCATGCATCTGACATCCTCCTACACACACCGGCACATTATGCATTCTAGATATGTTTAGGGAGGAAGAAAAATGCAAACAGTAATTTACATGTACTTTTACTTAAAAAATATTCTTTCTATATCACCAGGAGTGATGCATTTAGCGTAACACTAAAGATGAAAAATCTCATGAAAACTATAAATATCTGAAATTGTGATTTCAGTGTAATGCTTGTTCAATTCCTACATCAACCAAACTCTGTATAATGTATTTTTGGAATGGAGAAATATAATATGAATGTCGTTGTACAGAATGACAAGATGTACTACATTAAATTATTCAATTAAGACAGAGTCTTTCAAATATAGAGTTGGCAACAATATTTTTATTTGTCTGTTTATTACCTGACAAATACTAGACATGGCACACAATCCTAGATACGGCACACAATCATCTGTGTAAAATTCACTAAGCATCTCAAGTGGCTGAGATGCACATCCCTGTATTTGCTATATAATATTTCCTATGGTAAAATATTGAGACCACAGCCCTTCACTCATCATCTCAGCCACTTGACATACTTAGCAAAATCACCCCATTGACTTATTTGGTAATAGCTGAGGTCTCTGCTGCTGAGTGAGTTTTTTGTATTATTGTCATATTATATGGGTTTATTATAGTCACTGAAGAGGAAATATGACATATGACTGAAATTAATTTAAATTATTAGCACTCTCTTGCAGAAAGTTAATGTTCACTTTTCAGCTGTCACGATTGTAATGGCAACTCGCAATACCACAGCACATCAGTTAAAGATTTCCCCCCATCAAAGCTACCATCACATACACTCCCTCCCTCCAGACACCAGGCAATTCAAGATCAAAAACTGCTCACGGGCGACTGGACATCTGAGGTGTCCAATCCCCTGGAGAAACCATCTGCATTCTATAGAGTTTTAACCTGCCTGTATCAGATAAATGTTTAAACCAAAACAATAAAAATACCACATGGCTTTTTCCCTCACCCTGTAACGTTTAAGATTTCAAAATGTGTCTTCCCTCCTGACCTTTGATCTCCATTCTGCCCCAAGCCCTGTGAGGGCAATGTGCACCTTAGTGCCATTAAATTTCCCTTCCCAGGACAGCCTCGCAGTAGGGCTGCTAAATCCCTCTTCTAGATATGGCATCTCCTATTATTGAAATACTGTTGCAATATGTTGTATTTATAAATGCTGCTAACTCATTTGAATATGAATAACATCCTTTCAACCAGCAATATTAAGCAAGTCACTACCACAAAGCACATTCTAAACACACATCATTTCTGTAAACATTGCCCATACAAACAACTTGGTATTTTCCATAGCAACTCCCATGTCCATTGAAATATTAGCAAGCATACAGGCTGGGATTACAAATAAACATGATTCAGATACCAGGTTTCCCCCCAGAAAGCCCCCAGAGTCCATAGTCCATTAAGTTTCAATCTGGAAAACGAAAAATAACCAAAAAAGGCAGCACTCAACCCCCCCCCCCCCCCCCCCCCCAGAGCAGGCTGCACCAGCGGTAGATCTGACCCTGCTGCTGGCTCACCTAGAATTCCCTAGCCCTGGCTTACTGATCATACCAGCAGTGGCTCCTTGACTTGCCCAGTTTCCAGACTATCTTTGAGCTATAGCACATATGACACTATGGGGAATTCCTCCTCATAGAGTTGCCCTTCCCAAAACTTTAATAATAAATCCAGTGTCCCACTCACTAGCCACCCATACAAGATTTCAAAGGGACAGAAACCTGTAAACTCTTGTGGGACCTTTCTGCATCCAAAGAAGAGGTAGGGAAACAATTTTGCCAATCCTTCTAATAGTTTACAAAGGCTCTAATCATAGCCTTCTGGAAGCCATTTCAGAGCGTAACTGCCAATTTAGGAACAGCCAATAGAAAATGAGACCGTCATCATGACATCAGTATAACGTGGATGTTAAATGTCAAACAATTATCATTTAGAAGTCCGATATATATGATCAGACTCGCAATCTGGCTATGTACAAAATAAAAATAAATGTAAGAAATGTTCTAGTCCATGTGGGTGGCCTGATATGTATTAACTCCTTGATTCCAGGGATCAATATAACATGAAAATAAAATGTAAGAAAAATAATTTTGTTTGCAGATTTGCAAGTTTGACTGTTGTGCAATAAATTTTAATGTCTTTCATCGCTTTCCCCATCTTTTAAAGTGCCGTATTGATTTTTTATTTGCATTTACAGGGCTACGATCAGGTGTTCAAATCCCTTGCGAGTCCTATCTCGTACCTGTCGTATTTTCTACTACATTTGCCATTTACGGGTGTGAAAACATTTGCAGGCTTGAGAAATTGTAGCAATTGAATCGTGATTTGCTATTGTAACATTTACGGGCTTGAAAGATCAAAGGCTTAGTCGTGTCAGAGTTACAATTTTGACAACCACAGGGATTTTCAGCCTGTAACCCGCAGATCGTTCGCGGGTAGCAAAAAAACGCCAATTGAATAGCAAATTACTTTACAGGCTACATTACACGCACCAGTAAACGACAATTGCTCAATTGAATAGGGGCCCATGTTATTCAAAAGATGATTGCACAGACTGGAAACTTGAGCAAGCAACATTTAAAATGTTTTGACCAAAGAACTACAAGGTATGGAAACAGCACCGTGCTTGACACCTTCTGTACTTATCTCTATTTTATCAGATAGGGTGAGGTGTTAGGATATGTAAGGATAACATAGAAAGCAAGAGAGTTTAAGAAAAACATTTACTTCTGCTTCATAGACTATTATAAAGCCTTTGACTGGGCAGATCACAACAAAATATGGCATGTTCTTAAAGAGATGTTAGTACCAGATCATCTCCTTCACCTCCTTAAGAATCTATATGTGGACCAAGAAGCCACGGTCGGAACCGAACATGGAACAACAGAATGGTTCAAGATCGGAAAATGTGTGTGACAAGGATGTATATTGTCGCCTCATTATATCGATTAGGTAAGGCACACTATTCTCTCCTTTGTGTCCCTGGCCCCGCGGGGGGGGGGGGCGGAGGCCGGCTGGAGCGTGGACCGGAAGGGATCATGAGTGAGGTATCTAACCAGGAGATGCCTTTTGTCCCTTTTTGTATCTTTCTCTTTCTTTCCTTTTTTCTCTGTGTATTTTTTTTGTTGTCTTCTCTTTAATTACAGTTTCTGTTTATACTAGATGCTATGTTAAGTTAATTAGTTGCAATTACCGAGTTATATTGGCTAATTTCAGAGTACCTCTGTATTTTATATATCGAGTAGGCTAAGTTTAGATTTGAGGAGGGAACTCCTCAGTAAGTAAATCACAGAAAATTATTCAAAAATGTGTGAAGACTGCAGAATATCCTTGGATAGATTGCACCTTGTATTTAAGTTTTCAAATCTTGTGTTTATGTTTAACATATAATGCTTGGTAATGGAGAATCTGTCTATCTGATCTATCAGTACATGCTGTGTTTTACCTTTGGTCTTCAATAAAAAAGATTGGAATAAAAAAAAGACGAAGATCATGGAAAACGGCATTCTCGGTTCCTGGCAAACAGATGGAGGCAGTGACAGATTTTATTTTCATGGTATCCAAAATCTCTTCAGATCAAACCTTTCTGTGTATTGCCATCCAAAAACAGGAGCAAAGCATTAATACTGCCGATAATATTGCTTCACCTTTACCTTGATAGTAAACATCTGAAAACATAAAAAACACAATAAATACACACAAAAAATACATCAAAAGCTTACCCACAGCAAGGGGGGTGCCCAGGACCTTTGCAAGTGAAGTTACACCACAATTTAAGTACAAATTCCCGAGTTTAGATACACGAAAAAAAATGGCTGCCAAAAAAAAAAAAACAAGGCTACAGGACCCTAAAGACGCAAAACACCACCAAGCACATATGGCTTTTCAAAAAAGCCGTACGAGGTACAAGACACACTTTTAGCAAGGACGCTAAATCATCCACAGCCGCGTACCACATACACATTCGCCGCCATTTTACACTAACTTACACAATGCGGAAGTACACAGCTACCCTAACAGCTTTCCCTTGCGCACGCAGCCTATTTACACTACACACTGCACAGATTGCTGACACTTACACCTCAGCTCCACAACAGTGCAAACCTACATTGTATGCTGCAGGAACATCAAAACAGATTGTCAGCTCTTCAGCACAATGCTTCCTGCATATATTACTTCCAAATAGGTAAAGTATATTAATTTATTAATTAGTTAATTAGCATATACACAAAAAAATCATAATAAACACAAAAGCCATTCACAGCGCCACTCACAACAAGTGCCAACGCTGCTCATAGCACACAAAGCCTTGCAATAAGCGCAAAAAGAAGATCACCGCCAACCAAACAATAACAGCAAAAGCGCCTATCAGATGAGCGCCGAAGGCTCTCGGACCACCAACAAAAATTAATGTCTGGGGCAAACAGCACTACCTGCCTTACAATTCTATTGCCGTCATTTTTTGACGGGCAAGTCGCTAGTTCTATATATAAGATATACTATATGACACAGTGGCACGAGTGTTCTATATGAAACATATGCCATATATAAGTGTTTAGGTCCTACTTTTACACAGCAATCACATATATAGTTGTGAGCATACGAGTTGTTGCTAACGCTTGCGGGCTCGCATAGCAAACTTTACGTCGCAAAGCAAACAACATACGAGACACGTTACCACTCAACCCGCGGACAGGAAAAAATGAAAAACACAATAAATACACACAACACATACATAAAAAGCTTACCTACAGCAAGAGGGAGCATCCAGGACCTCAAAAAATAAAGTTACATCTCAATTTAACTCAAAATAAAAGAGTTTAGACACTCAAGAATTCTCTAAGCGAGAGAAAAAATGGCCGCCGAACAAAACGAAAACTAGGATACAGCACTCTAAACACGCAAAACACCACAAAACACCGAGGGATATTCCGATACAGACGCATACCACACATTACCCGCCATTTTAGAACAATGCGGAAGTACACAACAACGCTAACGGTTTGGTCTCGCGCACGCACACTATTACACTGCACACATTCAGCACGCTTACACAGCACTTCCACACCACTAATGCTGCAGCAACATCAAAACAGATTGCCAGCTCTTCAACACAATTCTTCTTGCATATATTACTTCAAAATAGGTAAAGTATATTACTTTATTAATCTATTAGTTCTTTTATTATTATACACCAAATACCATTAGCTCACTTACAATTTCATTGCCGTCATTTTTTGACGGGCAATTCGCTAGTGCCGTATATTATTATGTTTAAGCACTTAGTTATATGGCACGTTGTGATGCTGATAACACCTGTGACTCAAGTACAATGTTCTATTTAAAGAGTATACCTTAAAAGAGTGAATACACTAAGTCCATCATGACTTAAACTGTGAATGTCATTTTTTATTATTACTGAGCCTGTTCTGTATTTTTCCTTATTCTAGTACTTGTCCCATAAGCCAATTTTTTATGAAAAAACACAAAGAAATAGTTTCATTTTCTTCTTGTAGTGTTTATCTGTATAACGCTTGAGGTACTGACATGATATTTATATATACATCTGAAGAATATGTATACAGATAGAAAATATTATAGATATTCACACATAACTGTATTCCCTTAATCAGGGACATGTTCTGATTTATAATCCTAAACAAATGTCTCCTCCAGATATGATTCATCAAATAGAGTCTGGTCCCTCAACTACGGTTTTTAAATGGGAAGTTCAGATGAAGGAAGTGAAGGTAAAACCTTCATTTAATCCCTTAGGAGCTAACGCTTCCATTCTGAGAATCCGGCGTGCCTCATGCTGTAATCATTTTTTGTCTAGGTCTCCTTGTCTTGGGCCTATACGTACTTTTTCAAGTATTGTGAAGGTTAGAACTTCACTTCTTCCTCTATGATAGTATCTTACAAGTCGTGCTATGGGTGTATCTATGTTTTTGTTGATAGTAGAAACATGCTCACCCACCCGTCTACGTAGTTGGCGCCGTGTTTTTCCTACGTAGATTTTATCACAAACACATGTTCCTACATAGATCACATTTGCAGAACAGCAGCTTGAGAATTCCTTCAGGGTAAAATTTTCCCCATTTGATGGATGTTCGTAAATTTTTGTAGGTTTGATATACCTACAAAACTTACATTTCCCACATCTGAAGCATCCTATCAGTGGATTCAGCCAGTTGTTTGTGGTTTCATGTTCCCTGTACAAACTATGTACCAATATGTCTTTCAGATGGCAGGATAAACTAGAGAGGACTCTGGTGCTGAGAAGAAGGGGATTACAGAGACAGTGATGAATAGATGAAGTCACTGAAGTAATGAACATGAACTTGATGGGCAGTGACTAGCAGATGTACCTGGTGTGCTGTGGTTCATAGGCTGATGGAGAGTTGGACACGACTGAACAACTAAACAACAACAATAGTCTACATAAGAAGGGCTGTGATGGATTGTGATGTCAGTCTTTTCCTTGGAAAATAGCCATTACAGCCATCAGCAAATCACTTCACTATCCAATATCATTTATATGTTTGCCACACAACATTAATTCAAGAAAAACTCAATTCAAAATAAAAAGTACAGCTCTGTTGTTCTCTTTTTATTATGTTTATGAAAAGTCATACAGACCATGTTTACTGCACAAATTACATATAATTATGTTATGTGGTGATTTGCAAATGAAAAGGAAATTTTTCTGAATACAATAAAAAAAAACAGTAAACCTTAAAATAGTTAATGAACATTGCACTTCTGAATTATTTTACAGGAAACAGCTGCCTCTGTTGAGGGATATCGCTCAAGACGCAGGCAGATGTAATTATACATTTTGTTTAGGTAATGTGCCTTGTTTTTGAAAAAAAAAAATCTTGTATTCTTTCATTGAGAATTTGACTATTATACTTGTACATTTGAACAAAATAATTTTCTAAAGAAGAAAAAATGTCAACAAAAATGTATTTGTTTATTACATTTTGGACAATGTAAGAACAGATAATTGTATATAAAAGGCTAATAATAATAATAATAATACTGAAATGCCACAGGAAGCTTAGATTAAAGTTTTAATAGCCTGCTTTTCTAAAAGTTTTTTCTTTTTATAAAGATAATTCTGTAACAAATTAGTGATGTTTAATTGTAATTGCAGGTGAATTAAAGCTTATTTGACATTATAGTTAGAAATGTATGCCTACAAAATAAATATTAAAAGACCACTGTTCACTGAAAAAAAATATATATATATTTGAAAATTTTGAGTCGTAGAGCATAATTAGGCAGGAAAATAAGTCATAAAGCAACATTTAAATGAGAAAAAATAAATGTGATGTCTCTGCTGGACTCTACGCATCCATAACAGTTGTGTCTGAAAGGGGCGTTTCTGGAAAGCATGTCTTGCATGTATTGATGCTAAAAGTGACATGGAGGGCATCAGCGCAAAATAATGCCCATAACACAGCATGGGAACTTTTTTCCAAGCTATAATGGTCTTTTTTTAATACCCGGAACGGAGATGGGACATTTCCATCATCATCCTATACCCACCTGTAGAGCAAGGCGTACACTCTACAATTTTCTTTTTTGCTCTTCCAGATTCTCACTCGGTTTTCAGAGGCACATAAAAAAAATATCCATGGAAAACAAAAGATAAAAAACTCATAATGAATTTTTATCAACTAGTAAATAAATAGTATATATATATACAAAATTAATTCTGTCAAGATAATTCTCTGGTCATAGTAAACACCCTATTCCAAAAGCTTCAGAGATGACTCTACACATGGACGTCACCAGATGGACAATATAGAAATCAGATTCACGATATACTTGATTATGCACTGGAGGTAAAAAACTGATTTAAGGGACTAGACGTGGATTTGGACATTTGTATATGGACCTAGAAACCACAGTCAGAACTGAACATGAAACAACCAAATGGTTCAAGATTGGGAAGGAGTGCTACAAGGTTGTAAATTGTCACCCTATTTATTCAAATTATATTGGGAATATATCATGCATAGAGTCGGTCTGGATGAATCCAAATCCGGAATTAATATTGCTGTGAGAAATATCAACAACTTCAGATATGTGGAAGATTCTACTTTGATGGCTGAAAGTGAGGGGGAACGAAAGGACATATTGATGAGGGTGAAAGAAGAGAGTGCAAAAGCTGGCCTGCTGCTCAACGTAATTGTAATCTCAGTTCCTGGCAAATAGATGGGGAAGAAAGAGAGGCAGTGACAGGTTTTATTTCATAGACTTCAAGGTCTTAGCACATGGTGACTGCAGCAATTAAATTTAAATAAGTTTGCTTCAGTGGAGAAAAGCAATGGCAAATCTAGACAAGCTAATAAAAAGCAAAGATTACACTGTCAACAAAGGACATCATAGTTTTATATACAGTTGTGCTTAAAGGTTTGCATACCATGGCAGAAATGTTGAAATGTTGGCATTTATTTTGAAAATATGACTGATCATGCAAAATAAATGTCTTTTATTGAAGTATAGTGATCATATGAAGGCATTTATTATTACATAGTTGTTTGGCTCCTTTTTAAATCATAATGATAACAGAAATCACCCAAATGGCCCTGATAAAAAGTTTACATACCCTTGAATGTTTGACACACACAGGTTAAAATGGCAATTAAAGGTTAATTCCCCACACCTGTGGCTTTTTAAATTGCAAATAGTGTCTGTGTATAAATAGTCAATGAGTTTGTTGGCTCTTACGTGGATGCACTGAGCAGGCTAGATCTTGAGCCATGGGGAGCAGAAAATAACTGTTAAAAGAGCTGCGTAACAAGGTAATGGAACTTCATTAAGATGGAAAAGGTTATAAAAAAATATCAAAAGCCTTGAAAATGCCAGTCAGAACTGTTCAATCACTTATTAAGAGGTGGACAATTTGGGGGGTTTCTTGATACCAAGCCAAGGTCAGGTAGACCAAGAAAGATTTCAGCAAAAACTGCCAGAAGAATTGTTCGGAATACAAAGGAAAATATACATGTATACATATGTGTGTGTGTGTATAGATATACAGTGGATATAAAAAGTCTAAACACCCCTGTTAAAATGTCAGGTTTCTGTGCTGTAAAAAAATGAGACAAAGATAAATCATTTCAGAACTTTTTCCATCTTTAATGTGACCTATAAACTGTACAACTCAATTGAAAAACAAACTGAAATCTTTTAGGGTGAGGGAAGAAAAAAAAAAAAAAAAAAAAATGTGGTTGCACAAGTCTGCACAACCTCTTATAACTCGGGATGTAGCTGTGTTCAGAATTAAGCAACCACATTCCAAATTGTGTTAAATAGAAGTCAGCATACATCTGCCATCATTTAAAGTGCCTCTGATTAACCCCAAATAAAGTTCAGTGAAGACATCATCAAGTGGAGAAAATATGGCACAACAGTGACATTACCAAGAACTGGAGCTCCCTCCAAAATTGATGAAAAGACGAGAAGAAAACTGGTCTGGGAGGCTACCAAGAGGCCTACAGCAACATTAAAGGAGTTGCAGGAATATCTGGAAAGTACTGGTTGTGTGGTACATGTGACAACAATCTCCCGTATTCATCATGTGTCTGGGCTATGGGGTAGAGTGGCAAGATGAAAGCCTTTTCTTACAAAGAAAAACATTTAAGCCAGGCTACATTTTGCAAAAACACATCTGAAGTCTCCCAAAAGCATGTGGGAAAAGGTGTTATGGTCTGATGAAACCAAGGTTGAACTTTTTGGCCATAATTCCAAAAGATATGTTTGGTGCAAAAACAACACTGCACATCACCAAAAGAACACCATACCCACAGTGAAGCATGGTGGTGGCAGCATCATGCTTTGGGGCTGTTTTTCTTCAGCTGGAACTGGGGCCTTAGTTAAGATAGAGGAAATTATGAACAGTTCCAAATACCAGTCAATATTGGCACAAAACCTTCAGGCTTCTGCTAGAAAGCTGAACATGAAGAGGAACTTCATCTTTCAGCATGACAACGACCCAAAGCATACATCCAAATCAACAAAGGAATGGCTTCACCAGAAGAAGATTAAAGTTTTGGAATGGCCCAGCGAGAGCCCAGACCTGAATCCAATTGAAAATCTGTGGGATGATCTGAAGAGGGCTATGCACAGGAGATGCCCTCGCAATCTGACAGATTTGGAGTGTTTTTGCAAAGAAGAGTGGGCAAATCTTGCCAAGTCAAAATGTGCCATGCTGATAGACTCATACCCAAAAAGACTGAGTGCTGTAATAAAATCAAAAGGTGCCTCTACAAAGTATTAGTTTAAGGGTGTGCATACTTATGCAACCATATTATTTTATTTTTATATTTTATCTTCCCTCTACCTAAAAGATTTCAGTTTGTTTTTCAATTGAGTTATACAGTTTATAGGTCACAAAAAGTTCTGAAATGATTTATCTTTGTCTCATTATTTTACAGCACTGAAACCTGACATTTTAACAGAGGTGTGTAGACTTTTTATATCATATATATATATATATATATATATATATATATATATATATATATATATATATATATATATATATATATATATATACTGCATATATATCTATGGATAATTAATATTATTCTAAATATCTGGGTTATTATAGCTTTACAGGTAGTTTTATTTTCACCACTGGTTTTTATTGCCCCTACAACCTCTGAGAACACATTGCCCCTATCTCCTCCCCCACTAATTCTTATATACATATCTCTTACAGAACCATTCTGACTGCTCTATACCTCTACTGCTCCCACCTGGAACCAATCCCCTCCTTCCTGCTGCTTCTTTCTCTTAATTTTTAGACTCATTCAAATCACCAACACCTGCTAATTACTCCTGATTACTCTTCTAAAAGACACACTGTGTCACAATGTTTCCTCTCCCCTTCTTTATAACCTCCTGTCTCTCTCAGACTCTCCTCCCCATTTTCCCCACACCATGTATCCAATGAAATAACTATTTCACCTTCATCTCCTCCCTTTTCTTTGCTCCCACAAGCTTCTCTCCTTCCTCGGTGCACATTTCACGCCATACCCACTATTCCTTCCCTCCAATTTTCATCTTTTGAAATTCACACCATCCGCCTTTTCTCACCTATCTCTTTACATGTTGCTGTGATCTATGGCCCTCATGGACCAGCCTCTCAATTACTCTATCACTTCACCGCCTGGCTCCCTCACTTTCTCTCCTCCAACGTTCCTTCACTTGTTCTTGGAGACTTCAGCATTGCCATTGACACTCCCATCTCCCCTACTGTTGCTAAACTACTTTCACTCACCTCTTCCCTCTGCCTCTCACAGTTGACAGATTCCACAAGTCACCATGATGGTCACTCTGTAGACTTTATTTTTACCCATCTCTGCACAACCTCTAACCTCGCCATCCTCCCACTACCTCTATCCGACCCCCACCTTCTATCCTGCAGCCTCACTACATCTTTCTCTCACTGCCCTTCTTCTATCGCGGTCATTATTAACCACAGAAACCTTCAAGCACTTGACCCATGACACCTTTCCCTGTGTTACAAGCCCTTCTCAGTCCCCTTACTGATCTCACTTGTCCTGACACTGCTCCCTTACAGTTCAACATGACTCTTACTTCCACCCTTGACACTCTGGCCCCCATAAACATGCCCTCGCTCTCATCTACAACCATGGCAAACTACACAAACACGATACATCCAGAGATGCTCCTGCACCGCTGAACGGCTATGGTGGAAAACACGCACCTCCGCAGATTTCCTCCACTAGAAGTTTACGTTGCGCTCCTAATTATCTGCCCTCAACCTTGCCAAACAGCATTATTTTACATCTTTAATATCTACACTGTCCTCTAACCCCAAATGTTTGTTTGCTACTTTCAACACTCTCCTCTGCCCAGCACCACCTCCCGCCCCTTCCTGTCTCACAGCTAAAGACTTTGCCAGCCATTTTAAGCATAAAATTGAAAACATTTGTAATAAACTCTCCTCTCAACATGGAGCATACCCTCCCTCCTCTCAACTTACTAGTAACAACCAGCCTTTACCCTTCCCTGAGCCCACAGCCATTATGCATTCCTTTGACCTTGTAACAGAGGATGAACCTCTTGCCTTACTACCTGTACTCTAGATCATATTCAATCACAGCTTCTACCACACTTACACCTGCTCTCACAAATCTCTTAAACCTTTCCCTCAACACTGGCACATTTCCATTATCTCTAAAACATGCCTTAAATGAACCAATTCTTAAAAACCCTCATTTGACACTGCTTCTGCAAGTAACTACCACCCTATCTCTCTACTTTTCTCGCAACTCTGCTTGAGCAACTCGTATACAATTGCCTTACCCAATGTATCTCCTCTAACTCCCATCTTGACACCTTCCAATCCGGCTTTTGGCCCCAACACTCTACTGATACATCTCTAACAAAATTCACTAATAACTTGCACACTGCCAGGTCAAATGGTCACTTTTCTATTCTATTTCTCCTGGATCTCTCTGCTGCCTTTGAAGCAGTTGATCACTCTCTACTAATCCAAATTCTTCTCTACCTTGGAATCAGAGATACTGCTCTGTCATGGTTCAACCTACAAGATTGAATATTTAGTGTCTCCTTCTCTGGCACCTCTTCTTCTCCTCACTCTCTGTCTTTTGGTGTACCCCAACATTCAGTCCTAGGCCCCTCCTATTCTCCATCTATACATCCTCACTTGGCACCCTAATGAAATTGTTTGGATTTCAGTATCATCTCTATGCAGCACCTGATATATTTCCCTCTCTTCTAGCACGTTTTTCCAACTGCCTCTCAAGCATATCCTCCTGGATGTCTGCCCACCATCTCAAACTGAACTTGTCTAAGATCGAACTCTTAATCTTCCCATAATCTACTACAGCATCAATTCCTCACATCTCTCTCACTGTCAACAATGCCATCATCACTCCTACATCCCAAGCCCCTTGTCTTGGCGTTCTACTGGACACTGCCCTCGCTTTCATTCCTCACATACAGCCACTAATAAAATCTTGTCTTTTCAATTTAAAAAACATTTCCAAAATAAATCACCACCTTATGCAAGACACAACTAAGATTATAATACATTCCCTCATCATATCTCGTCTTGAATACTGCAACTCAGTGTGTATATATATATATATATATATATATATATATATATATATACTTACAACAATCAACACACAAACCAGGCACTCACACCATACTGAGGATCGGCAGTAACCGTGAAACAGTACTGTATGTGGTTAAGTGACCTGGTTTGTGAAAAATCCATCCGTTGCTATGTCTAAAACTGTGAAATACAGTAAGCATATGCATTAAAGGAGCCATGTTTAAAATGGTTTGGATTGACAGAGTGATGGTGCATTATGTGGCCTCATTTGCATGTCCCGCCCAGTTTTCCCAGATTGCAGTGCATATACTGTGTTTCTGAGAAAGTTGAGCAGGAAATAAGTATTTATCAACTTATTTTTAGACATTCAAGTGGAATCACTAATGTACTATTCCTTATTTGTACTACTGTACTTTGTACGGTGGAGGGCTTCTATCACTCTTAGCCCACCATATGTGAAATAATTGCTATATATATATATATATATATATATACACACACACACACACATATGTACACATGTATATTGTCCCACACGATTAGGAACACACTAATTACAATGCTTTAGGATAAGACAAAATATTGAATAATTTTCATACTTTATTCTGTGATTAATGCTAACACAGTACATGAATCCCAAGCGTTTGTTCTCTCATGCTACCTCCCAGTTTTGAATGTTTAAACTCTCTGAAAACATATCTATCTATTCTATCTGTGGTGGAGGTGTTGCTGAGAGACAGGTCTGAAGAGTTTTCAGAATGATCAGGTTTGATATGAGAATAAACAATAATTTATAGGTTGCCCTTCACAAAAGCCAGTTGTCAAAGGAAACCACTATAACACAACAAATATATCCAATGGAAATCATTGTGTTGGTGCACTTTGAGTGTGAAAATGTATCAGCTGTCTGCTAGATAAAGCCATCTTTCTGCATTGCCCTTACAGTGGGATGATACCAGAACTTTGATTTTAATTTTAATGTTAAATATTGTTTTTGAAATCATTGAATATACATTTTAATAATAAAGAAGTCCTAATTAAAACTGCTAGCTCATGCTGTTATTTTATTACAGTGGCCCTATAATGCTAAAAAAGCAACACCATTGCAGGAATATGCTTGAAAGGGACACAGTAAAGGTAGCAGTTATTAGAGAAATGAAAAATACATATATACATTTTGTAATTAAAGTTGGTTGTTAAAAAATGACTTAAAGTGCAAAATAATTATAACATAACTGAGCTTGAAAGTAGAGCATTTTTTGTTTGTTTCATCAGCTATCTTGACTCCCACAAGTACCTACCATGTGTACATATACTGTAGATATGAGTCGTTATTTTGCCCCAGGGTCCTCCATTGACTAGCTCCACCACTGATCTAAAATACACTAAATTCATACATTATTACAGTACATAGCATATTATAGTGGCCATTATATATTAGCGATTATTCTAAATATTCTTATCTATTAGTATGTTGTTGTTGTTAGCTCTCTTATTTCAGCTTTCATAATTCAATAAAAAAAACAACTCAATTTGCTTTAATATTATTTGTAAATATATGAATGCTTTTTCCTGATTCCAAAGGGAATGACACACTTTCACAAATCTGTTTTTAAGTGATGCTGCAGTCATGCATATACAAATAGTAATCTAAAACCTGCTCTGAATCCCCTCTATCTCCATTTACATCATGTTTAGAGCCAAAGTAATTCCTGCTAGCTATGTTATTGCCCCATCACTAAAACATTATGAGAGACCTGCTATGAGCACGACGAAGCTGAAAAGCACGGCACAAATTTCCATTGATTTCTTGCCCTGCTAAAATATTAAGAGTTACAATATTAGACTTTTACAACAAAACCTTATGCTAATGCTGATTTTACAGATCACTCTCAAACCTGGGCAGTGCCGTAACTACAAAAAAACTGAAGGAGATTTTACATGTACCACTTGCAAAGCAGTTAAAGTGACAGTATAGCACCTAATGAACACTTACAAATGAGGATATGTCAACATTATTTCTCACTTAGCAGTCCAATATCAACATATGTTACATACATATAATATTGTATTATTATGTCTGTTTCATTAGACAATATCTCGGATAACACACAACCCAGTATGAGGTTAATACATATCAGGAAACCATGTTGCCTAGCAACAAATGCGCTAATGCAGTGGTCCTCAAACTTTTTAAACAGGGGGCCAGTTCACGGTCCCTCAGACACTGTTGGGGGCTGAACTATAGTTTGAAAAAAATATGAACAAATTCATATAAAGTATCCCTCCCTTCTTTCTGTCCCTTCTCCCTCTCCCCTCTCTCTCCTTATCCCCTCCCTTCTCCCTCTTCCCCTCCCCTTCTCTTCTATCTCTCCTTCTCCCTTCCTCTCCCTCTTGCTACTTCTCCTTCTTTCTTCTCTCTCTCCCTTGTCCCTTTTTCCTCTGTCTCTCTCTACTTCTCTCTCTCTCCTTATCCCCTCCCTTCTCCCTCTTCCTCCCCCCTTCTCCCTCTCTTCTATCTCTCCCTCTCCCTTCCTCTCCCTCTTGCTACTTCTCCCTCTCTCTCTTCCCACTCTCCCTTGTCCCTTCTCCCTTTCCCTCTCTCTCCTTCTCCCTTCTATCTTTATCCCTCTCTCTACTTCTCTCTCTCTCTCCCTTCTCCCTCTCTCTACTTCTCCCTCTCCCTTTCTATTTTCCCTTTCCTGCTCCATATCTCTATTCTTCTCCATCTCCCTTCTTGCTCTCTCTCCTTCTTACCCCCCTCCTTCTCAACGTTTCTTTTTAACTTCTGTCTTTTCCTTTTTCCTTTCTCTTCCCCCTCTCCTTCTCCCTTCTGTCTCTCTCTCTCTCCCCCTTCTCCCTTTCCCTTCTCTCTCCCGCTCTCTCTTCCTTCATCTCTCCCTCCTCTCTCTCCTTTCATTATCTCTCCATCTCCCTCTCCTTTCTCTCTTGCTCTCCCTCTGTCTCCTCTCTCTCTCTCCTCTTCCTCTTTATGTCTCCTCTCTCTCTTCCTCCCTCTGTCTTCTCTTTCTCTCAATCTCTTTCCCGCCCTATCTTTCCATCTCTCGCTTCTCTCTCCCTATCTCTCCCTCACTCCCCCTTGTCTGTCTGTCTCTCTCTCTCCCTCACTCCCCTTGTCTCTCTACCTCACTCCCCCTTGTATGTCTCTCTCTTTACCTCACTCCCCTTGCCTCTCGCCCTCACTCCCCCTTGTCTGTCTTTCTCTCTCCGTCCCTCGCTCCCCTTGTCTCTTTACCTCATTCCCCCTTGTCTGTCTGTCTTTCCCTCCCTCGCTCCCCTTGTCTCTTTACCTCATTCCCCCTTGTCTGTCTGCCTCTCTCTCCCTCGCTCCCCTTGTCTCTTTACCTCATTCCTCCTTGTCTGTCTGTCTCTCCCTCCCTCACTCCACTTGTCTCTCTACCTCATTACCCTGGTCTCTTTACCTCACTCCCCCATGTCTCTCTCCATCCCTCACTCACTCCCTTTGTCTCTCTACCTTACTCCCCCTTGTCTGTCTCTCCCTCACTCCCCCTTGTCTGTCTATCTCCCTCTCCCTCACTCCCCTTATCTCTCTACCTCACTCCCCCTTGTCTGTCTCTCCGTCACTCCCCCTTGTCTGTCTATCTCCCTCTCCCTCACTCCCCTTATCTCTCTACCTCACTCCCCCTTGTCTGTCTCTCTCTTTACCTCACTCCCCTTGCCTCTCTCCCTCACTCCCCCTTGTCTGTCTTTCTCTCTCCCTCCCTCACTGCCCTTGTCTCTTTACCTCATCCCCCCTTGTCTGTCTGTCTCTCAATCCCTCACTCTACTTGTATCTCTACCTCATTACCCTGGTCTCTTTACCTCACTCCCCCATGTCTCTCTCCATCACTCACTCACTCCCCTTGTTTCTCTACCTCACTCCCCCTTGTCTATCTGTCTGCCTGTCTCTCTCTCTCTCCCTCACTCCCCTTGTCTCTCCACCTCACTCTCCCTTGTCTGTCTATATGTATCTCTCTCTCCCCCACACTGCACCCTTGCCTTCATGCTGCAGGTGTGTGGCTCCTCCCCTTGGTGGCTCCTCCCTGGGTCAGCCCCTGCTCTGCCTAGTCAGATGACTAGGAAGTGATAGCAGGGGCTGCGCCTGTGGAGACACAGAGAGACCAGAGAGACGCACTGGCCTGCGGCAACGAGCAGGTGGGGGCTGTAGTTTGAGGACGCCTGCCCTAATGCATTTTGTGTATATATATATATATATATATATATATTTATATATATATATATTTTTTTTTATTACTGGAGACTTACCCGACGGCAATAAAAAGTTAAGCCTGGCAATATTGTTTGCCACACAATGAGAGCCTCCCCCTCTACTTTACTGGCCTCGCAATGAGAGCCTTTGGAGGTCATAACGGGCCTCGCAATGAGCGCATTCGGTGCTCATTACGGGCCTTGCAATGTTCTCATTGTGAGCCTCCCCCTCTGCCTCTCCCACCCTCTACTTTATTGGCTTCGTGATGAGCGCCTTTGGCACTCATCACAGGCCTTGCAATGAGAGACTTTGGCGCTTATTGCAAGTCTCTCCCCCTGACTACTTCCTCCCTTGTGTCTTATTTCTCCCCCTCCTCTCCCTCCCTTGTGTCTCCTCCCCCCCTGTGTTTTTAACCCCCTCCCTCCTATGTGTCTCTTTCCCCCTCCCCTGTGTCTCTTTCCCCCTCTCCCTCCCCTGTGCTTTATCCCCCCTCTACTATGTTTTATCCCCCTTCCCCCTATGTGTCTCTTTCCCCCTTCCCTGTGTCTCTTTACCCCGTCCCCCTCTGTCTCTTCCACCCCTCCCTCGTGTCTCTCTTGTTTCCCCCATTTCCCGCCCCTGTGTATCTTCCCCCCTCCTCTCCCTCCCCTGTGTCTCTTCCCCCTCCTCTCACTCCCCTGTCTGTTCCCCCCTTCTCTCACTCCCCTGTTTCTTCCCCCCTCCTCTCACTACCCTGTGTCTCTTCCCCTCGTGTCTCTTTTCCTCCCCTGTGTCCCTTCCCCACCTCTCCCTCCCCTGTGTCTGTTCCCCCCTCTCCCTCCCTGTGTCTTTTTCCCCCTCCCCTTTGCTTCTTCCCCCTCACTCCCCTGTGTCTCTTCCCCACCTCTCCCTCCCCTGTGTCTGTTGCCTCCTCCCTTGTGTCTCTTTCCCCTCTCCCTCCCCGGTGTCTCTTTCCCCCCTCCCCTGTGTCTCTTCCCCCTCCCTGCCCTGTGTCTCTTCCCCACCTCTCCCTCCCCTGTGTCTGTTCCCTCCTCCCCTGTGTCTCTTCCCCCCTCTCCCTCCCATGTGTCTATCTACCCCCTCCTCTCCCTCCTGTGTGTCTCTTTCCCTCCTGTGTCTCTTCCCCACCTCTCCCTCTCCTGTGTCTGTTCCCTCCTCCCCTGTGTCTGTTCCCCCCACCAGTGTCTCTTCCCCCTCCCCCCTCCCTGTGTCTCTTTTCCCCTCCCCTGTGTCTCTTCCCCCCTGCCCCCCCTGTGTCTCTCCCCCTCCCTCCCAGGTGTCTCTTTCTCCCTCCCTCCCTGTGTCTCTTACCTCTTCTCCCTCCTCTGTATCTTTCCCCCCTCCCCTGTGTCTCTTTCCTCCCTATCACCACCGTGTCTCTTCCCCCTCCCTTGTATCTCCCCCCCCCATTTCCCTCCCCTGTGTCTTTTCCCCCTCCCCTGTGTCTTTTACCTTTTTCTCTCCCTCCCCTGTATTTCTTCCCCCTCCTCTCACTACTGTGTCCCTTCCCCCTTCTCTCACTCCCCTGTGTCTGTCCCCCTCCTCCCCTGTGTGTCTATCCCCCCTCCTCCTCTGTGTCTCTCTCCCCTCCTCCCCTGTGTGCCTCTCCCCTGTGTGTCTCTCCCCTCCTCCCCTGTGTGCCTCTCCCCTCCTCCACTGTGTGTCTTTTCCTCCCTTCTCTGACTCCCTCCTCTTCCCCCCCTCCCTCGTGTCTCTTCCCCCCCATTTTCCTCCCCTGTGCCTTTTCCCCCTCCCCTGTGTCTTTTACCTCTTTCCCTCTCTCCCCTGTATCTATTGTCCCTCCTCTCACTCCCCTGTGTCTCTTCCCCCTTCTCTCACTTCCCTGTGTCTCTCCCCTTCCTCCTCTGTGTGTCTCTCCCCTCTTCCCCTGCCTGTCTCTCCCCTCTTCCCCTGTCTGTTTCTCCCCACCTGCCCTGTGTGTCTCTCCCCTCCTCCCTTGTGTGTCTCTCCCCTCTTCCCCTTCGGTGCTCATTAGGGGCCTCGCAATGTTCTCATTGTATGCCTCCCCCTTCTACCCCTCCACCCTCTACTTTATTGGCTTCGCGATGAGCGCCTTTGGCGCTCATCACAGGCCTTGCAATGAGCGTCTTTGGCGCTTATTGCAAGTCTCTCCCACTGTCTACTTCCTCCCTTATTTCTTATTCTTTCCCCCTCTTATTTATTTCCCCCCTCCTCTCCCTCCCTTGTGTCTCCTCCCGCCCCTGTGTTTTTAACCCCCTCCCTCCTAGGTGTCTCTTTCCCCCTCCTCTGTGCTGTGTCTCTTCCCCCCTCTCCCTCCCCTGTGCTTTATCCCCCCTCCCCTGTGTTTTATCCCCCCTCCCCATGTCTCTTTCCCCCCGTCCCCCCTCTGTCTCTTCCACCTCTCCCTCGTTTCTCCCTTGTTTCCCCCCATTTCCCTCCCCTGTGTATCTTCCCCCCTCCTCTCCCTCCCCTGTGTCTCTTCCCCCTCCTCTCACTACCCTGTCTCTTCCCCTCCTCTCACTCCCTTGTTTCTTCCCCCCTCCTCTCACTCCCCTGTGTCTCTTTTCCTCGTGTCTTTTTTCCTCCTGTGTCCCTTCCCCACCTCTCCCTCCCCTGTGTCTGTTCCCGCTCCCCTGTGTCTGTTTCCCCCTTTCCCTCCCCTGTGTCTCTTCCCCGCTCCCTACCCTGTGTCTCTTCCCCACCTCTCCCTCCCATGTGTATCTTTTCTCCTCCCCTGTGTCTCTTTCCCCCTCCCATGTGTCTCTCTCCCCCTCCCCCTCCCTCCCTGTGTCTCTTTTCCCTTTTCCCCTCCCCTGTGTCTCTTCCCTCCTGCCACCCCTGTGTCTCTCCCCCTCCCTCCCATGTGTCTCTTCCCCCTCCCTCCCTGTGTCTCTTACCTCCTCTCCCTCCTTTGTGTCTTTTCCCCCTTCCCTGTGTCTTTTTCCTCCCTTCCCCCCTGAGTCTCCTCCCCTCTCTTGTATCTCCCCCCCCCCCCATTTCCCTCCCCTGGGTCTTTTCCCTCTTCCTCTCGCTCCCCTGTATTTCTTCCCCCTCCTCTCACTCCTGTGTCTCTTCCCCCTTCTCTCACTCCCCTGTGTCTCTCCCCCTTCTCTCACTCCCCTGTGTCTATCCCCCCTCCTCCCCTGTGTGTCAATCCCCCCTCCTCCCCTGTGTGTCTCTCCCCCCTCCTCCCCTGTGTGTCTCTCCCCCTCCTCCTCTGTGTGTCTCTCTCCCCTACTCCCCTGTGTGCCTCTCCCCTGTGTGTCTCTCCCCTCCTCCCCTGTGTGCCTCTCCCCTCCTCCACTGTGTGTCTCTTCCCCCCTCCCTTGTGTCTCTTCCCCCCCATTTACCTCCCCTGTGCCTTTCCCCATCCCCTGTGTCTTTTACCTCTTCCTCTCCCTCCCCTGTATCTATTTCCCCTCCTCTCACTCCCCTGTGTCTTTTCCCCCTTCTCTCACTTCCCTGTGTCTCTCCCCCTCCTCCTCTGTGTGTCTCTCCCCTCTTCCCTGCCTCTCTCTCCCCTCTTCCCCTGCCTGTCTCTCCCCTCCTCCCCTGTGTGTCTCTCCCCTCTTCCCCTGTCTGTCTCTCCCATCTTCCCCTGTGTGTCTATCTCCTCCTCCCTTGTGTGTCTCTCCCCTCCTCCCTTGTGTGTCTCTCCCCGCTTCCCCTGTGTGTCTCTCCCCTCCTCCCCTGTGTGCCTTTCCCCTCCAACTCCTGTGTGTCTCTCACTTCCTCCCCTGCGTGCCTCTTCCTCCCTTCTCTTGCTCCCTTGCCATGCGCATGGGCGCGGCCAGCGCAGTACGCATGCGCGGCTGATGCCGAGCATCGCGCATGGGCACGGCCAGCATTGTGCGCATGCTAACGACGTGCAATGCACGGCTAATTCCGGCTAATGCTTAGTGCGCAGGCGCAGGGCTTTCTGCGAGCGGTCATAGTTGTTAAACTGCGATTTGTAGCTAACGTGACGACGAATCGCAGTTTGACTATATTATATGTGACTAGCGACTTGCCCGTCAAAAGTGACGGCAGTAAAATTGTAAGGCAGGTAATGCTGTTTGGTCCAGACATTAATTTTGGTAGTGGTCCGAGATCCTTCGGCACTCATTGCGAGCCTCGAGCTGATCGCCTTCGGCGCTCATCGCATGGCTCACAGTGAGCGCCTTTGGTGCTCATTGCGAGGCTGTTGGTTGTTGTATTTTTTTTTGCTGATAGACGCTTTTGCTGTTATTGGTTGTTCAGCGGTGATCTGCTTTTTACGCTTATTGCAAGGCTTTGTGTGCTATGAGCAGCATTGGCGCTCGTTGTGAGTGGCGCGGTGAATGGCTTTTGTGTTTATTGTGAGAGTGTATTTATATGCAGGAAGCATTGTGCTGAAGAGCTGACAATCTGTTTCGATGTTCCTGCAGCATACAATGTAGTTCTGCAGTGTTGTGGAGCTGAGGTGTAAGTGTCAGCAATGTGTGCAGTGTGAAGTGTAATTAGGCTGTGTGCGCGAGGGGACGCCGTTAGGGTATTTGTGTACTTCTGCATTGTGTAAGTTAGTGTTGTAAAATGGCGGTAAATGTGTGTGGTACGCAGCTGTGTATGATGTAGCGTTCTTGTTAATAGTGTATCTTTTACCTCGTACTGCTTTTTTGAAAATCCGTATGTGTTTGGTGGTGTTTTGCATCTTTAGGGTCCTGTAGCCTCGTTTTCGTTTTTTTCGGCGGCCATTTATTCTCTCGCTTAGGGGATTTTCGTGTGTCTAAACTCGAGAATTTGGACTTAAATTGAGGTGTAACTTCAGTTGCAGAGGTCCTGGGTGCCCCCCTTGCTGTGGGTAATCTTTTTATATATTTGTTTGTATTTATCGTGTTTTTAATGTTTTCAGATGCGCGCGGTTCAGCCGTTAAGGTCGTATTTTTGCGAGGTCGTAATGTTTTTTTTTTTAAGTCCCGCGTCTCGTATTTTTTTCGTCTTGTATTTTGTTTGGCTAAGTCCCGCTAAAAGTGCTCTGGGTTTCATGGCTCGCCTCGCTACGCAAGGCTCGCCGGTGATGAGCGCCTGTTATCGCTAAATCGTACGGACCACGCTAACAGCGGGACGACGATTCGTAGTTGGACAATTATAATATGTAATGATACCCTCCCCAGTCCCAGAATGTGTGTGTATAGAACATTGTCCATATATACATTTTCTGCATCTCTAAACATACCATACAGAACAGCACAATGACACATAACAGTGCACATTTTCAGTATATAAATGTTCGTCTTAGGCCACTTGAAATGTTGGAATATATAATAATTTACACATAGCAGGGAAAAAGTGCACGCATGCTTCAATATAAAGTAATCCACCTTAAGTGAACATAAGAGGAGAGAGGCAGGGGTGGGGCTTGTTCTGAATGCTGTTGCCTGAGGATGCAGGATCTGATGGGATATTGAATCTCTTACTACAGCAGCACTGCAGGAGATAATTTACACATAGCAGAGAAAAAGTGCATGTATGCTTCAATATATAGTGATCCACCTTAAGTGAACAGAAGAGGAGAGAGGCCCCTGCGTGATGTCATTAGCATATGCCGGCCGCTCACAGGAAGAAGACATGCTGCTGGGGAGAGAAGAGCAGCAGGAGGTCCTTGCATCAGAGTAAGGAGAGACGGGAAAGGAGAGAGGGGGGGTAGAGAAGGAGGATAAGGGGGAGGGAGGAGGCTTTTAAGGGGTGAGGAGGAGGATGATGAGGGGAAGGAGGGAGGAAGTTGTCAAACTGCGAGTTGTTATCCCACAAGGCCGCAAGTGTGATGACAACTCGCAGTTTGACAATTATAATATGTGATATCTTTTCATGTGACAACACTGAAGAAATGACACTCTGCTACAATGTAAAGTAGTAAAAGTACAGCCAAAGTGTCAATATTTTGTGTGGCCACCATATTTTCCAGCGCTGCCTTAACCCTCATGGGCATGGAGTTCATCAGAGCTTCACAGGTTGCCACTAGAGTCCTCTTCCACTCCACCATGATGACATCACAGAGCTGGTGGATGTTAGAGACCTTGAACTCCCCCACCTTCCGTTTGAGGATGCCCCACAGGTGCTCAATAGGGCTTAGGTCTGGAGACATGCTTGGCCAGTCCATCACCTTTACTTTCAGCTTCTTTAGCAAGGCAGTGGTATCTTGGAAGTGTATTTGGGGTCATTATCATGTTGGAATACTGCCCTGCGGCCCAGTCTCTAAAGGGAGAGGATCATGCTCTGTTTCAGTAGGTCACAGTACATGTTGGCATTCATGGTTCCCTCAATGAACTGTAGCTCCCCAGTGCCGGCAGCACTCATGCAGGCCCACACCATGACACTCCCACCACCATGCTTGACTGTAGGCAAGACACACTTATCTTTGTACTCCTCACATGGTTGCCGCCACACACTCTTGACACCATCTGAACCAAATAAGTTTATCTTGGTCTCATTGGACAACAGGCCATGGTTCCAGTAATCCATGTCCTTAGTCTGCTTGTCTTCAGCAAACTGCAGGCTTTCTTGTGCATCATCTTTAGAAGAGGCTTGCTTCTGGGACGGCCATGCAGACCAATTTGCTGCACTGTGCGGCGTATGATCTGAGCACTGATAGGCTGACCCCCCACCCCTTCAACCTCTGCAGCAATGCTGGCAGCACGCCTATGTCTATTTCCCAAAGACAACCTCTGGATATGACGCTGAGCATGTGCACTCAATTTCTTTGGTCAACCATGGCGAGGCCTGTTCTGAGTGGAACCTGTCCTGTGAAACCGCTGTATGGTCTTGCCCACCGTGCTGCTGCTCAGTTTCAGGGTCTTGGCAATCTTCTTATAGATTAGGCCATCTTTGAGTAGAGCATCAATCTTCAGAGAGTTCTTTGCCATGAGGTGCCATGTTAAAATTCCAGTGACCAGTATGAGAAAGTGTGAGAGCGATAACACCAAATTTAACACACCTGCCCCCTATTCACACCTGAGACTTTGTAACACTAATGAGTCACATGACACCAGGGAGGGAAATTAGCTATTTGGGCCCAATTTGGACATTTCCACTTAGGGGAGTACTCACTTTTGCTGCCAACTGTTTAGACAATAATGGCTGTACACTTACTACTTTACATTGTCATTTCTTCAATGTTGTCACATAAGAAGATATAATAAAATATGTACAAAAATGTGAGGGGTGTACTTACCTTTGTGAGATACTATATATATATATATATATATATATATATATATATATATATATATACAGTGGGGGGGGGGGGGGGTATTTGATCCCCTGCTGATTTTGAATGTTTGTCCACTAACAAAAAAATTATCAGTCTATCATTTTAATGGTAGGTGTATTTTAACAGTAAGACAGAATAACGGGGGGGGGGGGGGGAACGAGAAAAATGCATGTCAAAAAACGTATAAATCGATTTGCAGGTCAATGATGGATATTAGTATTTGACCCCTTCGACTTAGTACTTGGTGGCAGAACCCTTGTTGGAAATCACAGAGGTCAGACATTTCTTGTAATTGGCCACCAGGTTTGCGCACATCTCAGGAGGGATTTTGCCACACTCCTCTTGTAGATCCTTTCCAAGTCATTAAGGTTTCAAGGCTGATGTTTGTCAACTCGAACCTTTAGCTCCCCCCACAGATTTTCTATGGAATTAAGGTCTGGAGACTGGCTAGGCCACTCCAGGTCCATAATGTCCTTCTTCTTGAGCCATTCCTTTGTTACCTTGGCTTTGTGTTTTGGGTCATTGTCATGCTAGAATACCCATCCACAACCCATTTTCAATGCCCTTGCTGAGGGAAGGAGATTCTCACCCAAAATTTGATGGAACATGGCCCTGTCCATCATCCCTTTGATGCGGTGCAATTGTCCTGTCCCCTTAGCAGAAAAACACCACTAAAGCATAATGTTTCCACCTTAATGTTTGACGGTGGGGATTGTGTTCTTGGGGTTATAGGCAGCATTCCTCCTCCTCCAAACACGGCGAGTTAAGTTGATGGCAAAGAGCACGATTTTGGTCTCATCTGACCACAACACTTTCATCCAGTTCTCCTCTGAATCATTCAGATGTTCATTGGCAAACTTCAGATGGCCTGTACATGTGCTTTGTTGAGCAGGGGGATCTTGCGGGCGCTGCAGGATTTCAGGCCTTCTTGTTGTAGTGTGTTACCAATTGTTTTCTCGGTGACTATGGTCCAAGCTGCCTTGAGATCATTAACAAGATCCTCCTGTGTAGTTCTGGGCTGATTCCTCACCATTCTCATGATCATTGAAACACCACAAGGTGAGATCTTGCATGGAGCAACTGGCAGTTATTTTGTGTTTCTTCCATTTGCGAATAATCTCACCAACTGTTGTCACCTTCTCACCAAGCTGCTTGGCGATGGTCTTGTAGCCCAATCCAGCCTTGTGTAGGTCTACAATCTTGTTCCTGACATAGTTGGACAGCTCTATGAGAGAGAGTTTGGAATCTGATTGATTGATTGCTTTTGTGGACAGGTGTCCATTAAACAGGTAACGAGCTGAGATTAGGGGCACTCCCTTTAAAATAGCTCCTAATTTCAGCTTGTTACCTGTATATAAGACACCTGAGAGCCAGAAATCTTACTGATTGATAGGGGATCAAATACTAATTTCCTTCATTGACCTGCAAATCAATTTATAACTTTTTTTACATGCTTTTTTCTTGTCTTCTTTTTTTTGTTATTCTGTCTTTCACTGTTAAAATACACCTACCATTAAAATTATAGACTGGTCATTTCAGTGGACAAACGTTTAAAATCAACAGGGGATCAACTACTTTTTCCCCCAATATATATATATATATACTGTATATACTCGAGTAAAAGCCAAGTTTTTCGGCCCTTGTTTTAAGGCTTATACTCGAGTCACTCTCCGCCGTGTCTCTCTAACCCCCCCGTGTCTCTCTAACCCCCCGTGTGTCTCTAACTCCCCCCGTGTGTCTCTCTACCCCCCCGTGTCTCTTTCCCTCCCCCCTCCTCAACCCCCCTCAACCTCCCCCCTCAATCCCCCTCAACCCCTCTCCTCAACCCCCCTCCTCCACCTAAACCCCCCTAAATACCTCCCCCCTCACTTACCTGCTTGTGCTCCGCTCCTTGACCCGGCGCGGCGCGCATGTGACGTTACATGCGCGCCGCGTCATTAGCATATACCGGGTGCCGGCTCCCGGTATATGCTAATGACATGGCGTGCATGTGACCTCACATGCGCGCCGGGTCAAGGAGCAGAGGCCGGAGCACAAGCAGGTAAGTGAGGGGAGAGGGGGGAGGTATTTAGGGGGGTTTAGGTGGAGGGGGGCGGTTGAGGGGGGTTTAGGTGGAGGAGGGGGGTTTAGGTGGAGGAGGGGGGTTGAGGTTGAGGAGGGAGGTTGAGCATATTGATGGTGGGTTGAGGAGGGAGTTGAGGAGGAAGGTTGAGGAGGGAGGTTGAGGAGGGGGGTTGAGGATGAGGAGAGAGGTTGAGGATGAGGAGGAGGGGTTGAGGAGGAGGGTTGAGGATGGGGGTTGAGGAGAGAGAATGAAGAGGGGGGGTTGAGGATGGGGGGTTGAGGAGGGAGGGTGAGGTTGGGGGGGTTGAGGAGGGAGGGTGAGGAGGGGGGGTTGAGGTTGAGGAGGGTTGAGATTGAGGAGGGGGTTGAGGATGAGGATGGGGGGTTGAGGAGGGGGGTTGAGGAGGGAGGTTGAGGATGAGGAGGGAGGTTGAGGATGAGGAGGAGGGATTGAGGATGGGGGGTTGAGGATGGGGGGTTGAGGAGAGAGGATGAGGATGGGGGGGTTGAGGAGGGAGGTTGAGGAGGGGGGTTGAGGAGGGTGGGTTGGGGGTTGAGGATGGGTTGAGGTTGAGGAAAGTTGAGGTTGAGGAGGGGGTTGAGGAGGGGGTTGAGGATGGGGTTGAGGATGAGGATGGGGGGGTTGAGGAGGGAGGATGAGGATGGGGGTTGAGGAGGGGGTTGAGGATGGGGGGGTTGAGGAGGGAGGTTGAGGATGAGGAGGGAGATTGAGGATGAGGAGGAGGGTTGAGGATGGGGGGTTGAGGAGGGAGGTTGAGGAGAGGGGTTGAGGAGGGTGGGTTGGGGTTGAGGATGGGTTGAGGTTGAGGAGGGTTGAGGTTGAGGAGGGGGTTGAGGATGGGATTGAGGATGAGGATGGGGGGTTTGAGGAGGGAGGATGAGGATGGGGGGGTTGAGGATGGGGGGGTTGAGGAGGGAGGTTGAGGAAGGGGTTGAGGATGGGGGGTTGAGGAGGGAGGTTGAGGCTGAGGAGGGAGATTGAGGATGAGGAGGAGGGGTTGAGGAGGGGGGGTTGAGGATGGGGAGTTGAGGAGAGAGGATGAGGATGGGGGGTTGAGGAGGGGGGTTGAGGAGGGAGGATGAGGAGGGAGGTTGAGGAGGGGGTTGAGGATGAGGAGGGAGGTTGAGGATGAGGAGGGAGGATGAGGAGGGAGGTTGAGGAGGGAGGTTGAGTATGAGGAGGGAGGTTGAGGATGAGGAGGGAGGTTGAGGAGGGTGATAAGGGAGGGGGGAAGAGACACAGAGAAGGGAGAGGTTGGAAGAGACACAGGGAAGGGAGAGGGGAGAAGAGACACGGAGAGAGAGGGGGACACAGAGGGCACAAGAGGGACACAGGGGGCAGCACATTTCCCACCCTCGGCTTATACTCGAGTCACTCATTTTACCCAGTATTTTGTGGTAAAATGGGTGCCTCTGCTTATACTCGGGTCGGCTTATACTCGAGTATATACGGTATATATATATATATATATATATATATATATATATATTATCAACACAAAATGCACTAATTTGTATATATTGAAAGCTATAAATACAGTTGTTACATTATTTAATATCATGATATATAAGTAATAACCAGATAACTGAGAAGCGAGGGCCTCAGTTGATGGCATGGAGCGCTGAAGGATCTCCTTGCCAGCAACTGCGGACCTCGACAAATTTTTGGACTTACAAAACAAAACTCTGAGACACTTTACGACCTAGTACGACCTTGCAAAAAACGCCTGAAACCCGCGCACAAGAAAACATGAAAAACACAATAAATACACACAACAAATACATAAAAAGCCTACCTTCAGCAAGGGGGGGGGGGGGGGGGGCACCCAGGGCCTCGAAAACTGAAGTTACACCTCAATTTAACTCAAAATAAAAGAGTTTAGACACCCGAAAATCCCTCAAGCGAGAGAAAAAATGGCCGCCGGAAAAAACGAAAACGAGGCTACCGCAGTCTAAAGACGCAAAACACCACCAAACACCTACGGATTTTCCGAAAAAGACGTACGAGATCCGAAAACAAGGACGCAACCCGGGCGACCCGAAAAACATTAGAAACACAATAAATACACACAACAAACACATAAAAAGCTTACCCACAGCAAGGGGGGGCACCCAGGACCTCTGCAAGTAAAGTTACATCTCGATTTAAGTCCAAATGTCGTAGTTTAAACACCTGAAAATCACCTAAGCGAAAGAAAATATGGCCGCCGAACAAAACGAAAACGAGGCTAAAGGACCCTAAACACGCAAAACACCACCAAACACCTACGGATTTTCTGAAAAAGTTGAACGACATCCCAAAACAAGGACGCAAAATCAGCCACAGCCGCATACCACACATTAGGCACCATTTTAGAACACTAACTTATACAATCCGGAAGTACACAGCTACCCTAACGGATTTGCCTCGCGCACGCATACTATTACACTCCACTCATTCATGACGCTTACACAGCAGCTCCACAGCACTGATGCTGCAGCAACATGAAAACAGATTGCCAGCTCTTCAACACAATGCTGAATATATTACATCACAATAGGTAAAGTATATTAATTTCTTATTTTATTCATTATTCATTGCTATACCAAAAAAAAACACCAACGGTGCTCATAGCACACAAACAACCAAGAGCCTTGCAATGAGCGCCAAAGGCAATGAGCGCAGAAGGATCTTAAAATACCAACAAAATTAATTTCGCACACAAACAACATTACCTGCCTTACAATCTTATTGCCGTAATTTTTGGACGGGCAAGCCGCTAGTCATTTATAAGATGGTGGGCAAAAGAGCCATAGAAGCCCTCCACCGTACAGTAGTACAGTAAATAAATAGTACATCTGTGTTCACATTTGAATGTCTAAAACAAGGTAAAAAAACTTTGTGTGTGTATTACAGTCCCTTACTGTAGTTACAGCGCTTGTTTTAACTCATAATAATGATGATGTTCTTGTTTCCTATTGGCTCCTTTACCTGTTTTTCATCTGTAAAGTTTAGTTTGGGGAAGGCCTTCACTAAAATCTCTTGTGGATAAGGCTGGATTTACAGATGTGGGCTGAGTGCCATAATGTGGGGGAGCTAAAGATTAACATCAAAGCTGAGTTACAGGTATACCAAAATTTACTCCGCCGATTAGCATAGTGCCCAATATTTGCCGCTCTTTCCTCTGACATACACCACAAATAAAAGAGAGGGAAAAGATAAACTGAGATACAAGTGGTCAGAGGAGACTACTCCAATGCTATTTTAAAGTTTATTGAATTAAGATCCATAGGTGTATATCTTTTTTTATAATAGCAGATGTAAGCCATAAGTTGAGAGAAGCCAAAGCACCCAAATGTTGTTGATACTGTTACACTAATTATATGTGTCATTGGATCCATGATATAATTGTAATTAATGTTACTTGAGCATATAGGAATATTGTTAGATGTCCAACTCCAGAAATCTGGTATTTTTAGCAGCCAACATAAACTGATACAAACTATTCATAGAGTTGGGTGTTACCAAAATTGGTTTCATGCACGTAAAAACATTTCAACATTACCAAACTTGTATTATACATGATATGTACAACCTGTTAAAACTTAATTTTAAAATAACAGGAAATGCACAGAGCATACATACATCTGTAGATTTCATTGGCAGACAAGTATGAGTCATACATCTATATTACTGCTCTTTGGCTGATATAGGTTAAACATTTTAATAATTTTTCTGCTTTGAGAAATGCAATTACAAAAAGAGGTCTCAGTGGTACTTTTTCAAGATGCAAAAAAAGTTCAAAGTCCCATTAAGAAGCAATCACATATATAGTTGTGAGCAGCAGAAAATGTTGCTAACGCTGACATCATAAAGGGGGCGTGGCTGTGATGTAAGTGGGGGTGGGCCTAACACCTGATCTTAACAGAAGCGTGGCGGCCATTTGCATTTCAGAGAAAGACAGCAAAGTGAGAGAGGGAGACAGGTACAGAGAGAGAGGGAGACAGCTACAGAGAGAGAAGAAGACAGGTACAGAGAGAGAAGGAGACAGGTACAGAGAGAGAGGGAGACAGGTACAGAGAGAGAGGGAGACAGCTACAGAGAGAGAAGGAGACAGGTACAGAGAGAGAGGGAGACAGGTACAGAGATGGAGACAGGTACAGAGAGGGAGAGACACAGGTACAGAGAGAGAGGGAGACAGGTACAGAGAGAGAGGGAGACAGGTACAGAGAGAGAGGGAGACAGGTACAGAGAGAGAGGGAGTCAGGTACAGAGAGAGGGAGACATAAAGAGAATTACAGAGCAAGAGCACACACAGACAGTGAGGGAGCACAAAGACAGCGCAGAGAGAGTTCACAGATAGAGCGCACAGAGAGTGCAGAGAGATTGACAAAGAGAGTGAGGGGTACAGAGACAGAGATTGCACACAGACAGCAGTGCACATAGGGTGCAGATAGAGAAAGCGTACACGCAGAGAGCATGCCCAGCCGGTACATCTACACATTGTATAGTAATAATAATAATAATAATGCACAAGAGCATGCCCAGCCGGTACATCTACACATTATATAGTAATAATAATAATAATAATAATGCACAAGAGCATGCCCAGCCGGTACATCTACACATTATATAGTAATCACATATATAGTTGTGAGCATACAAGTTGTTGTTAACGCTGCGGGCTCGCGTAGCGAGCCAAGGCCCTCGCAAAGCAAGGGCCGCGGGCTCGCTACGCGAGTCGCGGCACTTGCGTAGCGAGGGCCTTGGCTCGCGCAGCGAGCCAAGGCCCTCGCAAAGCGAGGGCACTGGGCGAGGGTCTCAGTTGCTGGCATGGAGTGCCGAAGGCGCTCCATGCCAGCAACTGCGACCCTCGCAAAGTTCACGTCGCAACCCAAAGAGCACGACACACACATTACCGCTTCGCAACACTCGGACGCAACTCGCGAACATTACAAAATGGAAAACACAATACATACACACAGCACATACATAAAAACCTTACCTACACCAAGAGGGAGCACCCAGGACCTCAAAAATGCCACTTAGACCTTCATTTTACTCGAAATAAAAGAGTTTAGAGACTAAAAAAAACTGTAAGCGAGAGAAAAAATGGCCGCCGAACAAAACGAAAACGAGGCTACAGCACTCTAAACTCGCAAAACACCACAAGAAACTTGCAAAACGCCACAAACGACCTACAGATATTCATACCACACAGTGCACACATTCAGCATGCTTACACAGCAGCTCCACACCACTAATGCTCCAGCAACATCAAAACAGATTGCCAGCTCTTCAACACAATGCTTCAAAATAGGTAAAGTATATTCATTTAGTAATCTATTACATATTTCAGTATTATACACCAAACAGCATTAGCTACCTAACAATTTCATTGCCGTCATTTTTTGACGGGCAATATTCTAGTGTTTTATATTAACAAACACATTTCCAGACTTTTTGAACTTTTCATTATGTCTTCCAAGGTACCTAATGTCCTACAGTCTTGGAAGCACATTTCATCTTTACTGGAATCCAATTTATATAGCATTTTTGGAGTGTAGTATATACTATATATGATAAAGAAATGTGATAGAAGTCTCTAATAAATACATTTATTTACTAATGTATTGACCAAATCTCTTCCCATTCTTCCAGCTCTAAACAATAATTCAGTTCCTATTCCCATAATTTTCTACAATTCAAAAAATATTTATAAAAATCAGTAAATGTAACTTAATTCTTTACCATGTCAGTACTTGAGATAAATCATTTCTAGCCAAGTACAAACAGCAAGCGTTCCACTGGGACATTTGGGGATTTTAAACATAAATTACATGTAAAAGTCCTCCCACTCCCCCTAATGGTTTTTTCTCAAGTAATACAACTTTTTTTCACAGAGTTGAAAACCCATATTAGCATTGCCAGTTGAAACATCTACAAATATAATCAAAATAATGATAAACTTTTACAATACAAGAACATTAAGACATTATTATTATTAAATATATTATTATTATTATTATTATTATTATTATTATCTACATGGTTACGCCCGCAATAAGGAGAACCTTTTTCTGTGTCACTTTAAGCACATTATTCTTATGCAAAAATATTTTTTTCTGTGAAAGTAGTAATGCACATAGAAAATTAACAGGTGCTTCTGACTAACATATAACAACTCTTAGAATTCCAGTGCTAAATGTTATTATAATTTATTTATTTTTCTCTTTTATTAACATTTTACTTTTGTTTTGTTTTCAACGTAATTGTAACTGTAAAGTGCTTTGAGTCCCTCTTGGGACTGCTATGTCCTGACAAAAAGCTTTTCTGCCAGCGATAACTCAAATTCCACATATAAGAAAAAACAAGTTGTACATAAGGAGTTTTTTTTTTTTGCATAAATTACATTTCTAGCATAAGAACATAATCTGAAACAAAATGTTCATGGAAAAATATATTGTGAACAAAATGCCCTTTATTATGCAGGATTGCAAAAAATAACTATTAAAGATAAAAAGAACATGACCATAGTGAGGTAATATCTGCTTTAAAATATGAACTGAGTCAGGGACTCAGGCAGTACATTTCTAAGGGGCATCAGGTGGTGCAGTTTCATGTGTCATGGGATGTGTGTGTGTATATATATTTATATATATATGCACATAATGTCTTTATATTGTGATATTCCTATATGTGAGTGTTCATGGCTCTTTCTGCCACAGTATTAGCCCTATTAAGTTCCCTCAAGGTTGAAAACCGTAGCCCATAATGTAGCTTGCCTGACTTGCAGCTATTAAATTTGGCCCGTAAAGCAACCCGTCAGCGTCTTGCGGGGTAAGGGCGAGAAAAGGCTAAGGATATGAAAATTGTACTCCGCGGCCTCAAAGCCTTTGTTCTTTCAAGCCCTTAACTGTTACATTGCAATCACGCTATTAAATTGCAACAAATTCACTGGCATTTAAAACCGTAACCCGCAAATGGAAGCAAGAAGCCAACGGGTACTAGAGAGAACCCGTTGGGGGGGTAAAGTCCAATCCGTAGCACTGTAAATGCAAATAAACACACACTACAGTACCTATAATAAAAGTGGTGTTAAGTATTAGAATTAATAGTGCAACATTCTCAAGCACGCAAATCAGCAATATAAATTACTCTATTTCATGCATCATTTCCATGTTATATCGATCCTGGCAATCAATGTGTTAATACATATAATGGAACTTGCATGTAATAGAATATCATATTTACGGCTTTATCAATATTGCATTATTTCTGGAATGAGGATCCGATCGTAACTCGTAATTGAAGCCCGTAAGACTTTGAAATCCAACCTCCATTTTTCAGTGACTTAATTATAACGATCTCTGTTGCCACTGGCTCCATCTAAACCTGTAACTACGGGTTTGACTAATTGATCATGTTCACAGCTGCGCATCCAACGTTCGAAAAATGGTTTACGGGTTTGCTTCTCAAGCCCCTAGCTCCCAGCATGTTCTAATTTAATAACTCTCTGATGCAGCCACATTTCAAGCCTGCAGCCCTTGCGGGCGTGCTGATGCCGATACAGGCTTCAAATTTAATATGGCTGTAAATGTATACATAAACACATATACACCTAAGATTTGGGATATTACAGATGCAAATGAGTTGTAAGTGAGGCATGGGGGGGGGGGTGCACAAATCTGAATGGCTTAGGGCAGCATAATATCTAAATACGCCCCTGAAATTTGCATTTTGCATGAGTAGATTATTTTATGGCCAAAATAGGTAGCAAGTTAGTTGTACTAGATGATACCTTCTAGAAGAGAAACTGAAATCAAATATTCCTATATGTATTTGAAGGAAGTAAGCCTGTGTTAGGCAGTGATATGATAGTGAGGTGGGAGGAAGCTTGTATATGGCCATGATATAATAGTGAGGAGGGAGGCATCCTGTGTTATGCAGTGATATGATAGTGAGGAGGGAGAAAGCCTGTGTTATGTAGTGATATTCTGCTGAGGAGGGAGAAATCCTGTGTTATGCATTTATATAATAGTGAGGAGGGAGACATTATGTGCAAATCCCCCCAATGTTTCTATGTTTGTATGTATGTATATATAAGCTATCTTACGGCCTATGTATACAGGGAGATGTATCCCCCCTAGAATTATTCTGGCTCCTACACCACTGACCCTGTGTTATGCAGTGATATGATAGTGAGGTGGGAGAAAGCCTGTGTTATGCAGTGATAAGATAGTGAGGAGGGAGGAAGCCTGTGTTATGCAGTGATATGATAGTGAGGAGGGAGGAAGTCTGTGTTATGCAGTGATATGATAGTGAGGAGAGAAGAAGCCTGTGTTATGCAGTCATATGATAGTGAGGAGGGAGGAAGCCTGTGCTATGCAGTGATATGATAGTGAGGAGGGAGGAAGCCTGCATTATGCAGTGATATGATAGTGAGGATGGAGGAAGCCTGTGTTATACAATGATATGATAGAGAGGATGAAGGAAGCCTGTGTTATGCAGTAATAATGAGGTAGAGGAAGGGTATGTTATGCAGTGATAGTAAGGTGGGAGGAAGCTTGTATATGGCCATGATATAATAGTGAGGAGGGAGGCATCCTGTGTTATGCAGTGATATGATAGTGAGGAGGGAGAAAGCCTGTGTTATGTAGTGATATTCTGCTGAGGAGGGAGAAATCCTGTGTTATGCAGTTATATAATAGTGAGGAGGGAGACATTATGTGCAAATCCCCCCTGATGTTTCTATGTTTGTATGTATGTATATATAAGCTATCTTACAGCCTATGTATACAGGGAGATGTATCCCCCCTAGAATTATTCTGGCTCCTACACCACTGACCCTGCGTTATGCAGTGATATGATAGTGAGGAGGGAGAAAGCCTGTGTTATGCAGTGATAAGATAGTGAGGAGGGAGGAAGCCTGTGTTATGCAGTGATATGATAGTGAGGAGGGAGGAAGTCTGTGTTATGCAGTGATATGATAGTGAGGAGGGAAGAAGCCTGTGTTATGCAGTGATATGATAGTGAGGAGGGAGGAAGCCTGTGCTATGCAGTGATATGATAGTGAGGAGGGAGGAAGCCTGCATTATGCAGTGATATGATAGTGAGGATGGAGGAAGCCTGTGTTATACAATGATATGATAGAGAGGAGGAAGGAAGCCTGTGTTATGCAGTAATAATGAGGTGGAGGAAGGGTATGTTATGCAGTGATAGTAAGGTGGCAGGAAGCTTGTGTTATGCAGTGATATGATAGTGAGATGGGAGGAAGCCTGTGTCATGCAGTGATCTGAAAGTGGAACAATACATTAGCAAAACACAACAGTAGATTCCAAGCTATCCATGACTACAGCACAGATACAATTCTATGTTTTCCTCTGAATCATTTTTTTGCCTGCTTTATTTGTTTATTTATAGTTATATGTATATGATAACAATGGGAACATTGGAACATGTCTAGAAGCATAAACCCTTATGAAGCATCTCTTGCTCCCTTCAATCCCTTTTATCCACTGTGTCTTCCTCCCTCTAGCCTCGCCCCTCTTCTTTCTCTTTCTCTCTCCCCTTCTCCTACACTCTAGACCTTTCTTTCTCCCTTTTTCTTTTCCTTCCCCTTTTCTCTCCTTCCCTTAATTCTTGTACCTTTTCTTTCTTCTCCCCTCCCTTCTCATCCTCTGCCTCTCCTCCCTACTATCACTCATCCTTCCTTTTTTTATTTTCTCTTGCTCCCTGACATGTTCTTTCTATTTTCCTTGTTCTCCCTCTTTTCTCTTCCCTTCACTCTTAACCACTTTTCTCTCCCTACCTTGTCTCTTTCTGTTTCTTCCATTGTCTTTCACTCTCTCCGTGTTTGACTATTTCTTTCTTCTTTATCTTGCCCCTCCATTAAACACAGAAACATCAATTTGATGACAGATAATAACAAAAATGGCTCATCTGACTTGCCCATTCTATTAACCCAAAAATCTAGCTTATTAAGCCTTAAAACAGCTGTATACTTATCCCATGCATGCTTCACTTCCTTAACTGTGTGTGACTCTACCACTTCCACTAGAAGGCTATTTAGTTATATATTACTCTTTCTGTAAAGTACTATTTTCTTTTCTCTCTCTCAATTTCCCCCTTTCTCTCTCTACTCTCTATTTCTCTCTCTCTTCCTTATGTTATCTTTGCTCTCTGCAGATTGTTAGCAGATTATCTTTGCCTTCATTTTATATTAGTTTGTTAAAAAAAGAAATTGGAGAAGAGCATAAAAAAGCGAACAACAGCAAAAATGCATGGCGTTGTAAGTTTAGGTTATTTTAATACAGAAATTAAAGATTACACTTACAAAAGATAAACACTGCAAAATGATGTCCACAAACTCTGACAGTACATAGTCTTGTTAAGATAAGATAGACCTTATAAACACAGGGTATGAGATTCATTAAAAAAAGTCAATTATCTGACATAATACATATGTAAAACATCTTTTGATGAAATTAAAGCTCACAAAAGTGTAAATAATCTGCCATAGTACATGACATGCATTAAAAAAAATGTTCTACATATGTTTTATACCAAATAATTTACTTTTTTTAGTATTAAGTAGATGACGAGTACTTTTTTTTGTTGGGCCTCTATCCTCATTCCTATACCATTCACATAGCACTCACCTATAGGAAGTCCAGCCAGATGGTAGAAACCTCATACTTATCCCTAACTAGTAGGGTTTATAAATTTTTTATAAACTTTTATTTTTAACTTCTTTTTAACCACACAGAGCAAGCCGGGTAGGCAGCTCACAATAAAAATTCGCACATGAACGGGTTTTCTTAATAATTATATCAGTATACCTATCAGGTGTCAAGCACCAACATTGAATAAATTATATGATTTATCAAATATTGGTTTAATCCAAACTCCAAATTTATTAAATAAAAGTCCACGCCATCCAAAGACGATTCAAAATGGCCACTACTAATACAAATATATGGGACCCATGTAAACTACAGCTAGAAGCTGAAAAAGCCTTTAGCTTAGAAAGTGAAATTCCTAAAAGCAAACCTAATGAAAACCTTCTAATGGTCTACAAAACATTACAAAAAGTCTTTAGACGCCAAGTACGCACAATATGGGAGATCACGAGTCTCCAAAATTATATTAAAAATAATATTGTCCCAAGGGGACTAAGAACACAATTGGTACCAGCTGATCATCTAATTGAACCAAAATTCATACAGGACTGGCTTACAATCGTGAATAAAAGCTCTCAAGATCTTATGTCTCTAATCCTTGCAAAAGAAAAATCAAACCTGGAATGCCTTAACAAAGAAATGGAGAAATTATTCCAGGAGTTCATAAAACTAAATGAACAACCAGAATTTGAAAAGCTTAACAAAAGACTGGAGGAAAATATAGAAAAATATAAAAAAGAACTAAGTATAAGGAAACATAATAAATTTTTAAGAGACAAACAAGACTTTAGTCTTTAAAAGAGCCTATAAAGTGGAATTTATACACAAACCACGAGAAGATCAAGATCCAAGTTCATCAGAATACTCTGAACAAGAGGAAAATGTAGCCACATCTGATGAAAGAAGACTTTCATGTCATCCTAATTTTCCAATAGCAGGGACGTTTACCAGATCGCTACTAGGAAACAAGCAAAATGCCAGTTTACCACCCACTGATTTTTTAGGCAGGGGGCGAGGCCGAAGACCAACAAGAGCCAAGAAAAGCAGAGGGAGAGGAAGAGCAAAGGGGAACAGAGAAGAATCAGGTCAACATCCCTATCCCCCAAAGGAATAATAATAGAATCAGATATGGATGAAAAAAGATTTACCAAAAATGAGCAATATAATGAAGAGACTGAAAATGATAATATGAGTATACTATACCAAAAAACTGAAGAATATTCAAACAGCAGTATCAAACATCAAAATGTTGGTAATAAAATGACCATGGAAAAGAATCTGGAACTAATGATTACTAAAAACTACAAGAAGTGCAAAAAAGTAATCAACATAGAAGGTGAAAAAGGAAAATTACATGATGAGACCACATTAGGTGCAAAAAGAAAAAATCAAATTATAAATCTTTCCAAATTGCAACTCAATGTAGAACACATTAATCTGCTTGAAAAGGGTCTTTCATTTGTACCATCACAAAAATCAGATTTGTTCACGAACATTAAAGATCTCAACTTGTTCACTAGGAAACTTGCACTTAGAAAACATTTTATAGAAAAAAAGACAAAACAAATGGAAGCACTAGGACTTCCCTATGAAGACAATATTGTCCTCCAGAATCTTGTGGACCTATTAAAAGAAAGTGAAATGATCAACAATAAAAATCAAATAGACATGTCTAAATATGTCAATAAAAGTAGATTCATGCCAGTGATCAAGGACAATATTGAAATATTCCTCAGATTAGTCATAGCAGACGTAGAATCACTCTATGTTAAAAGAAAGAAGAATTTCAATGAAATAGGAAATCTATCGAAGAAAGAATGGGATGCCTTGATGGATCTTCAAGCAAGTAACATTGAAATAAAGTCTGCAGATAAAGGGGGAAACACAGTTCTCATGGAGAAAGACAACTACCAGAGCATGTGTTTAAAAATCCTAGATGACCGAAGCACTTATGAGGTACTGCAAAGAAATCCAGTTGTAACATATTATAAAGATCTAAAAATAATTTTGTCACAAGCTCAAGAAAAAAATCTAATTTCTGAAAAGAATCTTAAATATTTACTGCCGAATCACCCAGTAGTAGCCACATTCTATGCCTTGCTTAAAATCCACAAACAAACAGTCCCAATACCTGGAAGGCCAATTATTTCCGGCAATGGTAACCTAACGGAAAGAATAAGCCGTTTGGTGGATGATAACATGAAGGAATTAGTTGTGACGCTACCTTCTTTTATTAAAGATACCTCAGATGTACTTAGAAGTCTAGATAACATTCACATACCATCAACTGCCTACCTAGCAAGCATAGATGTGGAGCAACTTTACAGCAGGATACCACATCATCTGGGCATAAGTGCTGTTAAACATTTTCTAAGTGCAAAAAGAGTGGAACAAGAAGAATGGAATAACTTTCTGTTACGCCTACTCAATTTTATACTCACGAAAAACTTCTTTATGCTTGACAAAAAATGGTATAGACAAATCAGGGGCACAGCAATGGGAACATCATGTGCCCCAAACTATGCCAATTTATTCCTAGGGCATTGGGAACAAACTATAGTTTTTGCAAACAAAAATGAGAACTATACCAAGGACATATTACTGTGGCAGAGATACATCGATGATGTTCTCATAATTTGGACTGGATCCAAAAAGAACTTCCAAAACTTTGTGAACAACCTCAACGTCAATGATATGAATTTGAAATTCACATATACAATCGATGAGCAGGCTATAGAATTTCTAGACCTTCACATCAAAAAGGATAATTATGGAAACCTCCACACAACAGTGTTTAGGAAAAGCACTGCAACCAATTCATTGCTTGATTGGAAGAGCGAGCACCCTTTGCCCCTGTAACGAGGAATACCAACAGGGCAATATATCCGCCTGAGGAGAAATTGTGATACAATTGAAGATTTTAAAATCCAGGCAAAAGAGCTAAGGGAACGCTTTAAAAATAGGGCTTATCCAAACAGAGTACTGAAATGTGCTTATAAGAATGCACTAGAAAAACAGAGACAACATCTTCTGTATAAGAACAAAGGAAACATGACGGAGCAAGAACAAGAGGAAGAGCAAATCAGATGCATTCTGACCTTTGGTACAAATAGTACAGCTATACATGCCATATTGGCTAAACACTGGCATCATCTTAAAGAAGATCCTACGCTGAATAAAGTTATATCTGAAAAAGCATCTGTCACATATAGACGTGGAACCAGTTTAAGAGAAAAGCTAACTCATAGCCATTTCTCAAAAGATAAAGAACAGAACTGGCTAAAAGCTACGAATGGGCTATTTCAATGTGGACATTGTAAGGCAAGCAAATTTATTGCAGTAGAAAAATGTTTTGAGCATCCACAAACAAAGAAAAAATACCCTATAAAGAGGTTCTATAACTGTCTATCCACGTCATTAATATATGTGGCAGTTTGCAAATGTGGAAAAATGTATGTGGGAAAGACAGATAGGCAATTGAGGCGAAGAATACTTGAACACATAGGATCAATTAGAAACGAACTTGACACACCAGTCTCGAAACACATGCGACTGTACCATCCCGAAGATCCAAATCATTTAAAGTTTCATGTAATTGATGGTGTACATTTAGGACCTAGAGGTGGTGATAGTGGCAAAAGGCTGCTACAGTTGGAATGTAGATGGATCTATGCCCTGGGAGCACTCAGTCCAAATGGTCTTAATGAAGATTCCTCGTTTTCAGCCTTTCTATAATATTCATTTGGACATTTTATAATATTCATTTGGACATTTATATAGACTTCAGTCATCCCAATTCTCCTCTCCTAAATACATATAGTACAGATATAACTATAACTATTATAAATTATTATCTTCCTTTTTCTGTCATAAACAAGAGTTACTTACCCTACGACATAGACTTTAAGTCTCCATTTATAGCCCTTGTTCATATAGATATCTAGATAGAAACTTTCTTAAGGAAAGCACTTAAATATCTTTTTTTATTTAAGAACAAATATCTGCTAGATCCCTGGTATCACACCATTTTTTGACACATTAGTCATCTTAATTTATACACATATCTTGATGGTTTCAATAGTAATTAAATGAGATATGGATATCAATTCTGATATGGAATTAGAGCATAAAAAAACTCTTTGTCTTAAGATGACCCTAACAAGTTTACACATTTTCAAATGTTATATATTAAATTTCATTCACTAGTTTTATGTCAGTATCACATTTAAGTTATTATCATACACAGTCCCATAAATGCAGCAACAAATTACAGAATATAGTATTTTTCTATTATCATTACTGAGCAGTAGCATCAGATTATGGAATTATAATAGATACCTAGTCATGAATATTTAGGCACCATATATGAAAAAATTACACAGTAGGGATTTTAGTAACCAAAAGTTTGCACAAGCTTACATTTGTGCTTGATAGATTAAATGGTGCTGATAGTGACAACTCACACCATGTAGCCGTTCTTTAGCGGAGTAATGTGATGCAGGGAGGTCAGATGACAACAAGTGAGTCTCAGCATGGGAGCGTCCAATAAGACGCTCTCAAATTTTAGACCAAGCATAGACCAATCGATCCAAACGCAGGCTCACGTCTGCTTAGTTTTTATTCCACATACGTCATGACGTCATATGACGCGACGCTCGCAGCGGCTGCATCCAATGACTTTCTTTGGGGGCGTGGCCTCCGTTCAATAAAAAGCCCGCGAAGGGCAAACAAAAGAAGTGGCAGCCTTAGAGAAAGTTACCATATTGGTGACGAAACCGGTCAGGCAAAAGCCATATTACGTTTGTGAGCAACCAGTTAGCAGTTTGTGGACCTTGAGGCGTTTTGCAATTGAGACACAGTAAGTAAGAGCCTTGATGGCCTTTCTCCCCTTTGTATATACAATCTGTCTTGACTATTTTGGAGATATATATCATTATTCTCCCTAACTAAGGCCCATATCTCTTGGTCACCCTATCAGGGTAATACCCCCATGAACAAATTGTCTGCACTACTATTGGTGTAAATAAAGGGGTATATAAAGACCTTGTAGAGATTTAGTGGCTTTTTTCTATATATATAGAATTATATATGGTTCTATATATACATTGATATAACTGCAACTATAAGTCCTCATTACATTGGTTTAGTTCACATACTGCAAAGCCTTTATGGCACTGGTTGGTACTTTTTAACATAAAAGTTTTTAATACAAACCCACAGTTATCGATATGATATTTCTATTTTTTGATTATCCAATGATTTACAAAAATTTTTTGTTTATATGAGGATAATCCATATATTTTTTCTGGCTATCCCTTACCACAAGTGACTTTTTCATTATTTTTGTCACTTCAAGTATCACCCCACATAACCTCCAATTTTTAACACTACATATTTCTACTTCAGGAGCACATAGTACTTTATACATTTATTATTTAGCACACGCCATCACTAGATTCTGGCATTCATCACTACTATATGCCATTATAGTCACTTTTTCCTATCAGGCATATATCTGGCCATTGGGCCTCTATCCTCATTCCTATACCATTCACATAGCACTCACCTATAGGAAGTCCAGCCAGATGGTAGAAACCTCATACTTATCCCTAACTAGTAGGGTTTATAAATTTTTTATAAACTTTTATTTTTAACTTCTTTTTAACCACACAGAGCAAGCCGGGTAGGCAGCTCACAATAAAAATTCGCACATGAACGGGTTTTCTTAATAATTATATCAATATACTTTTTTTTGTAGGTACAATATTTATGCATGTATTAAAATAACCCAAGCTTATGTCACCATATGTTTTATCTGGTTTTTTTTTTCCCTTTATTGCCCTCTCCTCCATTTTTATTTTCAACAAGCTGATTTACTCTGCAGGGAGGTCTCTCAAAATTTTCATCTTTCAGCCATACTTTGGATGACACCATTAGAACGGAGGGAGAATCTGTATTGCCACAGAGGACTGCTTCCATTGGTGGTGGATAAGCACAATTTATTTGATATTTTAACATATTTTGTTTATATTGTGTAGTGCACCATTATTATATGTTTTCTTTATACTTGTTGGTTGGCCTTTCCTCTCTTCCCTTGGAGGCCGCCTGTGTAGCGAGTTTGTTGTCCCTTAAAACTTCATCCTCCCATTCTGTTGAGAGTGTATATATTGCAGAGGCTCTTTAATTCGATGTAATTAAACTGTCTCTTTTAAGCGCCAGTAACTCCAGATTTATGAATTATGGTATGGGGGGAAAAAACACATTTCCGTGTCAGTTTTCTCACAGTAGATTTGTATTTTATGCACAAAAATGGAAAGCTATATTGCTCTTTACTACATACAGAATTTAGAATGAAAGAATATAGGATTGGGAAAGTAGATGGGTCTACTACTTCTTATCTGTGTTTCTTTATAAAGATGAAAAAAATACCAAACATAACTTTTCTGTTACATCTCAATGTAATAGTTATAATCAAAGGAAATTAGATTTTCTGTCTGTTACTTCTGTGAGGACATCCTCTTATTTTATTTTTACACACCTAGACTGAGAATGATTATATTTCAACTCAAGGATAATCTCCTTGTAATTTACTAGCTGTCATCTGCACAATCTGCACCCGTGATCAAATAAGAGTGAGTTGTATTTATAAATCTGCAGTTCTTCCTTATACCTTTAGATGGCAGAAGAGTAACACTTGAAAATGTGATAACCACATTGCTAGGGCTAATGGTTATTATTTCATAATATAGATTTTATTCAAAGTGCTTTAAAAGGTTTATTGGCTTATGATAAAAATAGTTTAACAGATGTATAACAATACAGATTTAAAGTACCAAAGAAGACCTATATTTATGGTGTGCTCTTTTGAAATAGAGTTGATAATGGTTAAAATGTTGTTTACACAGTACAAAGTACAGGCTTTAGTTTATTAACTAATATATAAAATTAATATTTACTGTGGACAGCTTGGCTTGAGCTGATTTCCCAATTATGATTATTGTTAAAATTTCATATACAAGATGATTGTTTTGCAATTTGCTGCCATCCTGTGGTTGGTGGTTATGCTACATTATCCTGTATTTGTTATGATATTTTCTCTTTTACCTTTCACCTGGTTCTAATTGCTCGTTCTCAACATGGTTCAATAAACTAACTGCTTACAGTATTCATAATGTAATGTATAAAACAATGAGTTGAATTTAGGGCCTTGAGCATGGGATTTAGAATATACAGTGCATTTGTCCAAAGATCTTTACAATGCAAGACTGCGACATCCCTGATGGTGTTGCTTTTGCGATTACATGTCAAAGAAGACAAAAGTAAATGAGTGAAACACTGTGTTTCAAATATTGTAGAAAGCTGAATCTTTCATAGCTACCATGAAACTATTTCCCTAGCCCAGTTGTTTTCAACCTTAATTGGTCATATGTCGTGATGTTCTGAGGTAACTGAGCTCTCTCTTTTCTCTTTTTCCTTTAATCTGCGGTTTGAGACACTGGACCAGATTTAATCAGGATGTTACTTCTGGAGTGATATATTATTTAAACTAAGTTATGTGATTTATTGTAGCTAGGAGTCAGCGGTTCTCAACCCTTCTAGTGCTGCGACCCTTTGATAAAATGTCCTAAGTTGTGGCGACACCTAACTGTAAAATTATTTTTGTTGCTCCTTCATCGCCGTATATTTGCTACTGTTATGAATCGAAATATAAATATCTGATATGCAGGATGTATTTTCATTCTTACAAATTTAACATAATTAAAGTGTAGTGATTAATCACAAAAACAATATGTAATATATATTGTGAAAGTTAAAAATAGTAAAGTTACGAGAATGGAAACGTTTGTAATAATTATGATTAAATTGTCTGCCAACATCTATCGAATGAAAATTATAGTAAGAAAGTACTAACTGCCAGTGGAAAAAATGTGTACAATTACAAGTTTTACAGATTAGAATAGACAAAAAAACACATTTCTGATGGTTTTAAGCGACCCCTGGCAAATCGTCATTTGACCACCAAAGGGGTCGCGACCCACAGGTTGAGAAACGCTGCTGTAAGTCTTATAACCACTAAAGTTATAGTGTGATATACATATGCAGTGAGCATAAAGGCCATTGTGTATAAGAGCACACAATTCTATGTTAAAATCATCTATTGTTTTTCTTTAATTACACTAATAACAGATAAAAATCTATAGTCTTAGGTCTGTTTACAAACACAGTCCTGATTATTCTATGATTAACAACATCTGCGGACAACAAGCAGTGAAAGCTCAGTGGAGACAAAGATTTATAGTTTTTCCCTGAATGCAGCAGGAGATGTTAATTCCTAGCTGATGCCTGCAGTCCTTTATGTGCACAGATGAATTTGGGAAGGGTTAACTCTCTTTCTGCTTATACTTTCTGCACTGAGCTGTTGCTATGACTCTGTGCACTGCCAGTGACTCATGTAAATGGAAACTTAATTTATGTTTTTTTTTTCTGAGAAATAGGCACATTTCAAAATGCAGAAAGTATTTCAACATGTTTTTAGGAAAGCTTTACAGTGATGTGCTGAATTAAATGGACATTAATGTTTCATGTCATTACTCATAATCTTGTTCATCTGATGTTGCTATTTAAATTCTACTTTATTAGCAGGCATTTTATTTCTTATATAAAATGCCTTCTAATTTACTATTTTAAATGGGTAACTGTTACAAGTTTTACTTGAGTAAGATAAGGGAATTCAGCAAGGTTTAAAAAAAAAAATATTTTATTTTACATTTAAACTACTTTTTCAACAATCTCATATACAGCTCATATAACTCAGATACAGCCATACACTATTATTATTATTGTTTATTTATAACGTATTCCGTATCGCTGTACATAAGATAAGTTCCAAGGCAAAGCAAGGAAGGCCCTGTCTTTGAGCCTCAAATCCAGTGTCCATAGTGCTTTCCCCAAAGCACCCTGCAGGATTGAAACCTCGCAGACCTACGACCTAAAGGTACTGTGTTCGGTAAAGGAGGGAGAGAGAGCTCTGGAGATGTTTTTTAGATGGAGAAGGCAAGAGTTTGTTAGTGATTGTATGTGAGGGCTGAAAGACAGGGCGGGCTCCAGAAGAACCCCAAGGCAATGAGCTTGGGAGGTGGGAGTGATGATGTCGTAGTTGACAGTGAGAGAGATGTGAGGAATTGATGCTGTGGTAGAGGGAGGGAAGATTAAGAGTTCAGTCTTAGACATGTTGAGTTTGAGATGGTGGAGATCCAAGAGGATATACTAGAAAGGCAGTTTGAGGGGTGTGTTAGAAGAGAGGGGGATAGATCTGGTGATGAGAGGTAGATTTGAGTGTAATCTGCATAGAGATGATACTGAAGCCCAAAAGTTTTTATTAGGGTACCAAGTGAGGATGTGTAGATGGAGAAGAGGAGGGGGCCTAGGACTGAACCTCGGGATATGCCAACAGACAGGGGGTAGGTAGATCAAGAGTGTTCAGAGAAGGAGACACTGAATTATCGATTTTGTAGATATGATGAGAACCAGAGTTTTGAACACAGAGGGAGGAGAGGATATGGAGTAGAAGTGGATGGTCGACTGTGTGAAAGGCAGCAGAGAGATCTAGAAGAAGTAGAATGGAAAAGTGACCTTTTGTCTTGGCGGAGAGCAAGTTATTAGTGACTTTATTGAGAGTGGACTCAGTGGAATGTTGGGGCTGGAAGCGGTATTGGAAGGTGTCAAGAAGGGAGTTAGAGGAAATAAAGTTGGCAAGGCGTTTATAGCCGAGCCGCTCCAGCAGTTTAGAAGCCAGGGGAAGTAGAGAGATAGGGCGGTAGTTAGATGCGACGTCAGAGTCAGATGAGGGTTTTTTGAGGATGGGTGTAATTATGGCATGTTTTAGAGAAGATGAAAACGCCAGTATTTAGGGAAAGGTTAAAGAGTTGTGTGAGAGCTGGGATAAGTGTGGTTGAGAGGGGAGCGATAAGCTGAGATGGAATAGGATCTAGAGGACAGGTTGTGAGGCGAGTGGATGATAGCAGGCTGGAGACTTCGTCCTCTGTAGCCGGGTCAAAGCAGTTCATGGTGGCTGTGGGATTGGGGAAGCAAGAAGACTGTTTGTTGTTGGTTAGTTGCGAGGGTGAAGTATGTTAACCACTATGTGAGGAGCGTTAGTTGCGAATGTTTTAAATTTTATGCATAAAATGGTTGGCAAAGTCTTCAGCTGTGAGAGAGGAAGGGATGGGCGTAGGTGGTGGGCAGAGGAGAGTAGTTAATTGGCGAACAGACACTTGGGGTTAGAGGAGAGAGTTGATATTAGTGATGTGAAGTAGTGTTGTTTGGCAAGGTTGAGGGCAGAGGAATAGGAGTGTAACATACATTTGTAGAGGAGGAAATCTGCTGAAGTGAGTGATTTCCTCCATGGACGTTCAGCAGCGTGGGAGAACCTCTGGATGTATCATGTTTGTGTAGTGTGCCATGGTGTTGGATGAGAGTGAGGGCGTCTGAGTGTGGTTATGGGGGCCAGAGTGTCAAGGGTGGAAGAGAGAGTAAAGTTGTAGAGTGAGGTGGCAGTGTCAGTGCAATTGAGGTTGGTGATGAGGCTGAGAAGGAGTTGGATAATAGTGGAGAGCTGAGCAGGGTCAAGTGCTAGCAGGTTTTTGTTTGTGATGGTGGCAGGGGTTGGAGAGGGGTGGTGAGAGGAAGATGTGGTGAGGTTGAAGGTAAGGAAGTGATGGTCAGATAGAGGGAGTGGATAGATGACTGGGTAGGAGGTTGTGCTGAGATTGGTGAAGATAAGGTCAAGAGAATGTCCAGCATGATGAGTTGAAGAATCTGTTAGTTGTGAGAGGCCAAGAGAAGAGTTAAGTACAAGCAGTTTGGCTGATGCTGGGGAGGTGGGAGTGTCAATGGCAATGTTAAAATCTCCAAGTACCAGTGAAGAAACATTGGAGGAGAGAAAGTGAGGCAGCCAGGCAGAAAAGTGATCAAGAAATTGAGAGGGGGTGCCTGGGGGGCGATAGATCACAGGGACACATAGAGAGATAGGTGCAAAGAGGTGGATAGTATGAACTTCAAAGAATGAGAATTGGAGGGATGGGACAGGGGGTATGAAGTGAAATGTACAGCGAGTAGAAAGCAATACACCCACACCACCGCCTTGTTTGTTCCCAGGTCTAGGTGTGTGGCTGAGATGAAAACCACTATGAGAGAGTGCTGCAGGGACGGCAGTGTCTGAGGAAGAGAGCCAGGTTTCAGTGACAGCCAGTAGATTTAGGGAGTTGGTAGTGAATAGGTAAAAAAGTGAGTTTATTGCAGATAGACCGTGTGTTCCAGAGGGTGCAAGAGAAAGGTTTGTGACAAGTGATGGATATCAGATTCTGGGTGTTACGGGTGTTTGCTAGCCTTGAACTACAGCGTGGCTGACAGCAATTGGAGATGAGTGAAGGGCCTGGGTTAGGGAATATATCTCCCGCAGCCAGTGCTGTTTCTGCTTGTGAGTGTTAGGGAGGGGATGATATTGTGACTGGAGGAGAGAGAGGAGTTCATGGGAGCAGAGTAAAGGAGAGCAAGGAAGGTGAGATGGTAATATTGTTGGGGACGTGATATTGAGAGGTTGCAAAGGAAAGTCTTAGAGAGAGGCAGTAGGTTATAAGAAAGAGGAAATAATGAGAAAGCATTGTGATACTGTGTAAGATCAGTAAAAAGGTTAGATGATTGTGGGTGGAAGAGTATATTATCCTAAGATATGATAGTAGTAGTAATATAGATTCAGGAGCAGGGAAAAGAGTGTGATAAGGTTTATAAAAATGGCTGTGGTAGGTGAGTAGCTAAGAGTCTTAACCGAGAAGGTGCAAGTCATATCACTTTCTATAAATTAAGAGAATGCAGGGGAGGGTGGGTGTGGGGCAGTGAGGGAGGGAGGAGAGAATAGTTGCAATTTGAAAGTCCAGGGAAGGGACATGTTATGTTCTAAGATGGTGGCTGCTGCTGGAATGAGAGAAACAGATGAGGTCAGAACCAGTAAATATAAGCAGAACAAATTTGTTAAAAAGAACGGAATAGTAGTGAGTGGGAGGGGTGTGAGGGGTGGGATGCAAACACAGTATAGTACAATACAAAGCTAATTAAATTAACACAGTTTCAATAAAGTTTCTATATGCCCAAAAATGATATACGATATGAATAATAATAATTGAAGTAACAGTAATAGAAGTAATGTAGTGTTGAATCTTTCTATAATGTTTTACTCAGCTCATCATTACCATTTAGGGGGTAAATTGATGGGGTAGCACTTTTTTTTTATTTTTTAATCTTTCTATAATGTTTTACTCAGATCATCATTACCATTTAGCGGGTAAATTGCTGGGGTAGCACTTTGTTTTCTATTTTTGTTATTTGATCACACCAGAGGGTGATCAGATTTAAAGAAAAATGGAAGTTTCCCTGTTTTTAATATTAATATCAACTACCTAAGTGTTTGCATATCTAAACATAATTTTATCAACAAGTGCTTAAAAGTTCTATTTTCACATACAGTCACATACAGTCCAACCAGTCCCTGCTAAGGTGTAGCTCCACAGCTCATGTATACAATGTTTCTGTTGGTACTAGATGTCCTAGCCACTTACAGATTGCTAGCCACTTACAGATTGTTCCTCAGCAGTATGTATATAGTGTATATGTCACTGTATATGTCTTTACAAGTATGTATTACGACCTTGATATATATATATATATATATATATATATATATATATATATATATATATATATACATATATGTGTGTATAAGCTATGCTCATGCCATAAGGATACTTTAAGTAACGCATCCAACCTATTCTCAATTTCTGCTTGTTGTAAATTTTTAGCAGTTGCTTCACATAATTTTTGCACAAATGACTATGAAAGAGAAGCTAACAAATACTGGAAATTTGTCTTGAAGCTTGATCTTTCATATAAACATTCATTTGTTAAAGTTTTTAAGAAACCTTACACCTTTATGATCTGTTCATTGTAAATGATTTTCTTGTGTATGTACAGGAATATTACCCGACTTTTGATAAAAGAAAGGCTTGTGACAAGTGATGGATATCAGGTTTGTGACAAGTGATGGATATCAGACTAAGGTGCATGTTAAGTTGAAAGATTGGTCTAATTCTATAAGAGAATAAAGATTTGCAGCCAATATAATAATAATAATATACATAATATTTGATAGGTTAACACACAGTCTGTTCCTGTTGTAACCCTAAATTTAGAGGCCCATTGTTGCTTCCCTTTACAAATTAATTTTTGAAATGCTTTATTTGCATTTTTAATTTTTGTGTGTTTGTACATAATGTTTAGAGGATAAAGTAACCTGAGAAATTAAATCCTCTTGATCAAATAGCTCTGTCCCAAGATATTAAAAAAAAAGTGGGACTAGAACTCGGGTCTACATCATCACAGACTAACTTTTTAAGCAACGGGTTATATCTATAAAGTACCAAAAGTGGTGAAAATAATATTTCTAATGAACAACTACTACTCATTCTTTCAAGTGCACAGTGCAGCTTATTATGCATTCATAGGATACAAAGGCAACTTAGCAGCAGCAGAAAACAGTCATGATTTATTTTAGCAGAAAATTTAAGAAGGAAGCCATATTTTCCATATGCTTTTACACCCTCTATCTGATGGCACAGAACACATATGGAGACTTCAGGATCCCTTTAATTGTTGCCAGTGTTTTAATGTTTGGATATATTTAGCCACAACTGGCTTAAAGTTTAAATAATATAATTAATTTTCATTAGGCAGCATTTTAGACATAAATAGTATTTCTCATGCCCACTAATAAGGCCAGTTATAGTTTGCATCCTGATAAACCTCCAAAGCTCCAGGTTTTGAGTCTGTTATTTTTAGTTCCCAAAAGCTACATAAAAGGTCAATCAAATTCATAGGTTTTGGGAGACAAAAAAAAAGCAAATAATAAGCGATAGTTGCTGTTTTAATTCTATCTTGTATGTATAAATAAACATTATTTATTTTCTCACTAATTTCTGAAAGTGGATTAATGGATTAAGGGCTAGATTGAAAATAAGTGGAGACAAAGGGCATCCCTCTGAGTTCCTCTCCCCATTAGTAGAGGTATTAAAGCAATTTACAATTATGAAAGATGTATTATAATGATAAAGCAGTCTGTAACGGAGTTGGAACACAAATCCAATATCTCCGCTGGTATACGGTAAAATATCCAAGAAGTAATACAGTCTCACCATTCCCGACCTCCCATATTGGACGACACACAATTTGGGAGTCAAATAAATACTGACTTTATTTTGTTATATGCAGAAATATTTATACACATCTCTTTGGCCACAGGTAATACACATCCCCCATATTTGGCCACACAATACACAGAGAGGGACAATAGGTGGGTCACACCTCCCTGAGGCTACCTGGCAACTTTGATACAATCAGACAATGATTAGATCATCCTTCTTTGTTCTTATTTCTGAGAATGAAAACACTTTATACAATAGACTTCCTTATCTTATGAGGAGTCTCTGTAATAGGATTATCTATTAGCCTAGTAGCTGTAATAGTCTGGGCTAATATTCTGCAGAGCATAAACCAACATACATACAGTATAACAGTAGGATCATATTTTAACCAAGAATTAAATAACCATAAAACAGGGTAAAACAGTGATGGGTTCCGTTACACACCTCCCCCGTGACCATAAGCCAGCATACACGGTCTGATCCCAACGGATCGGCCTGGGGATGTCCGGACAAAAGTATTGTATTTGTTGGTCAATTCTCTAGTTTGACAACCCATCCGCATTACTGCAATTCACATTTACTCACATTTCAAAAACTACCGAATAGCGCTCAGATCCTATTCACACAGTTCAATTGCCATGTAGCTAAAGTCTTTCCCATAGTCTTTCATTATATGAATGGGCTCCATGGCATAGCTATCTGGGGTATCACCGCTCCCACAGGGCAAGTACCGAATGACCCCCCTGTATGTAAAGGGCCAGAATGAGTGACATACACTCTGGTATGGCCGAATACTGTGTTTAAAGGGCAATATGTCCCAGGGCCATAGTCGCAGGGCAGGAGGCTGGCAATGAGTCCTCTCCAGGACAAAGTGGCGATGGGCACTTCGTCACACATCTCCCCTTTGGGGGGAAGTCTAACCAGGCACCTAGATATTTCGCTGTGGTGATGGGGCAACACGCTGAGGGGACTTGAGGGGCAGAGGCCAGCGGCACTCTGCCCTGATGCCAGCTCTTCTGCTGGTATAACCTGCAGGACATTCTGCTCTGTACAAGGGACAAAGGGAGGGCAGAGGCCAACTGCACTCTGCCCCGCTGTCAGCTCTTCTGCTCGGGTACTTGGGACATATTCTGGCTCAGTTGCCAGGGAAAGGTGGGGCTAGTGGGGGTTAACATTTCCTCTGTTAACTCTGGGGCCACATTAGGAGTTAGCTGGGGAGGGTAATTTGTACTTACCCCCTCCTCCGGTTATCCCAGTGAGGGTAGTTGGGGATCTGGACAGGCTGTCCAGCATCCCAGTAGGTCAGGCACAGAGACCATGGTCCCATCTGCGCTGTCTGGGAGATTGGTGTCTCCCCTTGTTAGGGTAAGCTGTCGCTGGGGGGAGAGGGCGACACCTTCAGCTCCCTGGGGTTCACACTGCCGCTGGGGGGGAAGGACGACACCTTCGGCCCCCTGGGGTACACACTGCTGCTGGGGGGAAAGGACGACACCTTCTGCTCCCTGGGATACACACTGCCGCTGGGGGGGGGGGGGGGAGGATGACACCTTCGGCCCCCTGGGATACACACTGCCGCTGGGGAGGAAGGATGACACCTTCAGCTCCCTGGGGTAAACACTGCTGCTGGGGGGGAAGGACGACACCTTCGGCCCCCTGAGGTACATACTGCCGCTGGGGAGGAAGGACGGCACCTTCTGCTCCCTGGGGTACACACTGTCGCTGGGGAGGAAGGACGGCTCCTTCTGCTCCCTGGGGTACACACTGTCGCTGAGCAGAAGGACGGCCCCTTCTGCTCCCTGGGGTACACACTGCCGCTGGGGGGGAAGGACGACACCTTCTGCTCCCTGGGGTACACACTGCCGCTGGGGGGGAAGGACGACACCTTCGGCCCCCTGGGGTACACACTGCCGCTGGGGAGGAAGGACGTCACCTTCTGCTCCCTGGGGTATACACTGTCGCTGGGGAGGAAGGACGGCACCTTCTGCTCCCTGGGGTACACACTGCTGCTGGGGGGGAAGGACGACACCTTCGGCCCCCTGGGGTACACACTGCAGCTGGGGAGGAAGGATGACACCTTCAGCTCCCTGGGGTACACACTGCCCTGAGGGGGAAGGACGACACCTTCGGCCCCCTGGGGTACACACTGCCGCTGGGCAGGAAGGACGGCACCTTCGGCTCCCTGGGGTACACACTGTCGCTGGGGAGGAAGGACGGCCCCTTCTGCTCCCTGGGGTACACACTGCTGCTGGGGGGGAAAGACGACACCTTCGGCCCCCTGGGGTACACACTGCCGCTGGGGAGGAAGGACGTCACCTTCTGCTCCCTGGGGTACACAATGTCGCTGGGGAGGAAGAACGGCACCTTCTGCTCCCTGGGGTACACACTGCCGCTGGGATGGAAGGACGACACCTTCGGCCCCCTGGGGTACACACTGTTGCTGGGGAGGAAGGATGACACCTTCTGCTCCCTGGGGTACACACTGTCGCTGGGGAGGGGAATTAGTTGGAGTATTCCACGTGGACCGGTTTCTGTGTCAGTCTCTCTGCATGTGGCCCTGCTGGTTACACGTGTGGCACCTGATGTACCGTGGAGGGGTTTGGTAGTTATCACGCAGTGCTGGGGGGGGGGGGGTTAATGGTGGGAGGTGGGTTAGCAGCTCCCAAGATGGACCGCTCCCGTGCCCGCTGCTTTTCCATTATGTATTTGTGGACATCTGTCATTAACCATTCCAAGGTTTTTAAGGGAAGCGTACCTGGGAAAAAGGCCAGTCTACTTTGGAGTTCTCTTCCAAACTGTCTGTGTGGCATTAAGAGGTACTGTAACTGCTGCCCGGTCTCCCTCCATGAGTTCCTTTCTGTCTGCATCCCTGTAGTCCGCGGCCGCCTCCTCATCATGGAATGCTGTCCGAAAACTAGCCAGTTCCATCCTGCTGTAGCCAGGGGCGCTGTACGGATACTAGCGTTGCCCTCAATTTGTACTCCACGGAATTGTGTCTCCTGTAGCTGTCCTTCTGGCCGTGGGAACAATTCCGTCACTTGCCACCAAATGTAACGGAGTTGGAACACGAATCCAATATCTCCGCTGGTATACGGTAAAATATCCAAGAAGTAATACAGTCTCACCATTCCCGACCTTCCATATTGGCTGTCCAGCATCCCAGTAGGTCAGGCACAGAGACCATGGTCCCATCTGCGCTGTCTGGGAGATTGGTGTCTCCCCTTGTTAGGGTAAGCTGTCGCTGGGGGGAGAGGGCGACACCTTCAGCTCCCTGGGGTTCACACTGCCGCTGGGGGGGAAGGACGACACCTTCGGCCCCCTGGGGTACACACTGCTGCTGGGGGGAAAGGACGACACCTTCTGCTCCCTGGGATACACACTGCCGCTGGGGGGGGGGGGGAGGATGACACCTTCGGCCCCCTGGGATACACACTGCCGCTGGGGAGGAAGGATGACACCTTCAGCTCCCTGGGGTAAACACTGCTGCTGGGGGGGAAGGACGACACCTTCGGCCCCCTGAGGTACATACTGCCGCTGGGGAGGAAGGACGGCACCTTCTGCTCCCTGGGGTACACACTGTCGCTGGGGAGGAAGGACGGCTCCTTCTGCTCCCTGGGGTACACACTGTCGCTAAGCAGAAGGACGGCCCCTTCTGCTCCCTGGGGTACACACTGCCGCTGGGGGGGAAGGACGACACCTTCTGCTCCCTGGGGTACACACTGCCGCTGGGGGGGAAGGACGACACCTTCGGCCCCCTGGGGTACACACTGCCGCTGGGGAGGAAGGACGTCACCTTCTGCTCCCTGGGGTATACACCCGTGCCCGCTGCTTTTCCATTATGTATTTGTGGACATCTGTCATTAACCATTCCAAGGTTTTTAAGGGAAGCGTACCTGGGAAAAAGGCCAGTCTACTTTGGAGTTCTCTTCCAAACTGTCTGTGTGGCATTAAGAGGTACTGTAACTGCTGCCCGGTCTCCCTCCATGAGTTCCTTTCTGTCTGCATCCCTGTAGTCCGCGGCCGCCTCCTCATCATGGAATGCTGTCCGAAAACTAGCCAGTTCCATCCTGCTGTAGCCAGGGGCGCTGTACGGATACTAGCGTTGCCCTCAATTTGTACTCCACGGAATTGTGTCTCCTGTAGCTGTCCTTCTGGCCGTGGGAACAATTCCGTCACTTGCCACCAAATGTAACGGAGTTGGAACACGAATCCAATATCTCCGCTGGTATACGGTAAAATATCCAAGAAGTAATACAGTCTCACCATTCCCGACCTTCCATATTGGACGACACACAATTTGGGAGTCAAATGAATACTGACTTTATTTTGTTATATGCAGAAATATTTATACACATCTCTTTGGCCACAGGTAATACACATCCCCCATATTTGGCCACACAATACACATAGAGGGACAATAGGTGGGTCACACCTCCCTGAGGCTACCTGGCAACTTTGATACAATCAGACAATGATTAGATCATCCTTCTTTGTTCTTATGTCTGAGAATGAAAACACTTTATACAATAGACTTCCTTATCTTATGAGGAGTCTCTGTAATAGGATTATCTATTAGCCTAGAAGCTGTAATAGTCTGGGCTAATATTCTGCAGAGCATAAACCAACATACATACAGTATAACAGTAGGATCATATTTTAACCAAGAATTAAATAACCATAAAACAGGGTAAAACAGTGATGGGTTCCGTTACACACTCTAATTACATTTTATAAATAATTTACTGAAATATTGAATTTAATAATACATTTTATGTGGCCTGTGGTCAAGCCACCCTATTAAATGCTTTATCTGCACCATCACTAATAATAATTTTTTGCTATTGGATCAAGTTTTTTTATGAACTATAGCTTCAATAGTTGTGTTTACAATAGAATGCCATTGTGTAATGAAGCCCATCATGCATGATTAATCTGTCCAAAATAGGTTGAACATGATCAGCCATTATTTTTATTAAAGCTTAAGTAAAGTCTTGATGCAGAAGTAAGATAGAGAACCTAAGAATCCTCCAAAAATTGTAAAAAAAAATATTTATTTTTATATTATTGTGTGATTGATAGAGTGATACATTTATTTATATAATTTTGTGTCTGTGCTCAAAACTCTTTAAACTTTAGGTATATTACTGCATAATTGGCCCAACAATGTAAAGGGTTCTGCACAACAGATTATGATTATTTTTGTACTTTTGCAACTTCCTCAAAAACAACGTATATAGTAACCACATCAGCGTCTGGCAAAATACAAAGAAAGATTCTTACAAGAAGCCTTTTCTCTCCCTAATACTGGTGTGTCACAGGAAGACCATCCTTTCATTGAGATACAGGCTACATGCATTACCACATGACTACCGCCCTTAGTATGTCATTCATACAGTGACGCAAATTAAATATTTCACATTTACTGTTTATTTCTATGAGGAAGTTGCTTATGTTACTAAATTATTGCATTAATGATAAAAGTATTTGATTTCATATTAACAAATTCCATATGTATACTGCAAGTGGTGAGAAAATAATGTATGAAAGTTTTTTACATTGATCAAGAATTCCCCATATATATATTGTTATTGATTGTAGAGCCCCTATACAGCTCCCAAAAGTAACTAAATAGACTATGTGACCAAGACTATGACTTTAATGATTTAATGTACTCACTTTTTTTCATGCAGAGGCATGTTTCAATTTATTGACTAAACCAGGACACTTGTAGGTTCAAATCCTACTTCTTCTCATATTTATATTACCGTATATACTCAAGTATAAGCCGACTTTTAAAGCACAATTTTATGCTAAAAAAAAAACCTTTACTTATATTTACTTATATTTGAATTAAAAAAAATCCTCCTGCTTCCCCCTTATCATCCTCCCCCTCCCCCCTTATCATCCTCCCCCCTTATCATCCTCCTCCTCCCCCCTTATCAACATCCTCCTCCTTCTCCTCCATCCCCCCTCCTTATCATAATCTTCTTTCCCACATAACCTCCTGATGATAGGGGCGGAGAGGATGATAAGGGGAGAAGGAGGATGATAATAAGGGGGGGAAGGAGGAGGATGACAAGGGGGGGGGGAGGAGGAGGATGCTCAGGGGGAAGGACCCTCTTTTCCACCCTCGGCTTATACTCAAGTCAATACGCTTTCACAGTTTTTTGTGGTAAAATTAGGTGCCTCGGCTTATACTCGGGTCGGCTTATACTCGAGTATATACAATAATATTTTTTTATTTAGTGTTAGGATTCAAACCCAAAAATGTCATTGCATTACCACTAGGCTGTGCCTCTATAGACTTTTCATTTGGTGAAAAAACTGTATAACTAAAATAAAACTAATATTGGAAATGTGACACTTTCTTACTCAGCATTAAAACTATAATATTTGTTTCAAACTACCCTTTACAATTTACACATATTTCCTAAAAAAAATGACTATATAAAAAATAAGCTTTGCATAGTTCAGTCAGTTAACCACTAAACTGCGCTTGAACATGCTTTGTAATAAGGGCAAAATAACACTATAACAAATTTATAACTAGTTTTGCATTTGCTTATTTAGACTGTAGCAGAGCTAAAGATCGGAGGGCACCAGTGAAAAAATAAAATATATATGTTAGAAACACTGCATTCAAGTATTTTAACCCTATACTAACCTTCTAATCCAACATCAGAACATTGCAGAAATTCAGAGCTGCACTGATGAATTGCCTCATTCAAGGGAGTAGAGAGAGGTGTGGTTTTGGGAACTAAGCCTACAAATCCCATAATGCTTTTGCTGCAGAGACGAGACTGTTGTATCTGCCTCTGAATTTATGATTTATGAATTCTTCTTGCACTCACCTCTTCCCTCTGCCTCTCACAACTTACAGATTGTTCAACTCGGCATGCTGGACACTTCTTGACCTTATTTTCACCAATATTAGCCATACCTCCAACCCAGTCATCCACCCTCTCCCTCTATCTGACCATCACCTCCTTACCTTCAACCTCACCACATCTTCCTCTCATCACTCTTCTTCAACCCCAGCGACAATAACCCACAGAAACCTGCTAGAACTCGACCCTACACAGCTCTCCACTGTGCTCCAACCTCTTCTCAGCACTATCACCAACCTCAACTGCCCTTTCACCGCCACCTCACACTACAACTCTACTCGCTCTTCCACCCTTGACACCCTTGCCCCCATAACTACACGCAGACACCCTCAATCTCATCCACAACCATGGCACACTACACAAACACGTTACATTCAGAAGTGCTCCCGCACTGCTGAACGACTATGGAGGAAATCACGCTCCGCAGCAGATTTCCTTCACTACAAGTTTATGCTACGTTCCTACTCCTCTGCCCTCAACCTGGCCAAACAGCAGTACTTTACATCACTAATATCAACTCTGTCCTCTAACCCAAAACGTCTTTTTGCCACTTTCAATACTCTCCTTCGCCCATCACCTCCCCCCATCCCTTCCTGTCTCACGGCTGAAGACTTTGCCAACCATTTTATACATAAAATTCAATCTATCCACAATGAACTCTCCTCTCACCGTGGCTCACACACTTCACTCTCTCAACTGACTCTACTAACCAACAACACCCAATCTACCCCCCCTTCCATTCCCACAGCCACTTTGGACTACTTTACCCCTGCAACAGAAGATGAAGTCTCCATCCTAATATCATCCTCTCACCTCACTACCTGTCCTTCAGATCCTATTCCATCTCAGCTCATCCCTCCCCTCTCTACAACACTTATCCCAGCTCTCACACATATCTTCAACCTTTCCCTAAACACTGGCACATTTCCATCATCTCTAAAACATGCCATAATTACACCCACTCTCAAGAAACCCTCATCCGATTCTAACATTGCATCTAACTATCGCCCTATCTTTCTACTTCCCCTGGCTTCCAAACTGCTGGAGCGGCTCGTCTATAACCGCCTCACCAGTTTCATCTCCTCTAACTCTCTTCTGGACACTTTCCAATCCGGCTTTCGGCCCCAACACTCCACTGAGACAGCCCTCATAAAAGTCACCAATGACCTGCTCACCGCCAAGTCGAAAGGCCACTTTTCTATTTTGCTTCTCCTGGATCTCTCTGCCGCCTTTGACACCGTTGACCATTCAATTCTACTCCACATTCTCTCCTCCCTCGGCATTCGAGACACTGCTCTCTTGTGGTTCTCATCATACCTCCAAGAACGATCATTTAGCGTCTCCTTCTCCAGCACATCTTCTTCTCCTCACCCCCTGTCTATTGGCGTACCCCAAGGATCAGTCCTAGGCCCCCTCCTCTTCTCCATCTACACATCCTCACTCGGCACCCTAATAAACTCTTTTGGGTTCCAGTACCATCTCTATGCAGACGACACCCAAATCTATCTCTCAGCACCAGATCTATCCCCCTCTCTTCTAGCACACGTCTCCGACTGCCTCACATCTCTCTCTCTGTCAACAACGCCATCATCACTCCCACCTCCCAAGCCCGTTGTCTCGGGGTTCTACTGGACCCTGCCCTCTCTTTCATCCCACACATACAGTCTCTAACCAAATCCTGTCTTTTCCATCTAAAAAACATATCCAAAATACGCCATTACCTTACACAAGACACTACTAAGATTCTAATACACTCTCTTATCATTTCTCGTCTTGACTATTGCAACTCGCTCCTTGTTGGCCTGCCCATCACTCGCCTCTCCCCACTTCAATCCATAATAAATGCCTCCGCCAGACTCATCTTCAGTACACATCGTTCAGTGTCGGCAGCTCCTCTTTGTCAATCACTCCACTGGCTTCCCTTAGCCTCCAGAATAAAGTTTAAAATCTTGACCCTAACTTATAAAGCCCTCAACAACAGCGCACCCCCATACATCTCTGCTCTCATCTCCAAATACTCCCCCACACGCCCTCTTCGTTCTGTTAACGACCTTCTTCTTTCTACCACTCTCGTCACCTCCTCTCACTCCCGCCTCCAGGACTTTTCTCACGCTTCCCCTATTCTCTGGAACTCCTTGCCTCGCTTCACCAGACTATCCTCCTGCCTTAAATCCTTCAAAACATCAATAAAAACGCACCTCTTTAAAGAAGCCTATAACCTTCCTCCCTAACATGCTCAGCACTACTCTCTCCCTACTGTACCACATACAAACTTTAACCTTTAGATTGTAAGTCTGCGAGTTTCAATCCTGCGCAGTGCTTTAGGGAAAGCGCTATGGACACTGGATTCCAAGCTCAAAGACAGGGCCATCCACTCTTTGCAATGTATGAATCTTTAACTTGTTATTGCCTGTAACTTAACTTATGTATAGCGCTACGGAATATGTTGGCGCGTTACAAATAAACGATAATAATAATAATAATAATAATTTACCTAACGTGATTATGTACATTATGTCAAGAACGGATGAATTTTAGTCACAAGACTTTGAATAAAACATTTGTAAATAGGTACAAAATATGATCCATAAATAAAGTAACATTAAGTAAGAATTAAATGATTATTTATTTAGTGCTTGTTGTGCTTAAGTTAGCATGTTTTTTCTCTAATACAAATGGAAGACATGTAAAAATCTGCAGAGACCTGCCATTAAATATGATGGCACATATTATTTAGAATTGTATATATTTTATAGTCATTTTACAGTTTATAGAGCTGTAAACACTATGGAAATCCTAAAAGCAGAATACTGTTTTTCTAATGACCTCAAAATATTATTCAATCTAACATGTTTGAATTTTAGTGCAATAAAATACATTTATATTTCCTTTTCTTATTATAGACAGAGAGAAATCGTAATATTATTTAATACAAATTTACACTTAACTGTATCTGTCACAACAAAAACTATATTAATCCAGTTAAATAAAGATTGTTTGTTTGCATTTAGATGGCTGCAATGTTAGCCTTCCATCTTCCTTTTGTCCCTGAGAGTGTATCACTGTGTGACGTGAGTGAGCAGTAAGGTGTGAATCTACATATTCTTCTTCTAGAGCATACAGTAAAGGTGTAGCTTCCTATTGGTCTACTCGGTCATGTGGGGAAGTTTCTAGTACAGGTGGCATCATCACATGAGGGTATGGACCAATTGGAAACCAATGTGACAAAAGCATTAGAAAATACAGTATGGAGATTGACAGTGAAAAAGACATGTAGACAGACATTTAAAAAAAACATTTTTGTAATTCATATTAGGGCCTTAATTATGCTAGATGCAACTTTTTAAAGTGCAATGACTTATTTTATCTTCTCAACGGTTGGTTTAAGGATGGGAGTGATTAAAAATGTAAGTAGGGGTGTCTTACTACATTGGATAGAACTTTTAATCTATTTAAAAACATTCAAGTTAAAGTCTATCTAACTATATGTTTGATAACTACTAGTAGGTGCTCACTACATGTAACAGCGTGCCGTCCAATGTTTATCTGGGTAAGTGCCAATATGTAGTAATGACTATATAACTGATGACAAAATAGGAAGATGAGAGTAGACAGCTGTGAGTCACTCCTCATCTGTTCTACTTTCACGTCATGCCTACAATTTAGAATTTCCCTTTACAGTTTCTTACATAGAATTTATTTTGGTTCCTGCTTTACCGGAAATGATCTCAGCCTTTACTCATTAAAGTTCTGGGAAGTTTCAATATTTTGCAAAATGTACTGTTTTTGAGATATATGTGAGAATATGGTAACCATGTGATATTCATTATAAAATGTTTTGCTGTTTATTCATTAATATTCTTGATTTGTTAAATTGGTTGGCCGTGACATGTGACCCTACATGATATGATGAAAGTTAGGAGCATCTTTTATTGTTTTTCATAGAATTTCTGTTAGTTCTATCCACAAAATTGTATTTATTGACTATGCTGCCCAAGTCCCTTTACAATATACTTGCCCAAATTACTCTCCACACTTTTTCCATGCAAAGTTAATTCCAGGTTCATAGTTCATTCCAGGTGATAGAAGCCCTACAGCGTACAGATTAGAGTAAATAAATATCGTATATACTCGAGTATAAGCCGACCTGAGTATAAGCCGAGGCACCCCTTTTACCACAAAATACTGGGTAAACTGAGTGACTCGAGTATAAGCCGAGGGTGGGAAATGTGCTGCCCCCTGTGTCCCTCTTGTGCCCTCTGTGTCCCCCTCTCCACTCCGTGTCTCTTCTCCCCTCTCCCTTCCCTGTGTCTCTTCTCCCCTCTCCCTTCCCTGTGTCTCTTCCAACCTCTCCCTTCCCTATGTCTCTTCCCCCTCCCTTATCACCCTCCTCAACCCCACTCCTCAACCTCCCTCCTCATCTTTAACCTCCCTCCTCATCCTCAACCTCCCTCCTCATCCTCAACCTCCCTCCTCATCCTCAACCTTCCTCCTCATCCTCAACCCCCTCCTCAACCTCCCTCCTCATCCTCCCTCCTCAACCCCCATCCTCATCCTCCCTCCTCAACCCCCCATCCTCAACCCCCCTCCTCAACCTCAACCCCCCTCCTCAACCCCTCCTCCTCATCCTCAACCTCCCTCCTCAACCTACCTCCTCAACCCCCATCCTCAACCCCTTCCTCAACCCCCATCCTCAACCCCCTCCTCAAGCCCCCCATCCTCATCCTCCCTCCTCAACCCCCCCATCCTCATCCTCAACCCCCCATCCTCATCCTCTCTCCTCAACCCCCCATCCTAAACCCACCTCCTCAACCACTCCTCCTCATCCTCAACCTCCCTCCTCATCCTCAACCTCCCTCCTCATCCTCCCTCCTCATCCTCAACCTCCCTCCTCAACACCCCTCCTCAACCTCCCTCCTCAACCACACCATCCTCAACCCCCTCCTCAACCGTCCCCCTCACCCCCAACCCCCCTCCTCAACCTAAACCACCCTCAACCCCCTTCCTCCACCTAAACCCCCCTAAATACCTCCCCCCTCTCCCCTCACTTACCTGCTTGTGCTCCGGCCTTCTTTTCTTGACCCGGCGCGCATGTGACGTTACATGCGCGCCGCGTCATTAGCATATACCGGGTGCCGGCACCCGGTATATGCTAATGATGCGGCACGCATGTGATGTCACATGCGCGCCGGCGCCGGGTCAAGGAGCGGAGGCCGGAGCACAAGCAGGTAATTGAGGGGAGAGGGGGGAGGTATTTAGGGGGGTTTAGGTGGAGGAGGGGGGTTGAGGGGGTTTAGGTTGAGGAGGGGGGAGGGAAAGAGACACGGGGGGTAGAGAGACACACGGGGGGTTAGAGACACATGGGGGGTTAGAGACACACGGGGGGTTAGAGACACACGGGGGGGTTAGAGACACGGGAGGGGTTAGAGACACGGGGAGGTTAGAGAGACACAGGGGGAGAGTGACTCGAGTATAAGCCGAGGGGGCCCTTTTTTGCCTTAAAAAAAGCGCTGAAAAACTCGGCTTATACTCGAGAATATACGGTAGTACTTTTGTGCTCACATTTGAATGTCTAAAAATAAATAAAAAAAGGTATTTCCTGCTCAGAATTCCAAGAGATACAGTTACTGCACTGCATTCTGGGAAACTGGGCAGGTGCATGCAAATGAGTCCTGAATGCATTTTTACTCTTTAATCCAGTACCACTTTATACATGGCTCCTTTTATGCAAATGCTAGCTGTATTGCACAGCTTTAAAGTTTAGGATAGATTATGCACAAGTTAGGAGACCTACCCACAGACAGCTGTTTTAAAATGGATCTCATCAGTGTGGGGCTGGTTCTGAACTTGTGTGTTAAATTTTGTGGGAAGGCTGGTTACTACTACATCAATTGGCTTATGGTGGGCGAAACATCTAAGCATATGACAGCACATGGTATTCTCATGTTTAAGGAGAACTATCAGGCAAAAAAAAATGAACTTTATGACAAATTACATATTAACAGCATGATATATTGTTTTCATGCACTGATTCATCAATTTTATTTGGCGTCTTTGCTGGATAGAAACATTGGCCTCCATGTTAATCCTCTATATCACAGATTACACCATGTTAAGAGCAAAGTAAATCACCATAACTATGTTAATCCCCCATCAGTCACAAACTAGGGCAGTGGCGTAACTACAAAAAAACTGAAGAAAATATTACGGCTACCAAAGACCATTTGCAAAGGGTTATAAAACCATGCTGAGTGCTGCCGCAGCAGTTAAAGAGACAGTTTAGCACCAAAAAACAATAGAAAATTATACATGTTCATCATTAGTGGACATTTAACAATCTAATATAAACATATGTGTAATTAAAACATATGCTATTTTATTATTATGTCTGTTTATTACAACATCAAGGGTAACACACAGCCCACTACTCAAGGGGTTAATACATAAACTGAAACCATGTGGACTAGGAACAAATGCTCTAATGCATTGTATATATACAGTGCCTTGCAAAAGTATTCACCCCCTTGACTTTTTACCTATTTTGTTACGTTACAGCCTTAAATTCAATCTGAATTTTATGTGATGGATTAGAGCACAATAGTCTAAGTTGGTGAAGTGAAATGAGAAAAATATATCCATAAAACTATTCTTTAGAAATAGTAATCAGAAAATTGGCATGTGGGTATGTATTCACCCCCTTTGTTATGAAGCCCATAAAAAGCTCTGGTGCAACCAATTACCTTCAGAAGTCACATAATTAGTGAAATGATGTCCACCTGTGTGCAATCTAAGTGTCACATGATCTGTCATCACATATATAGTTGTGAGCATATGAGTTGTTGCAAAGCAAGGGCCTCCGTTGCTGGCATGGAGCGCCAAAGGCGCTCCTTGCCAGCAACTGTGGCACTGGCAAACTGCACGTCGTAACGCAAAAAACATACAAGACACGTTACCACACATTACGACCTCGCAAAAATCAGCCGCAACCCGAGGACATGAAAAAATTAAAAACACAATAAATACACACAACACATACATAAAAAGCTTACCTACAGCAAGAGGGAGCATCCAGAACCTCAAAAAAGCAAGTTACACCTTCATTTAACTCAAAATAAAAGAGTTTAGACGCTAAAAAATTCTCTAAGCAAGAGAAAAAATGGCTGCCGAACAAAACGAAAACGAGGCTACAGCACTCTAGACAAGCAAAACACCACAAGAAACTTGCAAAACACCAAAAAAGTCCTACGGATATTCCGCTAAGATGCATACCACACATTACCCGCCATTTTAGAACAATGCGGAAGTACACAACTACGCTAACGGTTTGGTCTCGCGCACGCACACTATTACACTGCACACGTTCATAACGCTTACACAGCAGCTCCACACCACTAATGCTTCAGCAACATCAAAACAGATTGTCAGCTCTTCAACAGAATGCTTCCTGCATATATTACTTCAAAATAGGTAAAGTATATTCATTTATTAATGTATTATTTATTTAATTATTATACACCAAACAGCATTAGCTCACTTACAATTTTATTGCCGTCAATTTTTGACTGGCAATTCGCTAGTTACATATAAACACCAGTTTAGAAAGGCCCCAGAGGCTGCAACACCTAAGCAAGAGGCACCACTAACCAAACACTGTGATGAAGACCAAGGAACTCTCCAAACAAGCAAGCGACAATCTTGTTGAGATGTACAAGTCAGGGTTAGGTTATAAAAAAGTATCCAAATATTTAATGATCCCCAGGAGCACCATCAAATCTATCATAACCAAATGGAAAGAACATGGCACAACAGCAAACCAGCCAAGAGACGGCCGCCCACCAAAACTCACGGACTGGCCAAGGAGGGCATTAATCAGAGAGGCAGCACAGAGACCTAAGGTAACCCTGGAGGGGCTGTAGAGTTCCACAGCAGAGACTGGAGTATCTGTACATAGGACGACAATAAGCCGTACGCTCCATAGAGTTGGGCTTTATGGCAGAATGGCCAGAAGAAAGCCATTACTTTCAGCAAAAAACAAAATGGCACATTTTGAGTTTGTGAAAAGGCATGTGGGAGACTCCCAAAATGTATGGACGAAGGTGCTCTGGTCTGATGAAACTAAAATTGAACTTTTCGGCCATCAAAGAAAACGCTATGTCTGGCACAAACCCAACACATCACATCACCCAAAGAACACCATCCCCACAGTGAAACATGGTGGTGGCAGCATCATGCTGTGGGGATGTTTTTCAGCAGCCGGGACTGGGAAACTGGTCAGAGTTGAGGGAAAGATGAATGGTGCTAAATACAGGGATATTCTTGAGCAAAACCTGTACCACTGTGCGTGATTTGAGGCTAGGACGGAGGTTCACCTTCCAGCAGGACAAAGACCCCAAACACTCTGCTAAAGCAACACTTAAGTGGTTTAAGGGGAAACATGTAAATTTGTTGGTATGGCCTAGTCAAAGCCCAGATCTCAATCCAATAGAAAATCTGGGGTCAGACTTAAAGATTGCTGTTCACAAGCGCAAACCATCCAACTTGAAGGAGCTGGAGCAGTTTTGCAAGGAGGAATGGGCAAAAATCCCAGTGGTAAGATGTGGCAAGCTCATAGAGACTTACCCAAAGCGACTTGGAGCTGTGATTGCCGCAAAAGGTGGCTCTACAAAGTATTGACTTTAGGGGGGTGAATAGTTATGCTCATTGACCTTTTCTGTTATTTTGTCCAATTTGTTGTTTGCCTCACAATAAATATATATATATATATATCTTCAAAGTTGTGGGCATGTTCTTTAAATTAAATTATGCAAATCCTCAAACAATCCATGTTAATTCCAGCAAGTTGTGAGGCAACAAAACACGAAAAATGCAAAGGGGGTGAATACTTTTGCAAGGCACTGTATATAGATATATATATATATATATATATAGATATAGATATAGATATAGATATATAGATATATAGATATATATATACACACAAAATAAACACACATATATATATATATATATATATATATATATATATATATTAAATCTATGTGAACACATACTACCTAAACTGAACTCTTTTGTTGACAAGGCAGAATTTACGGATGTGGACTTAGCGATTTTATATTGTGAGTGAAAAAAGATTAACAATAAAAGTTTAACGTAGGGAAAAATAACTCCAACAGCCGATTTTCAGGTATACTGCAAATTACACTGCTAGATTAGCATGTGGCCTTAGTTTTTACAGCAGATAAGAACCAAAAAGGCCAATTTAGTCATGCCATTCTATCTGCCTAAAAGATTGACTTAATTACGCCTCAGTATAGCTCTGTGTTTATGCCAGGCATGTTTAAATTCTTAACTGTGTTTGACTCTACCACTTGGCAAATAATGACCTCTTCTTCTTGCATTCTTCTTTTCTTGAAGACACTTTCCTCTTCAATTTTATTATATACCTTAATATATTGGAAATTTTCTATCATATTACCCCTCTATCTTCTGTCCTTTAAGCCAGGGGTAGGCAAGTTCGGTCCCGGATAGCTCCGCACAGTCCATGATTTGAGGATATCCCGGCTGCTTACAGGTGAGCAAATCGCTTTGTCGGTTATCCTGATTGACTCATCTGTGCACATAAAGGATATTCTCAAATAAAGGCCTATGTGGGGCTCTCTGGGACTGGACTTGCCCACCCCTGCTCTAAGCTATACAGCTATACATATTATAAGGTCATGACATCTGTCTTTTGTCTTTTAGACCATGCAGTATTTGTTGCCTTTCATTGAATTCAAAGGAAGGCACCATGGATCAATGGGGGGGAGCAATTTAAAGTTTATTTAATGTGTACGCCATTGAAAAGTTTTATAAACAAAAAACAAACAATACAGAATATTCATTTTAGCAAAGTATCACATTTCTAATTATATATTATAGCTCTGTAATTAAATGGAATACCTTTGAAATGCAAATATTGTAAGTGTTGCCTGCTGTGAAACAAACTAATTGGGCTAATTTTTAATATGAAATATTTGATCGCTCCCAACTGACAATTACATGTGTTACGGAGAAGAAATGAGATCAAACAAAAAAAGAAATGATTCATAGATGAAAAGAATTGTGTGGTTTATTTATAAAGAGAAAATCAATTATTCCCCAACAAATCAATTAAAAAATATTTTTTTATACTTCACTGGTAGATAAATAAACTTGAGTATTTCCTTTCTTACTATTCTCTTTGTCCTTCAGTTCCTCTTCACCACAAACATTTTCCTATATTTTCATCCTACATTGTTTTTTTTCTCGATTTTTCATTCTCTATTTCATCATCTGTCCTTGGTTGAATTCCTAGACCAAAAATAACTACTCCTACATCCACTAATAAGAAAACCTGTAGAGAAAATCTCCCCTGCTTTTACCTTCTTAATGTTTCATTTTCACTTCCTACCAAACTCAAATTATTTTATGGACCTACAAAAGTCCAAGACATGTCAACCTATTTCCTAAAAGCAAAACTTGAATTGTATAATTGTGCTTTCCTACTCTACATGTTCTATCAATTGCTGTCATTGATTCTTTTTTCTCTTCCACATTACAAGGAAGTATCTGCATTCCTTCACTCCCTTTCAAATACAGGGATCATATCCAGTCCTTGTTCCTTGATTATATTTTTGTCTCTTGCTCAGTTTCACTCTTTCTTTTTACATTTAGTTTCTTCACTTAACCCTGTTTGTTACTGCTCACAGTGTGCCTCTACCTGCTGTTCCCAGATTAATACTATACATAAAACTAGTCCACATAATTAAAAAAAAATGCTTATTTATTAAAAGCCTTTTTCTTTAAGGTTGTTTGTTTGTCTCTGCTCCATATTATTCTAGAACTTATCTTTTGGAATACACTTTATTTTACTGTTACATAATCTGTACTTTCCAAGCAGAATTTTGACTTAGACTTGATTTTCTCACAATTAATTCTCTGAATGCTTGCAAATATAAAAATTTCTAATGGATTTTCACAAATATTGGAGAAATTTGATGTGTTTTTTTGCTTGTGTAGTTTATTTGTTACAAGTGTAGAATGCTTGCTTGCATGTGGTCAGTAAATTACTTGCAGTCTGCAGGCGAGTAATCAAAATCTAATATAATCAGTGGAAGGAGTGAACTGAAGTGTAGTTATAGGAGTATGGGAGTTTAAATTAAGGAAAGAGTACAGTATGTAAGTGTGGGAGTTTAAATAAAAGGACGGTGTGCTGTATTAGGGTAAGTGCATCATCAAAATCTTTAAGGCAGTGAGTTATGGTGTGGCATAGTGGTTAAATATTTGTCCCACAAGGGTAGTGGTTAATATTTAGGCAGGACAGGGTAAATGTGTAGGTGCCATGGTGGTCTCAATAGACTTCCATGGTTATAACTTTATTGAGGATTGGGTGAGTGGGCAGGCAATCCCCAGGGGTTTCCATGACTACATAGGTGGAGGGAATTCCAAGGTGTTCCATTCACTATGTGGGAGGAGGGAATCCCCTGAGATTCACTGAGCTTGTAGGAGTGATCAGCAGTGGGGTTTTAACGGCATAGCAGTACTGTGCTGACAGCGCAGTAGTGTTCGCAGCAGTGCATGAGGATCATAACAGCATCAGGGCTGCAGTCAGACAATGGTAGTTGGGATTTTGATCGATACATTACCTGCACAAACAATGTTGCTGCAGTTGCGAGCAGCCTTTTTTGCCATATACTTTAGTGATTTCGATTGAGCCCTGACTGTGAAAGTTCAAAGAAAATGGGTTAAACTGTAGTCAGAAAATAGGTATTTTTTGTCGATTAATGTATAGAAAAATATATTCATTTATTTTCTCACTGTAATATTGTAATTGGTAATTATGAGTCACTTCAGTGGCAACCTCACAGAGTGTACAGCCTAAAACATGTATGCACTGCTGGAACAGATGATCCAGGGTCCATACCTCTGTGACATGTGTGCGCATGATACTTCTCTTGAAAGTCAAATTGGAGAACTGGAGAGGAGATTTGCAACACTTCATAATATTGTTACATTGGAAAGGAAGTTGGTGCTCACTGAGCACAGTTTAGTTGGGCCTAGCGTGGTGGGTGGAGCCGGGACTAGTGAGGTTGTCCAGGGAAGTGGCTGGGTTACAGGAGAAGCAGACTGAACAGGAGGAGGAGGCAGGCTATTTCTGAGTTGGCAAACACCAACTGAGCACAGTTTAGTTGGGCCTAGCGTGGTGGGTGGAGCCGGGACTAGTGAGGTTGTCCAGGGAAGTGGCTGGGTTACAGGAGAAGCAGAGTGAACAGGAGGAGGAGGCAGGCTATTTCTGAGTTGGCAAACACCAAACACCACCAGATTGAGTGAAACTGTTGGGGATGTTCATTCAGGAATGGCAAAGCCAGATAGAGCAGTTATACTGAGGGAGATGGAGAGCAGAATAAGCAGAGCAACAGATAGTTTTTTTGTGGTAGGGATCTCTATTATAAGAAAGGTAGACAGGGGGATTTGTCACCCAGATCCCAGCAATCAAAAAGTTTGCTGTCTCCTGGGTACTCAAGCTCAGTATTGTATGCATTAAGAACATAAATTATTAGGAGCGGCTAGAAATACCAATAACAAGTAAGTAGAATATGGAGTGTCCTAAAGAATGATTTTATGGAAACAAACCTAAAGCAAGGACCTCCAAGGTAATATTTTCTGAGATACTACCAGTGCCACAGGCTAGCCCAGAGAGATAGAAGGTGCTTAGGGAACTTAATGCATGTTTAAAACAGTGGTGAACTAAGGAGAGATTGGGATTTGTAGAGCTCTGGGCTGATTTCTCACTTGAGCACAATTTATAGCAGGAATGGGTTGCACCTTAATGAAGAGTGTGTTAGAGGAGAGGACTGTAGAAAGGCTGGGGGAGTTTTAAACTAGTAGTTGGGAGGGACTAGATGGAAGTAATGGGGTAGAAAATATAGTTAGGTTAAGGTATGAAGTAACTACTCATGGGGGAGGAGAAGGCGGTGGGTTTGTATAGTTAGTAGTTAGGTTTTACTGAGTAACTCAAATACAGTGGCAAGTATTTCAAAACTGCATAGTTACAGCAACATAAGGTGTATGCTTGCTAATGCCAGAAGCTTTCCAGAGAAAACGGGAGAGCTAGAATTATTAGCAGTTAATGAGAATTGGAATTTGATAGGCATTATTGAAACTTGGTGGGGTGATATTCATGACTAGACTCTTGATTTGGATGGTTATAACCTATTTAGAAAAGATAGAGGCAATGGTAGAAGATGAGGAGGGATTTGTCTGTGTGTTAAGCCTGATTTTAAGCCTATAGTCAGAGTAGATATTTATAGTGGAACTAACGGTAATGTTGAATCCTTGTGGGTTTAGTTAAATATCGCAGACGCAAATCCTAAAGAAATATTGGAAGGAATATGCGATAAACCCCCAAATATAATTGAATATGAGGGATTTCAATTATTGCTTTGGATTGGAATTTCAGTGAAGCTTGGTCAAGTCCTAATAATTGGAGATTTTAACTACCCTGGTATAAACTGGATGAATGAGACCAGCAGTTCAGCTAAGGGGAGCAGGATCTTGGGTACACTCAGAGATCATTATCTGGTTAAGGTTTTACAAGAACCTAGCAGAAATGATTCTATTTGGATTTAGTCAAATAATATTGATATTAATATAAAATATTGAAATAGGGAAACCTTTGGGAAACAGTGATCAAAACACAGTCTATTCTGAGATAGCGTTCAAATAAACAAAATTGTAAGTGGCGAACAAAAACTCCTAATTTTAAATGGGCAAATGTTGATGGTCTAAAGGCAGCAATGCAGTGTATAGACTGGGGGAAATAACTGACAGGTAAAAATACTGAAATTTAATGGACAACGTTCAAATTATTACTAAATATACTTACTTATCACCATATACCAAGTGGAAATAAAAGTAAAAGGAGTAAATCGCATGCCATGTTGTAAAAGAAACATACTCAGATTGGACTAAAATGGTAAGTGGGGTTCCTCAGGGTTCAGTATTAGGTCCTCACCTTTTTAACATATTTATTAATGACTTTGAAGTTGGACTAGAAGATACTGTCTCCATGTTGCTGATGGCATTATGTTCCCTCATTTGGAATATGGAGTACAATTATGGACACCACTTCAAAAAAGGACACTTTCGAGAAAAGTACAGAGAAGGGCTAAGGAGAATGGAGGGACTAAGTTATGAAGAAAGACTAACCAAATTAAACTTATTCTCTTTAGGAAAAACAGACCTAAGAGGGGATATGACTACCTTATAAAAAAACATGCAGAGTCAATACAAGACTTTGTCAAGAGAACATTTGTGCTAAGAGGTTTTCAACTGACAAGAGATCATCCTTTGAGGTTAGAAGAAAACATATGTGGTGGAGATGAACACCACAGGCGCTCATTGCGAGACCCTCAGGACTTAGCTGCAATGAGCGCCGAAGAATGTTGTAAGCAAACAGCAGAAAGAATTGTCATACAAGTTATACTAAATAAATATAAAGTAAAATAAAAATATTTTCTATAATTTTATTATTTTAAATACTTGGAAATAGGGTGTGTTTATAACTCATTATTTTGTCTGCATGGAGTTGATTTATATACTATCTACTTATTGCACACCTTTTCTGACTCAGCCTGGGGAAATGTGCTGCACTTCCTGCTAATGCTTAATTAAAAAATATAAGAGGTGTTCAAGCCTAAAGAGCATGAGAAAATCAGGAGTTTTTAGTGTATGCTTTCTCACAAAATTATCAAGTCTTATAATCACAATAATATTGAAAAGTATTTTATGTTGGGGCTTCCTAATCAGTAGTTGGCAGCTTGGAACACACAGGCCCCAGTCAGAATTCTGGGGAACTGTACTGGAAGTAACACACACACAATCATTCTCAGTACTAATTACGTTTATTGCCACGTCATAGCATAGGTTATATACTTGCAAAAGAAGGCGGATATTAGAGGCGATTTACAGTTCATGTTAGTTAGTGCAAGGATGAATAATCAGGTGTTTTTCTGTTTCTTAGAACAACTAGAAATGTTTGTGTTTTAGTAAGGTTGCAAGACATCCCAAGGATAGGAATGTGATATTATGGTTAGGCTATATCTCATGTGAATATGTCAGCAAAATATGTTAACCCCTTCATCAGCAGAATATGTTAACCCCTTCATTCCCCTCTTAGATCACAACGTGATCTTTATTTGGGATGTAAGCAGTGGTGTATATATATGGTAGGAAGCGGACTGAGACACTGGAAGGCTATAGACCCTCAAGGGTATCAGTACATGAAATATACCTGTGACCATGTGGTGTTAAGTCACAGTGTTTAGCTGAAATTCTGAGGAATAAAGCCTTGCAGCATGTAATAAAAACACAAAGGAATACAAGGGAAGCCGTCTGTACTAGTAGAGAAAGGATGGATAGTTCTACCTGTAGTTTCCCTATGCCTGCATGTGGGAAGGTTATACCTAGGGTGTCTAGGAATATTTTCCACCCGCTCTTCTGCTCTATATCCCTCATGTTCCTGATGCGGCCTTGTGAAAGTGTTGGGGTTGTGTATATATATGGGATTACTTGACCTAAATAACAACTGCCCACCCAATTAGGGGGCAGCCATTGATAGGCGTTCCTGCCACAGATAAAGCATACATCCGTGGCTGGAGAAGGTGGCATAAGGTGGAACAGATTCGACATGGACCCATTACTGTTGCTACAACCAGTACCATTAATTGATATATTATGTAAAAGAGAAAATAAGTAGGGACATCCGGGACCACTACAGCTCCAAGGTGAGCAACTCTTGTACAGGTCAGAAAGGGAGGAACCAGAGGAGGTCCTATAAAAAATAAGTGTGGTATTGGAGCAAGTGGACCAACCAACAGATTTACCTTTTCCTAGGGCCCTAAAATAGTTATACCCTGGGTTAGTGTATGTTAACATAAATTATACACTCTTATTATATTTTGATGGGAAATACGTGCGTATGAGGTGTTGCACCCATATAGAGTTAAGTGGTGTGGCTGATTGTACATAAGTAAAGAAATTCCATTTGCGTGGTTGTGTACTGCCATTGTAATATATGTGGCTTTCAGTGAAGTTTTCTGCTGGAAGGCCAAATAGAGGCATACCCATTTCCCCAAGTGTAGAGACGTGTGCAATTACCCAGCAATTTGAAAGGTTAAAGGAGTGAGCATATCCTTGTAATGTATTACTTTCCCAGGGATGATTTTTTATAATTGTGTTATCACGTGTGGATCTCTTGTGCCTATGAGGTGAACTTAGTATTGGTGTGAGTGTTATTGTGTTTACCACAAACAGTATTTAATGGTCCCAGTTTGTCTGGGTCATAATGGCAATTAAGAAATGTCTATAAGGACAAATAAATCAGGAGCATAATGCACATCAACAGGAGAAAGTTTTTGCATGCATTCTGTGGATGCAGAAGTAGGTTTGACATTTTTATTATCGCTGTCTTCAATCGCTTTCACAGGGTCTTTGTCACCTGCTTCACCCCTCTTTGGACACAGCTTCAGACGTAATGCGTGGATCCAGATGTCCTGTGAGTCAGTGAGGACGGCTGTCCTGGTTACTGCTACAACGGTAGTCGGTGGTCCGAATGGGAAGCCTCCCTTCTTTGCTCTGTTCAGTTGCCGGACACAGACGAGGTCACCTGGCTGGAACGGATGTGTTGGTTCCTGCGAGGGTAAAGGAAAGCGAGAAGACACATCACCATAGATGACATTCAATTTATCAATCAATTGTTGCACATATTGTTCTCTTATAAGATCAAGATCACCAGACATAATTACAAGTGGGCCTTTTACCCAAGGAGTTGGAAATGGTCTTCCCATTAGAGTCTCAAAAGGGGACTGTGAGAACTGGTCTACTATCACCAACAGGTACAATTGCTTTGATCCTGTCTTTGGGATATGAGTAAAAACAATTTTTAAATGGGTGAATGGAGCTGTGGGTGGAGGCAAATGATCATGTAATGCTTTGTTAGGTACTGTAGAGTTATTCTGTAGACACTGTATACATCTTTGTATGTATGTCTGGCAGTGTGATTTTAAGTTTCTGATGCAAAATGACAGTTGCAACTGTTTGCTACCCGGTCAGCTAAAGCATTAACTCTAGATATAAAATCATTGTGATTCCTTGTACTTGCTACGTGTTATCAGTTTTTACTAGTTTTGTTTTCAGTGTACTGATATGCGGACTGCCAGATGCAAAGGGGGGGTTAAGTCAAGGGGGATTGAAGCTGCAGTTTGTGTTCGCTCTGTCCCTGCTCTATCAGTCCTTCTGCCAGAGCGGGTGAAGGGGGGGGGGTGGGGGGGGAGGGGGAGGGTGCGGGTGCTGTCTGTACAGCCACAGCGCAAGCAGCCAATGCTCGGAGGCACGCCGGCATCCCCTGGACCGGAGTAGGAACTACTTTGGAAAAGAATGCAACAGGACACATACTACCTCCGTGATCTTGAGCACAGACCGCGGCCATGGTTTTACAATTGTCCCTCATATACAGGTGGAATGGTTTACAATAATCAGGTAGTCCTAAAGCGGGGGCCTGCATAATGCTAACTTTTAAGGTCACATAAGCTTCAGTCATGCCTGGAGTCCACTGAATATGTTTTGGGCTGTCCCCGTTAGCAGCCGTACATAAAATGGAGTCATAGTGTAAGCATTCAAGGATCCATTGCCTGCAATAATTAATCATCAACATGTGTTGCCCCCATTTGTATTTTGTTTTTAGTTACCTTGTGAACTTCAGCTGCTAGGTGCTGTAGCAAACTGAGTGAATCCTGTCTATTGGCTTCCCCGATAGGAGTACACAACAAACAGTAGGTAATTTGACGTACTGAAAGGGGACAGAACCATGACACATGTCCATGACCGCAAGGTATGTTGGAGCACCAGTGAGTAAGCAGCTGGTGAATCCACGTAGCCTTAGGGGAAGACAGGTCCATGTTAATTGGCGCCCATCAAAAATGAAAGCCATAAGTAGTTGTGTCTCAAAGTCCAATGGGACCGAAAATATATAAATCAATAACAGTAAATATAGTGGCCTCATGGGGAATGGCCATAATGAGAGCAGTGATATCAGGGACAACCGGGGCAATTGGGATGACTAAGTAATTAATTGCCCTTAAATCCTGGACAAATCTAAAGTCCTTGTCACATAATGGAAGGGACGTTAGCCCAATTCCATCCTGACTCTGTATCAGAGTCTAAAAGTCTGTATAACAAGTCTGATGTCAGTCTGAGTCATGGTGTCCTTGACACATTCACTTCAGATACATCATATATGTAGAAGGATTAATTCAGGGGTTAAGGGCTTTCATAACTAGTTGGTCACCTACGGTTATAAAAAAATTCCTTTTTACAAAATTAAATTGTAATCACAGGGATGAACCCCAATTTGTCTATAATAATGAGGGCTGCCTGTTTTCTCTTTCCGTATTTACTATTTGCAATCTATTCAAAAACAAACTCCATTTTGGATCAATTCACATACAAAATGTCCCTTTCCAATCACTTACTAAAACATTTATAGGAACTATTTCCCTTCAGTTCCGTACTTAACTTACAATAATTCCCAACTAACACTCCGCTTCCTGAGACCTCTCCACAAACATTTAACTACAAATACTGGAATCCACCTTAAAAAGTCCAACAACAATATTCCATACACATGACAGTTTTCTTATCCAAACTAAATACGACCTTAAGAATTCTCTGCTGGGAGGAGAAATTCCTGTCAAAAAAACTCACAGCTATTTTTTTTTTCCTCTGGATGAGGAGATAAGTGTTAGCAAGCTTTAAAATAGAAAAAACACTTATAGTCTTACACTTACAAACATGATAGACCATAAATCCTCCACTGTTACATATTTCTGGAAAAAGATTTCCCTTTTTTTATATATATGCTGGCTTTAGAAATATATCTCAGTGGTGGACACGATCTCTACAGCCTTAAAGACACAGAAGAAAATTCTCTAACCTGCATTTCTCAATTGTATTGCAAAGAAAAGAAAGTACAGCAAACACTCACAAATTTATTTGCAGCAAATCACAAGACAATCCATCTACTTTAGAAAACAAAAGCAATCAAAATATTATATAAATGTATGTAAAGAAAAAGTTCCTTTATATTTCTGTGTTCCTATTTCTTTTATTATCCCTTATCTCGTTTGCTCTTTCACGGGACCTGATGTTGCTCTGTGTATATAATTACATATGACAGATTTGCATGATTCTCCCGGGTTGGGAGGTGGGTATTGTTTAGACTGGGAAGTACCCATTTCCAACTATCCTTCTAAAAAAACTTTAGGTGGTTGTCTCAATAGACAACGTAACCTTATTTGCTATCACGGTTGTTAATCAGAGAACAGGATCGGCTGTACTTAGCTGTAATAGCTCCGACAATTCCGACAGATATTCTCGAGTTAACGGGTTGCCCTTAGACACAGTCTCCAGAGACCTTACTTCCTGATTTTTACACAGAATATCAAACATTTCTTATCTTAAACAGCACAGCAATACAGCAAACATCATGAGCAAGCAAAAGCGGATTTGGGGCACTGTCAACCAAGCCGTCAAGTATATATTTTATCCTTTCTATTCCCACCTTAGGAATAATATATATATATATATATCACATATTATAATTGTCTAACTGCGATTCGTCGTCACGCTTCAGACGAATCGCAGTTAGACAATTATAAAGTGCTGCGCATTGCGCAGAGCGCGGCGCGAGCCGCGCATGCGCAAGCCGCGCTCTGCGCCCGAGCCGCGCATGCGCAGAGCGCGGCGCAAGCCGCGCTCTGCGCCAGAGCCGCGCTTGCGCCCGAGCCGCGCTTGCGCAGAGCGCGGCGCGAGCCGCGCATGCGCAGAGCGCGGCGCAAGCCGCGCTTGCGCGCAGCGCGGCCCAAGAGCAGGTAAAAGAGTGGGGAAGAGGGGGGACTAGAGGCACAGAGGGAGAGTGGGGAAGAGGGGAGGGAGAGTGGGGAAGAGGGGAGGGAGAATGGGGAAGAGGGGGAGAGTCACAGAGGGAGAATGGGGAAGAGGGGGAGAGTCACAGAGGGAGAGGGGGGGGAGAGTCACAGAGGGAGAGTGGGGAAGAGGGAGAGTGGGGAAGAGGGGGGGGAGAGGCACGGCACAGAGGGAGAGTGGGGAAGAGACACAGAGGGAGGGGGGAGAGACACAGAGGGATAGGTGGGAAAGAGACACAGGGGAGGTAGAGGAGGGGGAAAAGACACACGGGAGGGAGAACATGGGGAAGATACACATGGGAGGGAAATGGGGGGGGGGGAACAGACACAGGGGGAAGGGGGAAAGAGACACAGGCCAGGGGGGAACAGGCACAGAGGGAGAGGGGGGAAGAGGCACAGAGGGAGAGGGGGGAAGAGACACAGGGGGGAGAGATACAGAGGGTGAGGGAGGAAGAGACACAGAGGGAAGGGGGGAAGAGGTACAGAGAGAGTGGGAAAGAGGCACAGAGGGGGGGAACAGAGGAAGGGGTGAAGAGACACAGTGGCGAGACACACAGAGAGAGGCGGGGGAAGAGGCACAGAGGGAGAGGGTGGAAGACACAGAGTGGGGAGAGACACAGAGGGTGAGGGGGAAGAGACAGGGAGGAAGAGGCACAGAAAGAGGAGGGGGAAGAGACACAGGGGAGTGAGAGGAGGGGGAAGAGACACAGGGGAGAGAGTGCAGGGGGGAAGATACACAAGGGAGGTAAATGGAGACACGAGGAAGGCCGTAACAGACACAGGGCTGAGGGGAAAAGAGACACAGGCCAGGGGGGAACAGACACATGGGAGGGTTGGGGGAGACACAGGGGAGGGTTGGGGGAGACACAGGGGGGGGGGAGAGATGCATAGGAGGGAGAAGGGGGAAAGAGACACAGGGGAGGGGTTTAGAGACACGGGAGGGAGAGGGAGGTAAAAACACAGGGGGGCAGGAGATACAAAGGAGGTAGACGAGGTGGAAGGAGACACGAGGGAGAGGAGGGGGGAAATAAGACACGAGGGAGGAAGTAGACAGAGGGAGAGACTCGCAATGAGCTCCAAAGGGGCTCATTGCAAGGCCTGTGATGAGCGCCAAAGGCGCTCATCACAAGGCCAGTAAAGTAGAGGGGGAGAGGCTTACATTGTGTGGCAAACAGCATTGCCAGGCTTCAGTTTTTATTGCCGTCATTTTTGACGGGCAAGACGCTAGTATATATATATCTCCTTGATATATATATGGCCTTCCAGAGGCCTAATTTTAGCCTTCCAAGGCTTTACACTCTCTTCCTTAGAGAGTCTCCCTACCTCATGGAGTACCTGCAGTCTACCCAAGACTTAATTCTTAATTCTCCCTACCTCAGGGAGTGTGCCCAACTTATTTACTTGTATACAGTTTACAAAGGACGACGAGAGTGGGAGCAAAGGAAGGTGCAAATAGACACAATTCACTCTACTCACCCACTCCGCCATACTTTGATGATCTGTATCCCTCTCGTCTGACACCAGTTTGTTGGGGCTTCCTAATCAGTAGTTGGCAGCTTGGAACACACAGGCCCAGTCAGAATTCTGGGGAACCGTACTGTAAGTAACACACACACAATCATTCTCAGTACTAATTCCGTTTATTGCCACGTCAAAGCATAGGTTATATAATTGCAAAAGAAGGAGAAATGTTTGTGTTTTAGTAAGGTCGCAAGACATCCCAAGGATAGGACTGTGATATTATGGTTAGGCTATATCTCATGTGAATATGTCAGCAAAATATGTTAACCCCTTCATCAGCAGAATATGTTAACCCCTTCATTTTACACTAATATTTACTACTTACAGCCTTGCAAAAGTATTTAACCCCTTTGGCATTTTTTGTGTTCTGTTGCCTCACAACCTGGAATTAACATGGATTGTTTGAGGATTTGCATCATTTAATTTACAGAACATGCCCACAACTTTGAAGATGTTTTTTTTATTTATTGTAAAGCAGACAACACATAGGACAAAATAACAGAAATAGTCAATGTGCATAACTATTCACCCCCCTAAAGTCAATACTTTGTAGAGCCACCTTTTGCGGCAATCACAGCTCCAAGTTGCTTTGGATAAGTCTCTATGAGCTTGCCACATCTTACCACTGGGATTTTTGCCCATTGCTCCTTGCAAAACTGCTCAAGTTCCTTCAAGTTGGATGGTGTGCACTTGTGAACAGCAATCTTTAAGTCTGACCACAGATTTTCTATTGGATTGAGGTCTGGGCTTTGACTAGGCCATTCCAACAGATTTACATGTTTCCCCTTAAACCACTCAAGTGTTGCTTTAGCAGTGTGTTTGGGGTCATTGTCCTGCTGGAAGGTGAACCTCCGTCCTAGCCTCAAATCACGCACAGAGTGGTACAGGTTTTGCTCAAGAATATCCCTGTATTTAGCACCATCCATCTTTCCCTCAACTCTGACCAGTTTCCCAGTCCCAGCTGCTGAAAAACAACCCCCCAGCATGATGCTGCCACCACCATGTTTCACTGTGGGGATGGTGTTCTTTGGGTGATGTGATGTGTTGGGTTTGCGCCAGAGATAGCGTTTTCTTTGATGGACGAAAAGTTCAATTTTAGTCTCATCAGACCAGAGCACCTTTTTTATGGGCTTCATAACAAAGGGGGTAAATACATACGCACATGCCAAATTTTCTTTCTAAAAAAAAAGTTTTATGTATATATTTTTCTCATTTCACTTCACAAACTTTGACTATTGTGTTCTGATCCATCACATAAGATTCAGATTAACAAAATATTGAACTTAAGGCTGTAATGTAACAAAATAGGTAAAAAGTCAAGGGGGTAAATACTTTTGCAAGACACTGTCAAAATTATGAAAACTAGACCATGAATCATTCCTTTTAAATGCTCATATCGTATTTATAGATAGGCTAAAAAGCTTAGCCTTCATCTAGGCCTAAATCTATTCCGCCTGTGACTAAATACATTATTTCTGAATCTGTTTGCATCAACTTCTACATACCTCCAATCTAGCTTTTTAGGTGTATTATTATTTTTAATTTTTCTTTTTGTTATACCAAAATTAAGCTATTGTTATATTTAATAACAGTTTAGCTAATTGAAAGAGGCATAGTACAACCTAAGTTTCAAATCTGAGGCTAGTTTTCCTCAATTTTGTTTCGCTGTACTGGTGAAAATTTGTAATCCCATTTATTTTAATGGCAAACTATGAAGGACATTTTTGAAACAATTCTGTGAAAGGTTGAACTTGATGGACTGAAAGTCTTTTTTCAACCTTAAATACTATGTAACTATGTAACTATGAATGGGATCCATATGTATACAATATATATGTTTATATGTGAGTGTATGCTTATGCATTACCTGCTTTATCATAAGCTACATGTAAAGTCCACACTGTGCTTTATAGTACAACTATCCTATCTTGTTCTTCTAGATTTGCCAGCCCATGTCTTACACATATTTATCTGCATCTCTACTTATAGTCTCACCCTCCTTTACCTGTGAAAGTTCTTAAATAGCTCTAAATACTTAGTTCTGTTTAAATGCACAAACAAACAGTTTATTCTGTTTAATACATTTCACTTATCTTATTACCTGCAGAAAACATTCCTATGTAGGACACAGACAGAAATATATACAGCAAGGTAAGTCTGTGGGTCTGTAAGGAGGACACTGCATCCTGTAAGGCACAACAGTTGAAGCATTTTGCATCCTCCAGTCTGACGTGAATGGCAGACTAGGACAACCTCCAACAGTCACATCACCACTGTTAACCTGCTATTTATCACAGTCAGCTCAACAGATTCCAATGCACCACATAGTATGCAGCCTAATGGCTGCAGCTGCTACACGTGCTCATTACTGCTGCAGGACCCTTGAGGATGACTGTAAGAACCATCATAATCCCATATAAACTCAAAGAAATATGTGTGGAAAAGCCATAATTTAAAAATAAATAGTAAGTGCATAATTGCTATTTATATCTGATAATTAGTTTGGAGTACTTCCGTGGCCCTTTAAGCATTTCACGCTACATAAAGGAAGGCACAAGGTAATACCTCTGTTTGATATGCGTGTGAAAAACAGCTTGTGACCATATTTCATGCCTGAATGGTTGGTATCTGGGTTAAAATATGCAAAAAATACCACACAAATATGTTTGTCCCATTCTGAGTTGAGAAGCCGGATGTAGCTCCTAATAAGGTACTAGTATCCCGTTGTTGGTGAATTTCAGCCTGAAGATCTTGTCAACCGCACACTTTAATTAGGACACTGTAGTAAATGAAATACAGGGAGTGACTAGTGACCCCTAGAAGATAATACCGCGTGACTGCCAACTGGATCCTTGCCTTCAGAAACTATTGATTCAGGACTAATTACTTCCGTTTCATATTCTCATGAGATTTAAAGACATTGTTCAGCATAGAAATTACAAGACAGTGGAGGAAACCAAACATGGTTTGTGTGCTTTATATTTAAAAACGCAAGTTTTAAAAATGCCAAAGGTATTTTTGTACAAAATATGTGAATTTTTAATTAAACACTTATAACACAGTCCCAAAATGTCATTTGAAGTTTCTTACAATCTTTAAAACACTTGGACTGCAAAGGTAGCCACAACAATAGATGTCCCTGTATCCCAAACTACATTTTACCAGCATCTCTATAAAATCAATGCATAGAAGAGGTGACAAATAAAAGTCACATGTATTAGGGTCATAAAAAGTCCCCCCCATGCACTTCCTATCCACAGAGAACCTGCTCCAAATGTAGAGGCCAAGCAATCGGATCTCAAGGGATATTATATCTAAACTGTACTGTGCAATGTAAGGTCTATAATATACAGCACAGCAATCATAGAAGACCTTGTTGATTCAGCAAACATTAAATGTGTTTGCGAATCTTGGCTAGATGAGTATTCAGGACCTTCCTGGAAGCAGCTCTACTTACCAATTATTCAGAGCTCCATTGCTCAAGATAGAAATCAAAAGGGGAGGAATAGAGGTGTGAAGAGAAATTCTATTAGACTGGAGTTTTGAATCCATATTGTTCACCGTCCTCCTGAAGATGGAAAGTAATTTTTGAAGCATTCACAAATCTGGTGACTGCACTTGTACTAAACCATTCTAGGTGACTTTTACTTTGTGACTTCAATGCCTGGGTGGATGATAAGCTTTCCCAACTTGGACAAGATCTGCATTTCTTGATGCATGATCTTAGCTTTAGAGAAGCTGTCCACATACACTGGATTTAGTATTCCACACCAATTTCAGTTTTTCTGAACAGACCATTCTTCTATTAAATTCTCCATAACTACTCACAGACATATGTCTACATACTGTCCATTATGTGATATCACTCACTGAATTTAAATTTCCATATATGATAAGGGTGAGAATAGTGTGATTCTGGTCCACCATTATAACACGAATGTGACTAAAGCACAAGCTACTAATTGTACACAATCCCTCAAATCCAACCAACTAGCTCCCTGGTTTGAGACAGCTTCAGGGAGACAAAAGACACAGGCCAGAAAGGAGTTGGAGAAAATCTTTCACAATGAAGGACAGACTTAAACTACAAAATCATATCCAGAAACACTATATCACTATCAATTAAAAAAAGTCAAAGTTCCTGTTGAGAGAAGCAATGCCAACCTGCCATCTCAGCTCTTTAGCACTGTAGCAAGGCTGTGCAAATCCTTGCAGTGCCAACAAAGAAACTTAAGAAACCCAGGAAACCGTGCAACAGGTTTATACCCTCCTGGACAAGTATTGATAATGTTAGTGAAGACGTTGTACAAATCACCCAAGTACTATGTTCCATTCATTGTAATCAGGATCCAGGCCCCACATGCTTTCTAGTAGAGTGTATGCACTTAATTAGCTTACTGTTCACAAAATCTGTACAATGATCTTTGCAGACAAGGATTTTTTTCCACGAAAGCACAAAGTAATCAGTTATCTCCTAACTGAGACTGGATTGCTAACTTAAGGCTTATGAGTTGGTTTTAATCCATCCTGTCAGACATATCCCAGAGTGTGTAGTCAGGGAGTTTTTTCAATGGCATGTCTCATTCCAGAGGGATCCATTTTATCTCCCATGTTGTTTGCTGTGTATATGCTTCCAATTGATGATATAAAAGGATAACACGAAATGTCAAGTTATCATTGCTCAGTGTCACTGATTAATGGTTGTCTTGCGGATCTCCTAGAGTGGATGAGCACCAACTGGCTGAAGACAGAGGTACTATTAGTGGGATGGCATCATTTTAAGCAGGGCGAGGTGACTGCCCTGAAATATTAAGGACAACAGGTGTATCATTTAGAACAGATATGAAATCTTGATGTGGAATTTGATTCTAGATTCTAACACTTAAACATCAAGTATCAGTCAATCAAGGCAATCACAACCTCTTTCTTCCATCTGAAAAATAAAGCAAAGATTAAGCATTTGATTTCCTCAGAGGATCTGACTACACAGACTATGCCTTTATGACCTCCTGCTTTTCTACTATAATGCACTATTCCAGGGACTTCTAGATAAGCAATTATACCTTCTGCAAATGGTGCAGAATGCTAAGGCGAGGCTTCTAAACAAGACCTATCCTGTCACATAACTACCATTCTTCACTGTACTAGTAACTAGTAAAGCATATTCTTTCCTTGTAGCATCTGAAAAAAAAATATTTCTAAATGTATCATAATGTGTTTTCCTTTTTCAAATGATGTGCTCAGAGCACAGTAAACTGGTTACAATGTTAACTTTCTAGGGTGCTTGCCATAGTCAACCAATGAGTAGTAATGTAGCGGTGTGAGTTATAGGAGGCTACCAATCGGATCTACAGTCGCACATACTCAGAAGCACATTTTCTGTTTCAATTAAGTTTAAATATGTTTTACTTAATATTTGTGCACACAAAATAACAGCTACTGAAATATTTAAACACGCTCTTTTAACTTCAGGGAAGCCTTGTAATCCATGCCCCTTTAACACCAACAGGAGGGGAAAAAGACTGAGTGAAAAGACGAAAAGTGGATGAAAAAACATTTGCTTAAAAATAGTATATGTTAACCCTTTCACTAGCAGACTCTGCCAATGAAAGGGTTAATACATCTTGGCCTGACATTTGTTTTCATGGCCTGGTGCAACATCCTTGCCCTAAAAACATGGTCAAGTAAAAATATTGCTAACCAGGGCATCTCTGACTACTGGACGGTGTCTCCTCTTTGAAAACATGCCATTTCTTCCTTTGTTGACAACCAGATGCCAACTCAGCCAAGTTGCTGAATGATTAATCCACACTGAAAAATTCCATTAATGTGACTGGAAAACAATTCTGCAGTGTAATGAGAGAGGTCTAAAGCATACGAAGCTGAATATGCTTGTGTCAGGCTGGCTTCCATCTTGGACTACTAGTCTGCCTGTTGTTTGAGGGGGATTGTTATCCTGCTGGGCATTGCTCATATATTAAATTTTATTGTCAAATGGTTATTCCCAGTGAAAGTTTTCCAATTGAACTGGATAGAGATGTAATCTTTGATTTGCTCCCAGGTGTCTCATCCTGTTAGATTCAATTGTCTGCGTATATTATAGCATATTTTGATACATTAGTTAAAAATAAATGTTCTATTTAATTATTTTAAACTTTCTAAAATCACTTTGCCCATTAAAGTACTTAATACGAGCATCTTAGAAATGTATCACTTCAGGAGCTCCTTAATAATGAGAAATGTTCTACATTTTGAAACTATTTTGGCTGTTTTGCATACAATAGTGTCACAGGAAGCACAGATTAAATACATGTTTTTGTTCTCTTTCAAGAAATATAGCCATCAGTCTCTCTCATAGAGGCAAGTAAAAGGGTTAGCAAACTACTAAGTGGTAGCTGAACAAGACAGTATATTCAGAGAAAAGGCTACACATCATAATAATTAAAAAGAACAATCACAGGGCCATGATAATCTTCTTAATAAATTGAAGTCTATAAACATACTACCTTTTAAAATAGTCTTTGGGGCAGATTATTCCGTTACACATTGGGATGCCAGAACTAAAGGGGCAATATACTTACCCTATGATGCCAGAACAAGAGGGGGGACATACATACCCTATGATGCCAGAACAAGAGGGGGGACATACTTGGTCTCTCTAGTGTTGTTTTCCTTCCATGAGGGAGATGAGAAGAAGATTGTTCAGCACATACACATGATACTTTGGACATATAACAGAGTGATGTGTGCAAAGGTCCACCATGGGGCATCAACCTGCCTTGGTAGAAGAAACCAAAAGATCAATTTAAAGTAAAATCTCAATTTTTTTACCTGTTTTAGATTATGTTTAACAAGCAGTGTTTTGTTGTAAATCATTTAACTTGTATCTATCAGGGCTATTTCTGTACAATCTGGAACCCAAGACAGAAAACATAAAATAGGCTCATGTGTGTCCATATTTTGACATAGAGAACAATATAGTGCATATTTGCAAATCAATATTTACTCTTCTTGCCAAGCAAAATGTCTAATAATTAAAAGTTACATTTATAAACTCATACAGTCACAAAGACATAAACATACATATATGTACACACATAAATATTAGATTGTAAATAGTTTATACTGTGATCTAGCAGCAATAGTGCTAACAAAACTTCAGTTTAAAAAAATGTGTGCAATAAACATCATATTAAGACAGTATGAGGGTAGGGACATTAATAAAATAATATCTTTATTTTCTAAGAATGTTACATAACAACACTAGGCTAAAAATTATAGAAAAAATAGAAAGTTAAAATATGCATACATAGAACTCACATTTCATACCCTACCCTTTAGATAAGTTATTGCAATAAATATCACACACAAATGATTCCACCACACATACAAATATATACAAAGCCAGGTGAAACAAATACAGTATGTTTTATTAAGGTTGCATCTTCTAGCACAACATCATTATAAAGACAGGCACAATAGGAAAAGGTGCAAGTTGTTAAAAAATATCTCCAACAGCCCCATTAAATTATGGTTACGTGTAACACTGTAGCTCGAATTGTAGACAGTAGGACTTACTGCTATTAAATTAGCCTCTTAAAGCAACCCACAGATGACTTGCGGGTTAAGGCGCAGCAAGGCTGAAAAAAGCCTACAAACGTGGAACGTGGAACTTTGCAGCTGTAAATCCTTTGATCTGTCAAGCCCGTAACCGCTACAGTTCCAATCATGCTATTAAATTGCAACTAAGTGACCCGCGAGTTAGCCCGTAACACGTAAATGTAGCCCACAGCCCAACGAGTGATAGAGAGGACTCGCAAGGGAGGTAAAGTCCAATCCGTAGTACTGTGAAGACATATAAAAACACAATACTGTACTTTTATTGAAAGGGAAATTGATGTTAGGTCTCAGAATTAATAGAACAACATTCTCAAGTGGGCAAATCGGCCCTAAAATACTTTATCTCATGTTTGATTTCCGTGTTATATCGCTCCTGGCAATCAATACTTTAACACATATACTGTAACTTGCATGTAATAGAATATCATATTTACGGCTTTATTAATATTGCATAATTCTGGAATGTGGGTCGGATCGCAGTTCGTAATTGTAGCCCATAGGACTTTGAAATCTAACTTCCCCTTTTTCAGTGACGTAATGATGATGATCTCTTTTACCCATTGGCTCCATCTAAACCCGTAACTATGGGTTTGACTAATTGATCCTGCGCAGGGCCACAAATCCAAAGTTCGACAAATGAGTTACAGGCTTGCGTCTCCAGCTCGTAACTCCTGGTCCTTCTAATTTAATAGCACCGTAAGTCTGCCAAATGTCAAGCCCGCATCCGTTGCGGGTCTCACGTTGCACTTACGGGGATGGAATTTAATGTGGCTGCAAGTGGGGTACAAGCTGCAACACGTAGGATATTAGGGTCAGTTTTGCAATCACATACACAGTTTCTCTAATTATAATTGGTATTCTATTTAAATACAGTAGCTCATTGTCTCTGATATTTTCTCAAACAATGGCTGAAGAAATCAAGGGTTCCTGTATAACTGTTAATGCCGGAAGAATCCAAAATTAGTTTGTGGGCAAATATTGATTATATTATACATATACAATAGACATGTCCATATTCACATTGTATTAATAGTCACATAGTTACATAGTAGTTGAGGTTGAAAAAAGACTTTTAGTTAATCAAGTTCAACTTTTTAGATGTACTCTGATCCATGTAATATGTTGATTCATTTTCAATTGACCCATAGGAAGGCAAACAAGGCAAACAGAAAAAAACTGTTGAAACACTGTTAATTGTCTCATAAGGAAAATAAATAAAATTCCTTTCTGGCCCCAGATACTGCCAATCAGATTCCTCCCTGGATCAATATTCCTTTTTTGTTATCCAGGATAACCCTGAATGTCCTTTTTATTCAAAAATATATCCAATCCCTTTTTAAAGTTATATATCAAATCCACTGTCACAACCGTCTTTGCTAGATAATTCCACAGTTTAACCACCCTTCTTTTGTAGAACCCTTTCCTTCCTTTAAGGTGGAATATTTTTCCTTCTAACCCCAAAGGATGTCCTCTTGTCAGTTGAAACCTCTTAGCACAAACATTTCACTTGACAAAGCTTTATACTGACCCTGGATATATTTATATAGGGTAATCATATCCCCTCGTAGATGCCTTTTTTCTAGAAAAAATATATTTCACTTGATTAGTCTTTCTTCATAACTTAGCCCCTACATTCCCTTTACTAGTACTGTTGACCTTCTCTGTACTTTTTCAAGCTCTAAGATGTATTTTTTTTTAAAAGTGGTGTCCAGAATATAATTTGCTTCTATACCCTTTTTAATACATGCTAATATTCTACTTGCCTTTGCAGCTGCTGCTTGGCATTGAGCTCTGTTACCTAGATGGTTGTCCACAAGTACTCCCAAATCCCTTTCTATCTCCGATACCCCTAGATTTGCTCCGTTAAGATTATAATCTGCATATTTTCCTTCCCAGATGCATAACTTTTTATTCATTTAATTTACTTTCCATTTATTTTTATTACATTTTATAGCTATTTAGTAGCTAATTTCTCTAATTTATGTAAATCCCTTTGTAGGGAAAGAATATCCTTTTCTGATTTAATTACCTTGCAAAATTTAGTGTCATCAGCAAAAATTGGAGACACTACTTTCCAGTCCTACTTTCAAATCATTAATACATATGTTAAAAAAGGAGCAGACCAATGCATATTTAAATCAACATGCTCCTCTTGCTGGTGCCTTACAAGGATCATTTAAAGAAAGCTGCTACTTTTGACTATATTACATACTGTCCTGTGACAAGTTTTTGGGGCTATTGCTTATGTGTAAAAAGGTGGTTATTGGCAAGGAACTGGAAGCAGTGGTGTTTTTTCACAGTGGGAAAGAAGTACTTGCTGGTGAAAAGCATGTTGTGGTGGTGCCATATTAAGCTTAGTTTGGATGCTAGTGGTTATTTATTTACATGACAATATTTTTCTTTCTTTGCATATAGGGCTTACCATTATTCTTAGTGAATTGTGTGTAGGTGTGAAATATGGTAAGAACTGTAAATGTGAATTTAGTTGCATAAAAAGTAAGGGTTAACTCTTATCTCCTCCATATTTGGATAAATATGCTGTCTTGTTTTACTTATCGTGCCTTCAAATGTATATTCAAATGTTATCCATTTGTTTATTGTATCCCTAGCACTACGGAATCTGCTGGAGCTCTACAACTATAATACTAAAAATGGTTTATTTTAAGTGTGCCAGAGCCTGTAATTGTATGCTGGAGTTTATATGTAAAAACCAGCAGGTTTGTGTGCGACATGGGCCCGCTCCTAAGGAGTTACAGGAAGTACCTTCATTTGATTATTAACCATGCATTTGGTTTACAGAAGATCAACATGTTACCTGGTCCAGTGACCTGCACTGGCACAATTTGCAGTTCGGAGATTCCCCTGAGCAGTCAGAGTTCCCTTTGCTGCTTGCAGCATTTTAAAATATTAATTTCCTCTAAACACACAGGAAATTGTGTATGAAAATGTGCACAAAAGTAATGTGGTCATATTAGATGAATGTCATTCAGAAGAAAACTACATTACTGTGGCACTTACATTATTTACATTTGATTCTGATGTTCACAAAACATAGTTTTGAAGTGATGGTATGGCGGTATCAGTTTTCCTTTATTCATATAATAAGATATTAATCTTGAGGAAATGTTATCAAATTTTGCTTCAGGACCTTCATTTGCAAAAACTAAACACAATGTAAAGCATTATCAAATACTCTCTTTCAGGTGAAACAAAGACAAACAAATATTTTCAAGATACTTTAAGGTAATGTAATGGATTGATATGGATGCAATTTAAAGGACCGCTGTAGTTTCTGAAAAACTTCACATGCTTGTGAAGTGTGCAGCAAACTAACAACAGTATCAGTCAAGAACAACAGGAACGTTAAATTATTAGAGTAAATCCTATATTTCAATTATTCTGCCTGTATCATGGGGGTTTCTTCTAGCTTTAGTGGGAAGTTTATCCTATAGGGGCTTACTCTTCAATTGAGTTGTGTTGTCAGGTGTGCTATTTAAAAGCAGCTTGCAACAGTATTGTATAGAGATATTATCCAAATCCATAGTTCCTCTCACTCCTCCTAGGTATCTAATTCTTTTTGGAACAAAGACAAAATGTCTATTACCATTAGAACATAAACTGGTTTGTAGAAGAGCATCCCCTCTCCTTTGATTTAATCAAAGACAATCATTATAATTTTTGCAGACTAAAACATTTTGTTAACTATCACTACGACCCGAGGTATACCTAAATTAAGTTGGCTTTCGCAAATTTGTAAAAATTCTCATCTTGCGAAAGGAATAATTTGCGAGCTATATGATATATTTAATTCCCCTTCAAAAGTTATTAAAGATAAATATATAATTGTTTGTGCTACTTATAGGTTCCATCAATGGGAATTGAAAAAATGGGAGGAAGCTTGAAACAATACATTTAGGAGGTCTCTCAATCATAGTATATTAGAAACCAATATAAAGGTTTTATACATAACCTACATCAATCCAGAGAGACTCTCTAAATGGAAAAAAATCTGAAAACCTGAATTGCTTTAGAGAGTGTCTTGGTTTGGGGTCCTTCATCCATATTTGGTGGACATGTCCGAAAGTCCAACAGATATTGAGGCATACTATACAGTTAGCTAGGGATATATCAATAATTTATCCAATGAGTTGGAGCCAGATATCTTAGAGAGTGAAGTGAGATGGGCCCTAGAATGTATTGCTGATAATAAGGCTGCAGGATGATGCTGTAAAAGTGTTACTTGCCTTATGCCAATACATTTGGAAAGCTCAACAATGGCCAATAGAGTGGAAAAGGTCAATCTACATCCCAATCGCCAAAAAAGGCAGTGCCAAAGAGTGATCCAATTATCGAACAATTGCACTTATTTCACATGCCAGCAAGGTAATGATTAAGATTCTACAAGCTCGACTCCAACAATACATGCACCAGGAACTACCAGATGTGCAAGCCGGGTTCCTCAGAGGAAGTGGAAGTGGATCAAATTGCCAATATCCGCTGAATAATAGAGAAAGCAAGAGTTCCAAAAAAACATTTACTTCTGTTTCATAGACTACTCTAAAGCCTTTGACTGTGTGGATCACAACAAAATGTGGCATGTCCTTAAAGAGATGGGAGTACCAGATCATCTCATCCTCCTCCTAAAGAATCTGTATGTCAACCAAGAAGCCACGGTCAGAACTGGATATGGGACAACAGAATGGTTCAAGATCGGAAAAGGAATGCGACTAGGTTGTATATTGTCACCTTATTTATTCAACTTAATCATGCGAAAGGCTGGACTGGATGAATCCAAATCCGGAGTCAATCTTGCTGGAAGGAATATCAAGAGCCTCTGATGCGCCGATGATACTACTCTGATGGCTGAAAGTAAGGAGGAACTAAAGGACTTATATATGAGGGTAAAAGAAGAGAGTGCAAGAGTTGACCTGCTGCTCAACGTCAAAAATACAAAAATCATGGCAAACAGCAATCTCACTTCCTGACAAATAGACGGGGAAGATCTTGGATCCAAGATCTCTGCAGATGGTAACTGTAGTCATGAAATTAAAAGACATTTGCTTCTGGGGAGGAAAGCTATGGCAAGCTTGGAAAAGCTTGGAAAAAGTAAATATATTAAACTATCAACAAAGGTCTGCATAGTTCGAACTATGGTATTCCCAGTTGTAACATACAGATGTGAGAGCTGGACCATAAAGAAATATGAGCGCCGTAGAATTGACGCCTTTGAATTGTGGTGTAGGAGAAGACTGCTTAGAGTCCCTTGGACTGCGAGAAGATCCAATAAATCAAAACTTCAGGAAATCAAGACAAACTGTTCACTAGAAGGTATGACCATGAGGCTGAAGCTAAAATATTCTGGCCATATTATGAGATGGCAGGATTTCCTAGAAAAGACTCTGATGCTGGGAAAGATTGAAGGCACAAGAAGAAGGGTACGACTAGGCGGAGATGGATAGATGAGGTCACTGAAGCAATGAACATGAACTTGATGGAGCAGAGGGGCAGTGACTGAGAGATGAACCTGGCGTGCTGTGGTCCATGGAGTCACAGAGAGTCAGATGCGACTGAATGACTAAACCACAACAATACAGTTAGCTATGGATAGTATACGTTCCCCCATTCGACAGGATATTGATGTATTATGGGGATTCCATCGAGGGCCCTATCTTCTTCACAAAGCCGGCTTTTACAGTTTATATTTTTAGCAATTAAAAGTCATAAAGCTAAAAACTGGAAGTCCAACACCTTGGACTTTCAAGCAATTAATAACAAAATAAATGAGGTAGCAATTAATGAAAAAGTAACGCATCTTTTAGCAGACACTATCCCCTCTTTCCTGGGAATGTGGGACCCTTGGTTGGAATTCTATGGGAGCTTATCTCTTAGTTAAAAGAAAGAATATTCCTGTATACATAATGACTTATACTGGAATCGGGGTAGGGGCCTGGGACCCGGAGGAAAAGGAAACTAAAAAGAAAAGAGGATGTTACGTCTGAAAAGTGAGAATTATTCTTAATAATAACTGACTTTATTATATACTTATTTGTTCTAGGTTAATAAGTTAAGTGTATCTAATTACAAAGGTATTATCTATACAAGTCCTACACTCATTCATTATATATAACATATATATCATCATAGAGACTATACTTAACATAAATAGATATCATTATGTTTAGAGTTTTGATAAATTGTATTATAAATGGTTTAATCGTATTAATTCATATCACAATCTGTCAAACACAAGTTTAATAAAAATCGAATGAAAAAAAACCCCATCATTTAATCCAATAATTTAAGGTTGTATTTATTTATTTTAAACATTGTAAAGTTATCCAAAAGAGATTATTGTAAATATATTTCAGTAGATCCTTAATCCATGGTCAACCTCCATCTTCTGCAGTTCATGAATGGTTTCTGTTGGTTCATATTCTCAATTGCTTTAAATATTTTTCATTATGTTCTTTAGGCGTTTCTAGCCTTGATATTTTAATACTGATAATACAAGTTAAATAGCTTGCTTTTATGTCTCTGTCTTGTAGACCTAATGAAGTCTGAAGACAGTTCATCTCTTTCTACTTGTTGCTGTAAAATTAGCCAAATTCTAAAAAAAATTTTTTATTTCATCTTCAAATAGAAGACAGAAATAATTGCATTTTTATAATATGTTCTATCAAGTTAAACCTGATTTGTACTACTTTACACTTCTACTTGTAATATTTTACTAGCTAATGATGTACAGCATTGTAGGAGCTTTTAGTCAGCCCACAAAGTTAAGAAATAAATATTCACTGTGTAGGCTTTGCATTGCTTTATAATAGTTTACTATATCCGGATTTATCAACCTGCCAAAACAAGGGAAATGTAAAGCTTTCAAAAATAAATTGATGAGGTGTGGCTCTTTATATAGGCCCGAGGCAATGTGAGGTGTGAACTTTCTGTAAGTGCGTCATTCTGTAGAAGTTACATGTGTAATTATCACTTTATAGTATGACTGATAAAGGAAGATGTAGATTATTGGGAAGGGGAAAGTTTGTATTATAGGCAGAGGAAATGAGTAGTACTAGTTTATATACCTCCAGGTGATGCTGAGATGGCAATTGAAACAAGTCAAGGTTAAATAAGTGATTGAAAGCAATATGTGTTATTACTTGTGGTAAAAATAGCCTTAGATGCCCATAACACTGCATTTCTTTTTGGTTAAAGAACCAATATTTAAAACCCACATTTACACTTGCCTTTTTTTGATAATGGACAACATTTTTAGACAGTAAAAATACATAAAATGTGTTCATTTTATGCAATTTTTGTTTACTGTGGGCTGTCATTGACTTTATTGAGTGGCCTACTTGATCCCTTTCTGTAATAGGGAGGAACTTGGTAAACAAATTAGATGTCATATAGTCCTACTGAAAGCACGGACAATAAGCTCAGATGTTTCAGCTGTAGTAGAAGGAAGAAAGAAGTGGCTAAAGGTTGTAAAGGCTCCTAATGTAATGAGAGAAATAGGGGACAGGGTGGTCAGAGATCTGAGAAATGGGGAAAAGAAGGGCGAGGACACATAAGGGAAAAAGTTCCTGGAAAAGGAAAGGAAACGATCAGATCACTGATTTGTGTGTTCTTAATAGCCAGTCCTAGGCCCCTATTCAAATGAGCAATTGTTGTTTACTGGAGCCCGTAAACTAATTTGCTATTCAATTGTCTGAGAATCCCTGCGGTTGTCAAAATTGTAACTTACAACCCAGCTAAGACTTTGATCTTTCAAGCCCGCAAAAGTTAAAATCGCAAATCGCTATTCAATCTCTACAATTCCTCAAGCCCGAAAATATTCTCACACCCGTAGATGGCAAATGTAGAAGAAAGGATTGGAATTGGAAAAAAGTACAGAGAAGGCAACAAAACGAATAAGGGAAATGAAGGGACTAAGTTATGAAAAACTAAGTTATGAAAAAAGACTAACCAAATAAAATATATTTTCTCTAGAAAAAAAGGCATCTATATAAATATATCCAGGGCCAATACAAGGCTTTGGCCTCTATTCAGTTGAGAATTTTCTTTTATTTTTGTGAGCCTATAATGGAGCTTGTAAACTAATTTGATATATTCAATTGGCTTCTTTTCGCTAGCCAAAAAACGATTTGCGTGTTACAGGCAGAAAATCCCTGCGATTGTTAAAATCGTAATTCCGTCCCAGCTAAGCCTTTGATCTTTTAAACCCATAAATGTCACAATCGCAAATTTATTTAATTGCTAAAACTCCTCAAGCCTGCAACTGTTCTCACACCAGTAAATGGCAAATTTAGAAGAAAATCCTACGGGTACCAGAAAGGACTCGCAAGGGGGTTAAACACCTGTTTGTATCACTGTAAATGCAAATAAAAAAAATCAATACTAAACTTTTAAAGACAGGGAAGAGGCTAAAGTTATGAAGAAAGACTAACAAAATTAAACTTATTTTCTCTAGAAAAAAGGCATCTAAGAGATATGATTACCTTATATAAATACATCCAGGGTCAGTATAATGATTTGTCAAGGGAGCTTTTTGTGCCAAGAGGTTTTCAACTGACACAAGGTAATCCATTGAGGTTAGAAGTAAAAAGATTCCACCTTAAAGAAAGAAAAGGGTTCTTCACAGTAAGGGTGGTTAATCTGTGGAATTCTCTACCAAGGGAGGTGGTGACAGCAAATTCAATAGAAAACTTTAAAAAGGGATTGGATATATTTTTAAATAAAAAGGGTATTCAGGATTATCCTGGTTAATTAGAGAGGGAGTATTGATCCAGGGTGGAATCCGATCCCAATATCTGAGGTCAGGAAGGAATTAATTTTTTTCCCTTTTGTGACAATTGGCAAAGTTTCACTTGGGTTTTTTTCTGTTTGCCTTCCTCTGGATCAATTAGGAAATAATCTGCATATTGCAGATCAGAGGAGATCTTAAAAGATTAAACTTGATGGACTAAAAGTATTTTTTCAACCTCAATTACTATGTAACTATGTAACTATGAAAGACATTAGAATTAATTGCACAACAGTCTCAAACTCACAAATCTGCAAAATAATATATATTTTTTATGTTTCATTTTGGTGTCATATTAATCTCGGGAATCAAGATTGACGTTTAACCTCCATGTTTTACTGACGTAATGATGATGGTCTCATTTACTATTAGCTGTTTCTAAATTGGTAGTTATGGCCTTGCTTAATTGATCATGGTCACGCTCTGAAATGCTACATGCGATTTCATGGTTTAGGGTTTCGGATTTCCGTCCCGTAAATTGCGGGCTTGTTCAATTGAAACGCTGTGTAATTGTAGCAAATTTCAAGCCTGTAGGCTTTCAATTGAATAAGGCCCCTAGACTGATGAGAATCCCTCACACTTTATATATAAAGTGGTGAGTAAGATGAATGACAGAGAGACTGACATTTTAAACATACCATTAATACACTTTGGTCACATCAAGCCTTTCACTGCTAATAGTTTCTAAGGAGATTTTTGGAAACTGGTCTCAAACCCTTATAAACAAAATTTGGTATAGTTCATGTACCATTACCCTTGTCAAAATGGTCATCATTCCAAAAGTATCCCATACCAGGGCGGGGAGCCCATAATGAGGGTGCAAACTAATTTCCTATTCAATTGGCGTCTTTTGGCGGCCTGCCAAAGGCTTGGTTAATGTTTATCAACTTCCTCAGGTGGGAGGAGACTTTGAATGGGGAGGAAGCTTTCTGCACACTAGGAATGTGGCAGCTGCAACTGTCAGTGCTTGCAACAGGAATAACGGAAAGTTCACTAGACTATACTAAATGTACAGTGGGAATTGAAGATCACCACACCTTTCATAATTTGTTCCTTTTTTGTATGACATAAATAAATAAATAATAAGAAATACAAACTAATAAATACAAATTTAATTGTGTTTGTTCCATCTTTATTTGTGTAAATAAATAAATAAATAAAAGAAAACGTATTATTATTACATCCCTTATTCAACACCAAATTTCATATGTAAATGTATCTGACCAATCACTGTACAGATCATAAAACAAACTAAATGGCTCCCACATGTAATCAAGTGTGGTGATTTTGATTAATTCCGAAAATTAAGAATCTGCTATGGGTGAAAATGTTCTTTGAATAGAACGTCAAGATAAAGTTGTAGAAATGCACAAGTCAAGAGATGGGTGTAAACAGATTTCTGTATCCTAAGAACATCATTAAAAAGTGGAAGGCATATGATATTATCCAGACCTTGCCTAGATATTATGACATCGCTATAAACTGGATGACAAAGCAAGAAGGAATCTGGTAAGAGAGGCATTCAAGAGGCCAATGCCAACTTTGAAGGGGCTACACGACTTTATGGCAAAGACTGATTGTTGTTTGGATGTGATAAAATACTCTATAAATATGGCCCTTACAAGAAGGTGGCAAGAAATATGCCACTTCTTATTAAAAGCCACATACATTCTCAATTAGGTTTTACTAAAAAGAACATTTAAGATTCTGTGACTAATCTAAACAGAGAACCCTTAATTATCCATGGGGTATGAGACAGGGTTGTCCCCTCTCTCTCTGCTCCTTTTTGCCCTAGCCACAGAGCCTTTAGCTCAAGCGATCAGGTCAATTACAGACATCCATGGATTCAATATAGGCCTACATCATTACAAATGCTGTCTGTTTGCCAACGATATCCTATGCTCTTTATCTGATCCAACCACTTCAGTACCAAAGTTGATTAACACAATTAAACATTTTAGCCAGAATTTAGGTTATAGAGATAATCTATAAAAAACAGAGGCTATTAGTTCTTTACTTTCCCAGACTGAACTAGAAAACCTTAAGAACTCTTACAATTTTGCTTTGCCTTAAAATTACATAAAATATACACTGGTAAACATTACCCCTAAACTTTTGGACCTCTACAAAACCAATTACCTTCCCTTCTTTAAAGAAATGACATCAGATCTTAATAAATGGACAAAAGTTAAAATGTGTTGGACAGGCCGCATTAATTCGATAAAAAATTTCCATTCTCCCCAGGATTCTTTACCTCTTTAGATCTTTGCTGATAGCAGTAATAGCAAAAGATATAGACAATTTCCAGAATCAAATTTTTTTATTTATGTGGAATAATAAGCCCCTAGAATTTTTAAATCTTTAATGTATAGACACAAAAGCAAAGGATGACTCTCCTGTCCAAATTTAAAACTTTATTAGAAAGTTGCACACATTTAATTTCTTTTTTTTTTTTTTTTCTTTTTTTTTTATTGCGTTTTTAGAAAACATACAGAAACAAATTAAGACATACACATGCAAAAACAGTAAGTACCTAATAGGTAGTTAAGGCACTGAATACACACTCAACTATTTGAACCTCAGTGTGGGAACATTACAAAACCTTTCAATATCTTGACACACGATAAATGTTTACCAAAAAGGAATAGAATTGGAAAGAAAGAAAAAAAGATACTCAACCGACTCTTGGATCCAATAGATCCGTTAGTAAAGGAGAGGGGCCAAAAGATACTAAGGCTGCCAAAGCTCCCTGTCCAGACTATATTTAATTATGTATTTATTTATTTATTTTTATTTATTTATTTATTTATTTTTTTACTTGTTATTTTGCGCTAGACATAGTGATATTGAAGTGACTCATATGGGGTCATCTTACATACAGAGGAGGATGCTTGAAATCATTATAAAGACTCCATATAATAGTCCCATTTCAACCAACTAAAATGACGGGCATAACACTCCGATAAGATGTCATTACGATTATTCATCAATTCTCTATTTATATGAACATGGTTACACAGTTCACTAATTGTTGAAATTGTGGGTTGCTTCCAATATTTTGCTATAAGGTACTTAGCCACCAAAAGAATGTGGCATGTCAAGTATCAAGTATCACATTTAATTTCTTTCTATAGCACATTTAGTAACCCAACTCCTTTCCTGGGATACAATAACCTGGCTCCCTAATAACATTTTAACTTCTGCAGATTGAGACATCTTATATCTACCTCAGTAAGAAAGTCAGGACTGCTCAAGGCAAGTTGGCTATCACGCATATGTAAAGATGCCCCACAAAGGAGAGAAATTTTAGGCTTGTTAAATAAAACTTTTAAATTCCCTCCTAAAAACTACAAACCTAAATTCATGATAAAGTGGGAGACAGATATTGCTCAGGAATGGGACCTTCAGAACTGGGAAAAAGGCTCCCTGAACTACAGTATACTAGAAACTTCCCTAGATATTCTACATAGAGCATATCTTTCACCAGATAGAATCCACAAGCTGAGACCCCAAGGAAGCGCTAACTGATTTAGAGGGTGCTTAACCACTGGCACTTTTCTACACATCTGGTGGACATGTCCTAAAACTCAAAATTTTTGGAACAAAGCCCTCCAATCTTTTCAACACACCAATCCAGCCCTTACAAAAATACAAAATAAACTGCTTCAATTTATCTTGTTAGCTTGTAAAAATCAAATAGCTAGAGAATGGAAAGACAACTCTCTAAACTTTCAAGAAATGATCAATAAAATAAATTGTATCATCTTTAATGAGAGATTGACCCATATATTATCTGATTCCTACCCCCTCCTTTTTAGGAATCAGATAGTATACACTGTATCTGGATAAACTCGTAATTATCTTTATAACTGACAAACATAAACCCTACCATACTCCCATGGAGCTCTCTAAAAATGACGTTAAAGTTATTATCCACAATACACAAGATGAAAAGGGCTTGGGGGGCTTGGACCTGGGGTGGCGACAGTAAGTGATCTTTCTTCCTTTTTACCTCTCTTTACATTTACAAGATTACAATCTATCTTTTTAATGGACATTTGTAAATATAAACAAATTTCTCACTAAGCTGACACATACCTTTCCCTTTCCCTGTCTTCCCATTCTCTACCTACATACAGTGGAGAGAAGCTGTTACTAGCTCCAAATCTTGGAAAACTGTTAAACATCAGGATCCTCTCCACCTTTTCCCTTACCTCTATCTACACATCCCTCCCTTTTTCTTTCCTTTTCACCTCTTTGTTGTGTGTTTTTTTTTTTCTCACCCACGAAAATTGGGAAATGTAGGAAGGAGATTCCCATTCTAGCATACTCACTTGTCTCTGCAATGTTTTACTTTGACGATGTAAAACTTTATTTGACTTCTACTATTTAGATTCTGTGACCAATTGGCAAAAGGTTCTTGGGTCAGATGAAACTAAAATCAAACTTCTGGTCAGAGTGTGAAACTTTAACTCTGGCAAACACCTTTCAATAAAATAATGACCCAAAGCACACTGACAGATCAATAGTGCAGCAACTTTAGGAGATGAAATGATGTGTCTTTAAGTGGCCTAGTCAGAGCTCTCACATAAATCCTAATGAAAATCTTTGGAATGACTTGAAGAGGGTCTGTTAACAGTCGCCACACAGCTTGACTGGGCTTAAACATTATTATAAGGAGGAAGGTGTGTGTTTGTGTGAGAACCCATTTTGTGCATTATCAAGCTTAGTTATTAAAAAGAAAAAATAGAAAATATGGAAACATTTAACACAGTGGTCGTTAAAGGGCCAGTTAATTTAGCACAACTTGGGGCACACCATTGTAATGTACTCCTGAAAATATGTTGAAATACTTTTAGAATTTTTGAAATAGTTGTCTTTTTCATCGAAAAAAATCATAAATGAAGTTCTGTTTACATGAGAATAAGGCAAGTCTCCCAGGCAGACTGAGAGCAAGAGCTGTGTGCAGAGAGCAGATCAAAAAGAGGATTAACCCTTCCCAATGTCATCTGTGCAGTGAAATTACTGCTAGAAACTCACAGATATGGTACTTGGGGGTTAACTGATGGCTGATTACATTTCTGAAAGAGACTAAAAGCAACATTCTTTCTCTTCACAGAGCTTGGAACGGCCGTTGCGCAGATGCTGTAAATCACGGGGCTGTCTGCAATGTGTCTGTAAACAAACCTAAGACTGCAAATGTTACTGTAAAACAGGCTTTGCAGGCTTAAAAAAAAACAATAGATAACTTTAACAAATAATCTTGTGCTCTTTCACACAATGAAGAGCCCTTATAGTGAGGTAAATGGCCCGTTAAAAGAAGTGGTACACAAGAGCCTGTCCTTTGACATTTGCAGCTCCCTATTACTTTACCTGCCGGTCCACAGGGATAAAGAGGGATGAGACGCCTAACACTAGTCATAGTTATAGGTAGATTATTGAGGAATTTATCTGTAGTTAGAATGTACTCTACTCACATTTAGTATCTCTATGTTCAAAATGTTCAGGATCTTAAACCTAGTCCCCATGGTCACTAGAAGGCACCAAGCAGTCCCCAGAACAGAAAACAGAGAGCCACTGATTTAACTATTTGTATAGAAACAACACTTAAAAGTAAGTAGAAGATTAAAGTGGTAAGCACTTTAGATTAATAAATAATGAATTGTCAGATGATTAAGTATTTGTTATTGTGTTGCCATATATTAAGAGAGAAAGCACATAGCTTTCCATACTCACAGCCCCATTAAATTTGAGCCCTGTAAGTGCAATCTGAAGCTCGCAACGGCTGCACGCTTGAAATTTGTCCGAGTTACTCTGCTAATAAATTAGATCGGGCGGCGAGTTACAAGCTTGAGAAGCAAACCCATAAATCAGTTGTCGGCCATCAAATGTATGGTTTTGTTGATTATCAATTAAGCAAACTCGTAGTTATGGGTTTAGATGGAGCCAATGGAAACAGAGATTGTCATTGTTACGTCAGTGAAAAATGGAGGTTTGATTTCAAAGTCCTACGGGCTTCAATTAAGAGTTACAATCGGACCCAGATTCCAGTCATAATGCAATATTAATAAACCCGCAAATATGATATTCTATTACATGTGAGTTCCATCATATGTATTAACACATTGATTGCCGGGATCGATATAACACAAAAAATATACATGAAATAAAGTATTTTATTTGGCAGATTTGCAGGCTTGAGAATGTTGTGCTATTAATTCTAAGACCTAACATCACGTTAACTTTTAATTTAAGTACAGTAGTGTGATTTTATTTACAGGTAAAGTGCTATGTATTGGACTTTACCCCACTTGCGAGTCCTCCCCAGCACTCATTGGGCTTTGGGCTACATTTGCGTTATGGGCTTGCTCGTGACTTTGTTGCAATTTAATAGCATGATTGGAATTGTAGCATTACGGGCTTGACGGATTAAAGAATTTGTGGATGCGAAGTTCATATGTTGCTCATCCCGTAGGCTTTTTTCGCAGCAAATCTGCATATCTTTGCGGGGCTAATTTAATAGCTGTAGGTCCTACTTTCTACAATATGACCTACGGTTTGACACATAGCTCTAATTTAATATGGCTATCAGTCACCATTTTTGTAAATAATTGTTTTCAAATAGTGGTGTTGGTGAAGAACCAGAGATCACATTTAAATGAGGCCCATAATCTGCACCACAAATGGATTTATTTATCTCCAAATTAAAGCACTTACATATTGTGTGAAAGTGTTAAATGTTTATTTAGTATCCTCCCACTATAAAGTGAAAAATAATTAAAATATTTTTGTAGGGTCAAAACAATTCCAGTATATATAAGGACAGATCCTTATAGTTGGTATTCAGAAAACTCTATTAGGGCTGTGGGATAAGGTCTGGCTCTCTGTTGACTCACAAATCCTACACGGCCTCCTTCATCTCGAAAAATGTAATGAAGAAGACAGAACAGGATCTGACTCATTTAGTTTTGAGATGGAGACAGTATAGGATCTGTGGGTGTCTACTGAGAGTCAGGCCATATCTATTTCCCAGCAAGCACTGTCAGGCACATGGTAGACAGGTATTTGTTTATGGTCTTTGGCAGTTATATATGAGCTTCTATAGTTGCACTCAGGTTTATTATTTAATGCAACAAAGTCTGTTAATTCTTATCTGTCATCAGATTTCTGTGTTTATATATATATATATATATATATATATATATATATATATATATATATTGTTTCCACTTTCACTTACTCATCTCAAGATAGTTTGGAGCTTAGTGTTTTCCTATCTCCAAACTTCTGAAATAAAACATTTAACATTTTCACACAATCTGATGTAAATGTTTTGATTTGGAGATACAGTACATAAATCCTTTTGTAGTGTACATTATAGGCTTCATGGCATAATGCATTTAATATAGCAATATCTATTACCTCGGATTTAGAAAATTAGTAATGATGTGTCAGCATGTTCACACCCACTCTGATTCTTCACCAAACTTGAGAATGTAATTATGCTTGTGGTGAAGGAGACAGTACAGAGTCTGTGGATCCACTGACACCATGTCTATTTTCCAGCGATCACCACTGTCAGGCGCATGTGTTTGCGTTTTTCAGTCATGTCCGACTCTCCGTGACGTCTATGCTGATCCATTTGGTATTAATGGCAGAGACGCTGGAGTGGGTTGCCAGGTCCTTCTCCAGTGGGCTACAGCATATAGCTCCTGGCATTCCTAGGTGATCTCACATCCAAGTACTAACCAGGCCCAATGCTGCATGGCTTCAGGGTGGTGTTACCTCTTGGTTCCCTAACTGGAATCAAACCCAGGTTGCAGTGGTAAAATCACTGAATCCTAACCACTGGACCACCCGGGAAACCATTAGGTACATAGTACACAGCTATTTGTGTCTACTTTCTGCAGGGGCATAGGAACTGGGGGGAATGGGGGGGACAAATGCCCTCCAGATTAAATGAATAGGGGACACAAAAAATAGAAAAATTAAACTTAATCATACATTACCAAATTTGGACACTATATATATATATATATATATTTATATATTTATATATATATATATATATATATATATATATTATAAAACAAAATATTAAAAAGGCACTGCAGCAATGGGGCATTGCATTGAAGATCCGCCCCTACTTCCTATCCTGGGAGTCGAGTTGAATTACCCCCCTCTAGATTTTTTTGGGCTCCTACGCCCATGCTTGGTACATAATGTTGCATTTTGCAGAATTAGGTATTTTTTTTAAATCAATGTGCATTTTATTTACCTCTGGAATGTGAGCCTCATGACAGATATTTGTAACATGTGCAAGGAGGCAAACCTGCCTTGGAAGCCCATTATTAATCTCACTAATAAACAAATCAGCCCCCAGAACAGAACCGATCCTGCAAATGTGTTCTGTTAACTATGACACTCTGACAGCAATACACTTGATAACCTTTGAATACAATTCTAGTCTATGTGACTTTAGTTATGCGATCAAAAAAAGTCTGTTTGATCAGTCTAACATGATCTATCTGTCATAAATCGACCCTGCGTTGATTGTTGTAATCCATTTTCGACTTTCAATTTATTTTGTTTTGAAGAGTGTTTTCATCTTTTTCCACCTTACCTAATGTCAGCATGGCTGCATGTTCAACAGAACAATCAACATTGCATTCACAATATCTGTTAATGTGTTAAACTTATTATTATGCAAATAGTTCAATTCTATTTCCAGATTAATTGATTTAACTTTTCAGTGCAATGTTACTATTGTCAAAGGGCTATTTGAAGAGAGCCATTTCTAGCACAAGTGAATAGAGAATCTTATCTCCATTCATTGTCCCCCCACTCCTACTATATTTCTGATTGTTTTACAAAGACAAAATATCCCTCATCGTTAAATGAAAAAATAATAGAATAGTTAAAAATGAAAGGTTGTACAAATTTATGTTAAACAGAGTAAACTGATTTTTTTCCATTACCTTAAAAAGAGCAAACTATAAATATTACACTGCCCTGGCCCTTGAAAGTGGCACTATAGTTGTAAAACAAGTCACAACCCTTTTATTAGTATCAGTTGCATCAAACATAATGGAGGTACTTTAGCCCAATCATACAGATATGCAATATTACTAATTTTCATAGAGAGATGTAAAACTCCATATTGTTTCTTATAGTGCAGGATCAAGCATAATAAGACTGCATGGAGGAATAGGAAGATGGCTAGTGTGTTGATTCTCTTCCTGGACTCACAGAAGGAATGCTAACATAATTTTTTTTTTTTTTAAGGTGAATGAATGATAAACAATAGAAGGAAAGTAAGTGTGATGTGTGTTTGGTAATCACATATTATAATTGTCCAACTACGAATGTTTATTGTTTGCGTGGTCCGTACGACTTAGCGATGAGCGCCACGAGCCGTTAAACCCGGAGCACTTTTAGCGGGACTGAAAAAAATACAAGACGGAGGTGGAGGCTCTACGGCGCCTCACAAGCGGTAACAAACACACACACATGCGCCAAAATACGAACTGCGGCTTTTACAAAGCAAAATTTACGGACTTAGCCAAAATAAATACGAGACGCAGGAATTACAAAAAAAGAACTCGCAAAATTACGACCTTAATGGCCAAACCACGCGCACCTGAAAACATTAAAAACACAATAAATACACACAAAAAATACATAAAAAGCTTACCCACGGCAAGGGGGGGCACCCAGGACCCCTGCAAGTGAAGTTACACCACAATTTAAGTCCAAATTTAGACACACGAAAATCTCCTTAGCGATAGAAAAAATAGCCGCCGAAAAAAATGAAAACGAGGCTACAGGACCCTAAAGCCGCAAAACAACACCAAGCACAGATGGAATATCAAAAAAGATGTACGAGGTAAAAATACACCATTAGCAAGGACGCTAAATCATCCACACCCGTGTACCACATACACATTAGCGCCATTTAACAACACTAACTTACACAATGTGGAAGTACACAGCTACACTAACGGCTTTCCCTCGCGCACGCAGCCTATTTACACTACACACTGCACACATTGCTGACACTTACACCTCAGCTCCACAGCACTCCAAACCTACATTGTCTGCTGCAGGAACATCAAAACAGATTGTCAGCCTTTCAGCACAATGCTTCTTGCATATATTACTTAGAAATAGGTAAAGTATATTAATTTATTAATTGATTCATTATTTCATTGGCATACAAAAATACATATACACAAAAAAATGTTTTTTAAAGTATCGAAATAAACACAAAACACATTCACCGCGTCGACCTTACAATGACAGCAAAAGCCCCTCGAATAACAAAAAAAAATAACATCCAACAGCCTCGCAATGAGCGCCGAAGGCACTCATTGTGAGGCATGCAATGAGCGCCGAAGGCGCTCAGCGCAAGCCTTGCAATGAGCGCCGAAGGACCTCACGGTAAAAAACGCTTTACATTATGTCTCAAACAGCATTCCCTGGCTTACAATTTCATGCCCGTCATTTTTTGCCGGGCAATTCGCTAGTAATAATTATATAACGTATATAAACGTACAGAAGCCTTTGTATGCCAAATGTCACTTACAATTGTGAGACAAGGATTATGGGTGACAATGACAATATTAGGATAAATAATGGCACTGACACTTTAACTAGAGAAATTTGTAAACCTGTAATTTTCATTTTTTTATTGTGGATTTATCCATATCCGTTGATTGAGGGCTTCAGACCTTCCAATATATAAGGAACTCTATGTCTGAACACAGATAACATCCATTCTAGTCATATTTATTCTACCTCTAGATTCGGGCAGTCCTGCTTTATAGAATTAGTTCCCATCCTATTATACATGTTCCACTCCAGAGGCAATGCACCAGGGCAGGGCTGTGGGGGGCCCAGTGCTGATTCTAGCCCAACCTGCCATGGCCTGCCGCAACCCCCCACTCACATACTGTATATATTTATGTGTGTGTATGGTGTGAATTCATACCGGAGAATGGGGGGGGAAATTGTGCATGTCCAATTTTATTTTATTTTGTTGCCCTGGGGCCCTCCATGCACTGTTCCACTGATGGAGCTTAAGCTACTTCCATATAATACATAGCTGCTTGTTACTTGATTCAGAGATAGTTTGTGGTAATGGTAAGTTGTGTTCTGAAAAGGTAAATGCGTTAATGGGAGTTTTAGGTGTACTGAAGTGGGTTGAAGGTTATACTGATGTTTATTTAGTGTCAGTTGGTCTTCAGGGTGGTTAAAGGCAAACCAGGTTGAAACATACTGATGTAGCACAGCGATTCCTAAACTATTAAGGCCTTGAAATCCTGTTTGGACTCCAAATGTATTGATGGAACCCAAAGACTGCAAAATGGCTTTCATGTAACCCCACAAACCCCTCTACTTTGCTTCAAAAACGGTCTGTGTTCAACATCGCTCCAAGGACTCCAAACAAGACACACAAATTGGGCACCTCACAAAAATTACGAATTTAGCAGCTGAACCATGGAACTGGAAGGACCACCAAAAAAACACAAATATGCCTCAAATTAACTTACAAACTCACACACAGCACAAGGGGAGAGCCAGGGAGCCTGTGAGTGAGGTTGCAAGTAACATTTAATCCAAGGCAGTAACACTTAACCAAAGTCAGTAACACTCATTGCGAGGCCCCTAAACTACATGGGGGGGGGGGGGGAGGCTCGCGATGAACGTTGAAGGTGCTCAGAGGGGGCACAGCCTCGCATTGTGTGGCAAACAGCATTGCGAGGCTTCAAATTGTATTGACATCATTTTTGACGGGCAAGTCGCTAGTCTATATATAAAAAGGAGACATGTTAACCAAGTCAGATTGTTCTAGTTAGGTGCTTTTGATTTCAGGAAAAAATATATATTCAGTGACTAAAATGTAATTTTTCAGAATACAGCCAAAATAACTGATGGATCACAAAAAAAAATAATACTCTAATTTCTCTGATAAACTCTTTAGTGCTACTAATCAAATTCTAAGATTTATTTTCTCATTCGCAGATTGTGATATTGAGGTAAATGGTTTTAGAAAGTAAAAAAATAAATACAACTTATACTTTTTATTACCGTATATACTCGAGTATAAGCCAAGGATGGCAAATGTGCTGCCTAGTGATGTCGCGAACATAACATTTTCGGTTCGCGAACCGCGGACGCGAATTTCATCAAATGTTTGCGAACGGGCGAACCGGGCGAACCGCCATAGACTTCAATGGGCAGGCAATTTTCAAAACCCACAGGGACTCTTTCTGGCCACAATAGTGATGGGAAAGTTGTTTCAAGGGGACTAACACCTGGACTGTGGCATGCCGGAGGAGGATCCATGGCAAAACTCCCACGGAAAATTACATAGTTGATGCAGAGTCTGATTTTAAGCCATAAAGGGCATAAATCACCTAACATTCCTAAATTGTTTGGAATAACATGCTTTAAAACATCAGGTATGATGTTGTATCGATCAGGTAGTGTAAGGGTTACACCTGCTTCACAGTAACAGACCAATCTCCCCGTTTAATGCACCGCAAACACCCGCAAACAGTCCCTTTGCACAACCGCAAACTCCCCATTTGCACAAGGTTCTCACTGATGTCATTGAAGGTCACTTCCTCCACCCAGCCACCAAGGGTCCCCGAAAGGTGAAAAGAAAGTCCCCTGGGACGCCTGCTGTGTTTGGTCTTCCACCTCCTCAAAGCCACCTTCCTCCTCTGACTCCTCTTCTTCAGACTCCTCTCTCTGTGTTGCCTCTGTCTGCGTTATTATAAGGTGTGTACTGTTAAGTAGTACTATTCCTATCGGTTTATTCCCTGTTACGTCCACTATTAGGGGAAGTGTATATGGCATTGATTTTTGGAACAGGGAGATGGAAATAGATGCTTGGTGGGACCTCCTACTTCGAATTTGGGGCACTGCACGTGCAATGTAATGTGCCATCAGATAGGAGTGGCGTATTAAGTTGTACTATTTATTCCTATCAGTTTGATACCTGTTACGTCACCTATCAGGGGACGTGTATATGGCATGGATTTTTGGAAGCGGAAGATGGAAAAAGATGCTTGGTCGGTCCTCCCATTTCAAATTTGGGGCACTGCGCGTGCAATCTAAGGTGCCACCAGATAGGAGTGGTGTGTTCAGTTGTACTATTTATTCCTATCGGATTCAATAAAGCCAATAAACCTGGCCCATTACTAGCCAGGAAACTACAAACCAAAAAAACACAAAATAGGATACTTCAAATTAAGACCTCGAAGGGAGAAAAAACAACGAACCCAAATAAGATCCAGAAGATTTTTACAAAACTTTACAATACCCTTTATACGGCAACAAAACACATAGATCTACACAAAATGAGGGGATTTCTTAATTCCTGTGATCTCCCCTTAATAGAAGAAAATCACTTAGAGACTTTAAATGCCAAAGTGACCCTAGAGGAAGTGAGAAAAGCAGTCCAGAACCTCAAACCTGGTAAGTCACAAGGCCCTGACGGGTACAACAATTTATATTATAAAAAATGTATAGACATATTAGGCCCGCACTTGGTCACTCTAACAGAGTTCTGGAAGGCAAGCAAACACCAGCAGAGCTGAACAGGGCAGATATCGCTCTATTCCCTAAGGAGGGTCGAGATGCCCTAGAACCGAAAAACTACAGGCCAATATCATTACTAAACTGTGATACAAAGATCCTGTCAAAAATAATAGCGGATAGAATGTCATCCTTCTTGCCTAAGTTAATACATAATGACCAAGTAGGCTTTGTCTCCCACAGGCAAGCGGGAGACAACATTAGAAAAGTCATGAACCTACTGTACCACACCAAAGCCTCTAAAATTCAAGCCTGTCTTATGGCCTTTGACATTGAAAAGGCGTTTGATTCCCTGGAGTGGACTTACCTATACGCCACGCTTGAAAAATTTGGTATTAAAGGCCATTTCATAAATCTCATACACTCATTATACAAATCATCCAGGGCAAGGTTACAGATTCCGGGAGATGAGAGATCCTTAATTAAAAAAAGAAAGAGGAACAAGACAGGGGTGCCCCCTTTCTCCCCTTCTATTCGCAATAGCAATAGAACCCCTGGCTCAGACAATTAGGGCCAACGCTGGGATCACAGGCATAAAAATAGGCCATCACCATTTCAAAACTTGTCTATTTGCAGGCGACCTGCTGTGTATGCTCTCAAACCCTACCCAATCTGTCCCAGAGTTGATTCGAACTATGGAGGAGTTTGGTCAGTTTTCTGGCCTTAAACTGAACATAGAGAAGACAGAAGCACTAGCGATTGACTTAACAGCAGTAGAGAAGCAGGGTCTCCAAGAGAAGTTTAATATTAAGTGGGATAAGAACCACATAAACTACCTGGGAATCCAACTAACCCTAAGCTAGAGGACTTGTACAAAGCCAACCACTCCAAACTTTATAAAACAATAATTAATGACCTGAGGAAATGGACAAAGTATAGGTTATCATGGCTAGGGAGAATAAATACGATAAAAATGAATGTCCTTCCTAGGTTGCTCTACATATTTTGAACACTCCCGATCCCGATTAAATAAAAAGAATTAGAAAATATTTAACGGAAAATATTTCAGTTTATCTGGAACCACTCTCCCTCACGCATCACAAAGAAAATTATGTACCTTTATAAGTCAGAGGGGAGACTATCGTGTCCAAACTTAAAATATTACCACAAGGCAGCTCAGCTATCTTTTGCCCAATAGCACATTCTATAGGGCATCAACCAGCCTGGGTGTATTTAGAGAACCACAAAGGAGAGGAGAGGTCGCTTACTGAAGCCTGCCCTAGGGTAACCCAAGGGTGATTGCCCGGGTTAGATATTGTAAATAATAAGCTAATACTGCTGGAGGGATGATAGCTAATAGGACTTTGGTGTTTCCTGCAAATATACTCTTTACTATTGTCTGTTTTACCATGTTTTAGGTATCTCTTAAATTGCAATCACAGTAAAAAATAAGAAAAATTATTAACCTAAAAAGTTAAAATAAGAAAGACTAGCCAGCTAACTTTCACAAAATATCTTTATTGTAAATATGTATTTTGCACAACTGTTATTCAAGACTGTTCAAAAATGCTTTATTTTTCATTACATGCTGTACGCCTTCTGACAATAAAAGAATTTAAATGCAAAAATTAGGTATTGTTGCAGCGATTTTGATGTTAGTTTGCCAGGCAGAAAGTGCGCAGAAAACATTGCGTCTTGAACCCTAGTTGGTGACGGATAAGTCACGCAAGTCATCCGGCATTCAGGGATAAACTACAGCAGCGTGTGGACCATTATTAGCTCAAGGCAGCTCATCTATCAGGCCTTTTTTAATCAAATGTATCGCCCACTGTCAGTCCCTTCGGGATCCATCCCTCAGTCATCTTAATAACGGTGAGGTAATCTAGACTTTTTTCACCTAGGTGACTTCTCTTCTCAGTGACAAAACCTCCTGCTGCACTGAAGGTCCTTTCTGACAGGACACTTGAAGCGGGGCAGGACAGAAGTTCTATGGCAAATTGGGATAGCTCAGGCCACAGGGCAAGCGTGCACACCCAGTAGTCAAGGGGTTCATCGCTCCTCATAGTGTCGATATCTGCAGTTAAGGCGAGGTAGTCTGTTACCTGACGGTCAAGTCGTTCTCTGAGGGTGGACCCCGAAGGGCTGTGGCGATGCATAGGACTTAAAAAGCTCTGCATGTCCTCCATCAACAACACGTCTGTAAAGTGTCCTCTCCTTGCCGGCGTGGTCGTGGGAGGAGGAGGATTATGTTAACCTCTTCCGCTGTTAGATTGCCGTTGTGCTGTGACATCACCCTTAAACGCTGTGTAAAGCATACTTTTTAATTTATTTTGGAATGCTGCATTCTTTCCGACTTGTGGTAATTCGGTAACATTTCAGGCACTTTCTGCTTATACTGGGGGTCTAGTAGCGTGGACACCCAGTACAGGTCGTTCTCCTTCATCCTTTTTATACGAGGGTCCCTCAACAGGCACGACAGCATGAAAGACCCCATTTGCACAAGGTTGGATGCCGAGCTAGTCATGTCCCGTTCCTCATCATCAGTGATCTCACTGAAGGTATGTTCTTCCCCCCAGCCACGTCCAACACCACGGGTACCAGATAGGTGACAACGAGCACCCTGGGATGCCTGTTGTGGTTGGTCTTCCTCCTCCTCCTCAAAGCCACATTCCTCCTCTGACTCCTCTTCCTCGCAATCCTCTTCCAGCGTTGCCGCAGGTCCAGCAAGCGATGCTGATAAGGCTGCTTCTGGTGGTGATGGTGACCACAACTCTTCCTCTTCACGCTCATCTACGGCCTGATCCAGCACTCTTTGCAGAGCATGCTCCAGGAAGAAACAAATGGTATGATGTTGCTGATGATGCCCTAGGTGCGACTGACCAGTTTTGTCACCTCCTCAAAAGGACGCATAAGCCTACAGGCATTGCGCATGAGCGTCCAGTAACGTGGCAAAAAAATCCCCAGCTCGGTAGAGGCTGTCCTAGCACCCCGGTCATACAAATACTCATTAATGGCCTTTTCTTGTTGGAGCAGGCGGTCGAACATTAGGAGTGTTGAATTCCAACCTGTCTAAAATCAAGCGCCTCACTGGCATGTTTGTTTCACCGCTGGATATCTGTAAAGTGCGCCATGGGCGTGTAGGAACGCCTGAAATGGCCACACACCTTCCTGGCCTGCTTCAGGACGTCCTGTAAGCCTGGGTGCTTATGCACAAAGCGTTGTACAATCAGATTACACACATGTGCCATGCACGGCACATGTGTCAACTTGCCCAAATTCAATGCCGCCAACAAATTTCTTCCGTTGTCACAAACCACTTTGCCGATCTCCAGTTGGTGCGGAGTCAGCCACTGATCCACCTGTGCGTTCAGGGCGGACAGGAGTACTGGTCCGGTGTGACTCTCTGCTTTCAGGGAAGTCAACCCCAAGACGGCTTGACACTGCCGTATCCGGGATGTGGAATAGTACCTGTGGAGCTGGGGGGGTGCCGTTGATGTGGAGCAAGACATAGCAGCAGCAGAAGAGGACTCAGCCGAGGAGGTTATGGAAGAGGATGGAGTAGGAGGAGTAGAGGAGGTGGCAGCAGGCCTGCCTGCAAGTCGTGGCGGTGTCACCAACTCCTCTGCAGAGCCACGTATTCCATGCTTGGCAGCCGTCACCAGGTTTACCCAATGCGCAGTGTAGGTGATATACCTGCCCTGACCATGCTTTGCAGACCAGGTATCAGTGGTGAGATGGACCCTTGCCCCAACACTGTGTGCCAGAGATGCCATTACTTCCTTTTGCACAATCGAGTACAGGTTGGGGATTGCCTTTTGTGCAAAGAAATTTCGGCCGGGTACCTTCCACTGCGGTGTCCCAATAGCTACAAATTTTGTGAACGCCTCAGACTCCACCAGCTTGTATGGTAAAAGCTGGTGGGCTAAGAGTTCAGACAAGCCAGCTGTCAGTTGCCGGGCAAGGGGGTGACTTTCTGACATTGGCTTCTTATGCTCAAACATGTCCTTGACAGACACCTGACTGTGGGCAGATGAGCAGGGACTGCTCAGGGTGAGACACAGAGTGGCGGATGGTTGAGAGGGGGCAAGAAGGGCAGCAGTGGTTGACGTGGCTGAAGATGCTGGACCAGGAGGAGGATGGCGGCTTTGACTTTGTCTGCTGCTTGTACTCATGTGTTGATCCCATAGGCGTTTGTGATGTGACATCATGTGCCTTCGCAAAGAAGTTGTACCTAGGTGGGTGTTGGACTTCCCACGACTCAGTTTCTTTTCGCACAGTTTGCAAATGGCATCGCTGTTGTCACAGGCAGACACACCAAAAATTGCCACACTGCTGAGCTCTGCAATGATGGCATTCTGGTGGTGGCAACAGCATGCGTTGACTGGCGTTCTGTCTGGCTGACCCAGGGTGCCGATGCACGCTGTCTGACTGTGCTACTAGCTACTTGTGACGACCTCCCCCTGCTTCCAACTCGTCTCCTCCTCCTCTCTGTCTCTCCATCTGAAATTTCCTCCTGTTCTTCTTCTCTTATAGTGGGCACCCACGTGACATCCACAGACGCATCGTCATCATCAACCCCTTTACTTGTATCTGAGAACTCAACAAAGGAAGCAGCACCGGGTACAACATCATCATCATCAGACCGTATGTCCATGTGTGTAATGCTGCCTGACTGGGACATATCCCTGTTATCTACATCCTCTGGCACTAATGTTTGCGCATCACTCATTTCTTCCAACGGATGTGTAAATAACTCTGCTGACTGATCAAGTGAAGCGGCTGTGGTGCTAGTGTTGGTGGTGGCGGCAGGCAGGCGAGTGGTAACTTGAGAGGTGCCCGAAGCTAAGCTGGAGGAGGATGGTGCGTCTAGGTTCCGAGCGATAGCTGTAGAAGATTGGGTGTCCTGTGTTAGCCAGTCAACCATGTCCTCAGAACTTTTCAAGTTCAGGGTACGTTGCCTCTGAAAACTGGGCATTATTCTAGGGCCAAAGGGAATCACAGCACCACGACCACGACGGCCCCTGCGGGGTGGCCTGCCTCTGCCTGTCATTTTTTTTCCGATTAGTGGTACTATGCGTGCAAGCTACTGTGACACCAGATATGAGTGTCACTGTGCACTTGCAAAAGTTGGCAGAGTAGGCGCTGTAGGCCTCACACACACGCCTGTAGGCAGGCAACTGATATTCAATTGATTACAGTAAAAAAAGGGTTCTTTTATTTCACTGTACACTAGGTTGCACCAGATATGAGTGTCACTGTGCACTGGCAAAAGTTGGCAGAGTAGGCGCTGTCGGCCTCACACACACAGTCAAAAAAGTGTTGTTTTATTTCACTGAGCACAATATAAGCTGTGAGCCTGACACAGGCAGGCAACTGAAATTAGATTAAAGGAAAAAAGGGTTGTTTTTTTTCAATGTATGGTACACCAACTATGACTGGTGAAACAGAGCAGAATATTAGCTGTGAGCCTGACACGGGCAGGCAACTGAAATTAGATTACAGGAAAAAAATGGTTGTTTTCAATGTATGGTACACCACCAGGTATGAGTGGTGAAAATAAGCACAATATAAGCTGTTAGGTGTTAGCCTGTCACACACACACGCTGGCAGTCAGGCAAATGCAATTAGATTACACAGAAAAAAATTATCAAATAAAATAAATGATGTTCTAGCCCTAAAAAGGGCTTTTTGGGTTGCTTTCCTTGCAGCAGATATCAAATGAGTCCTTCGGGTCTGTAGTGGAAGCTAAATACACAGCCTGGCTATCTATTTCCCTATTAAATCTCCAGCAGCTACACTATCTGTCCTCTCACAACGAATGCAGCTTCAGAATGATTCTAAAATGTATGCTGTCCTTCAGATGGAAGGCTCTGGAACGGAGTGTATGCTGCTGTTTGGCTGGAATGTGTCTGCTGACTGTGAGGTGCAGGGTCAAAGTTTCCTCAATGATAAAGAATAGGGGGCGGACCGAAAAGTGCATGTGTCCGCCGTCCAATGCAAGCGCGAAAAAGCCAAAATCGCAGCGAATATTCCCCAGCGAACTGTCCGCGACATCTCTAGTGCTGCCCCCTGTGTCCCTCTTATGCCCTCTGTGTCCCCCTCTTGTGTGCCCTCTGTGCCCCTTTCTTGTGTCCCCCCTCTCTCTCCCCTGTGTCTCTACCCCCTCTACCTCCCCTGTGTCTCTCCTCCGTCTCCCTCCCCTGTGTCTCTTCCCCTCCTCTCCCTCCCCTGTGTCACTTCCCCTCCTCTCCCTCCCCTGTGTCTTTTCCCTTCCTCTCCCTTCCTTGTGTCTCTTCTCCCCTCTCCATTCCCTGTGTCTCTTCCCCCCTCCCCCTTCCCTGTGTCTCTTTCCCCCCTCTCCCTTGTGTCTCTTTCCCTCCCCCTCCCTTATCACCCTCCTCAACCCCCCTCCTCAACCCTCATCCTCCTTCGTCATCCTCTCTCCTCAACCCCCCTCCTCATCCTCTCTCCTTAACCCCCCTCCACATCCTCCCTCCTCAACCCCCCTCCCCAACCCCCCTCCTCATCCCCCCTCCTCAACCTCTCTCCTCAACCCCCCTCTTCAACCCCCCTCCTCACTTTACCCCTCTAATTACCTCCCCCTCTCCCTTTCCCCTCACTTACCTTCCATCAGCAGTTGCTCTTCCGCGCTCCTTCCGGCTGCGTTGGGACCCGGCCAATGCTAATGATGTGACGCGCATGTGATGTCACGTCATTACCATATGCAGGGTCCATACGCAGCTGGAAGACGTGCGGAGAAACGGAGGAGCAGATGCTGATGGAAGGTAAGTGCAGGGAAACGGAGAGGGGGAGGTAATTAGAGGGGTAAAGTGAGAAGGGGGGTTTAGGATGAGGAGGGGAGTTTAGGATGAGGAGGGGGTTGAGGATGGGGATTGAGGGGGTTGAGGATGAGGAGGGGGTTGAGGATGGGGGGGTTGAGGATGAGGATGGGGGGTTGAGGAGGATGATAAGGGAAGGGGAGGGAAAGAGCAACAGGGGTGGAGAGACATGGGGGGAAAGAGAGACACAGGGGTTGAGAGACACGGGGGGAAAGAGAGACACAGGGGTGGAGAGACACAGGGGGGAAAGAGAGCCACAGGGGTGCAGAGACACGGGAGGGAAAGAGCGCCACGGGGTTGGAGAAACACAGAGGGGAAAGAGAGACACGGGGGGTGAGAGACACGGGGGGAAAGAGAGACACTGGAGTGCAGAGACACAGGAGGGAAAGAGTGCCACGGGGTGGAGAAACATGGGGGGGGGGGGAGACATGGGGGTGGAGAGACACAGGGGGAATGAGAGAAACGGGGGGAGAGACACAGGGGGAAAGAGAGACACGGGGGTGAAAAACTCGGCTTATACTCAAGTATATACGGTAATTATATTTATATTGGGTTTACTGGAAGCAGAATTATTGTCTAACCTGATTAGTCACCCTCGAGAGACTGCATTTATTTTTTACTTAAAAAAAAATGTTCCAATAATCAAGATAATTTCTTAAAATTGCATACTATAATTATGAGGCTTCAGTGGTCATTAGTCATTCTTTCTACTGTGTTGTTTCTTTGAAAATTGTTTGAAGAAGGTTTACTATAATTATATAATTGTATTTTTGTTGTTATTATAAACATTGCTGTTTGTGTCTCTGATGCACAGCAATAATATTTGCACTAAATGTTAAAGGGATATGCAAGTTTGCTAGATTATGAATGCATCTGATAGAGGAGAATTAGTAGTGTATGCAAACATTTCTTGCATGAAAAAAATCTCCAAATAAAACTAATTTAAATAAAACTTATATAAATAAAAATAATTAAAAAATTAACACTTACATTGAAGTTAGCAAAATCTCTTGTAATTTCTGACAGTTGAACATTGGGGTTAACACCCTACAAACCCAGGCTAAATTAGCATTAATATGATTTGTTTCGGCCAATCAGGTTAGCTGAAACTTTTGTATTAACTCTGGGGTCCTGTTTGTGCTGCAAAGCAGTCTGGGATATGTAGTGTATCACTGATATGTGCTATGTATTGCTACTGAAATAGAGACAGGAAGCTGCATGGAGATTGGCTGAGCAAGCAACAGCATGTAAATAGTGGGTTAATATTCTCCCCTGAAGCTGCATGCTGATTGGGGGGATCAGATGCCTGTTTAGACACCCACTGGAGGTGTCAACATAATCATTAGAGAGATTTTTAGATATTTATAAAAATAAAATATTTTATGAGATGTGCTGCATATGTATAGGCTGCTTTTTGCCTAAGTAGTGTAGAAATGTATTAATCACTGAAACTTCCATATCCCTTTAAATTTGACAGGGAATGAAACCCCTCTCCATGTAAACATACTACACTTAAAATATAAAAGATAATATAAAAGGGAGAATATTCAACTACTGAATAACTCCAAAGTTATTTGACTAGATGGTAGTACCTGCATAATTGAAATACCTAGGGTTGAAGTGATTCTATGTCGAGAGAGAGATAGAGACAGAAAATCATATTTACAAAATCCATATATTTATTGGCATACCATATAATAAATATATTTAAATATAAAAACATTTGCTAAAAACATAAAAATATCTATATTACAGAGTTTGGTCTCAAATATAAAAACACAATATTTAACCTTTAACACTCAGATTGAAATAAATGATTTCTTCCAATGACCATTTATATACAAATAAATATACATATTAAATATGTAGAACTATACAAATTAGTATTACAATAAACAGGTACAGCACCAATCAAGTTGTTGGAGGTATTGGTATGCGTGCATAGTGACAAATGACTAAGCAGATTTTGAGATTATGTTGAAGTCCACAGCTTTTCTTTGAATGGTTGCAGGTCCAGTTTAGTAGGAAGTGGGATTGTGTTTGAAATACTTGGAAATTATGGTAAATATCTTCCAGGTTATAATGAAATGTTTCACAATTGTACAAGTTCCTGTTTTACCTGTAGATACAAGCTTCACATTTAATACAATGTGCTAAGATTGGTTACCACTGTATTATTAGAACATTGAGATTTTTACAGTTTTGTTGCATAGCACATATCCAGTTTTCTTCCCATTTGAAGATCTTTTCTTCTTGATATCGGGTTGATCTTTTGGGTGCCATTTGGTAAACGCAATGCCTTGATATCTCTTCTGCAACACAAATCTCTTTCACAAAATTATATGCCACAGTTTATGGGCTGTTATGAGCTCTTCTTATACAAAAACAATGGAGAGCTGATGTAGTCCTTTCCAGTGTTTCTCTATATTATGAAATTTGTTTTCCAAAACTCAGGAATGCCTAGAACACAGTCATTGATGAATTTCCACATGGTATATGAGAACTGCAGACGTCTTGCAACAAGGTTTTGTTGCTAAAACCTCTTTATAGATGTTATCTCTCCAGGAACTGCAAGTTGATTTCCTTTTCTGGTACCAAGAGAGTTCTGGTCATTGGTTTCACACAGCTACCTGGCTCCTCAGGCTTTACCTCAAAGTGAGTCAGAATCTGCAAATCAATTAAAGGGGTCAGTTAAGCAGAGTTGGAAAAGTTCTAACAAAAAAATATAAATACGTTGTGCGAAAATGGCTTATTGTATTTACCTATAATCTTGGAAAATATATATGAAAACACTTTTTTTCACTTAGATTCCATGTTTTTTACATAATTACCATTAAATTTATGAAAAACCGAAAAGCGATAACACTGAGGGCCTCATTCTATTATCGGCCGTAAATCGGCCGCAAAGCTGCGATTCCTTGCGGGGCTCCCGTTACCTTGCAATTCAAATAGACGGCGCCGCAAGGATATCCCCTTACGGCCGGCCGCATATCTTGCAACCGGCCGTAAGCTCAGAAATCTTTAAAAGCAAATATAAATTCAAGACGGCACTGTAAAGCTCTGTAAATGCTAGGGATCATAATGGGGGACATGAGGATTAATAGCAACCCCCTCTCAAGCTTGCACATCAGCCCAAATCCGAGATTTCATTAACTGTTTATTTTCCGGCCGCAGCGTGGGCGGGTCTGAGGTGCTCCAAGCCCTCTGGACTTTTTCCACGGATATTTGACATAAATTAAAATAAAAATTATTTACGGATTTGAGTGTAGGGCAATGTTGTGCTATGAATGCTAGCACCTACAATCACTTTATAGTCTCCTCAGAGTGCAGGATAGCTTTATTATGGCTTTTTTATGTGCTTAATTGTGTGCCTGCGGGACCTTTTTGCTGCAAGTAAGCTGCGGCTCGGTTTTAGCCTTGCAGAGAGGTTTCCCGTAGCAATAGAATAGCAACCGGGATTTGCTTGCGGCCGAAACTCTTGCGGCCGTTTAAGATCAAAGGCTTTCCTCCGGAGCGTGCGGCCACAAGGGATAACAAGGCGCCGGCCGCAAGCCTGTCGGAGCCCCCGGCCGGAAGGGAATAGAATAGGCAAATAGCCTGCGGCGCCCCATCTCCTACGGTCGATAATAGAATGAGGGCCTGAGTATCTAAGTGTTCCCTCGTAAATTATTTATATGTAGTACAGGCATTTAGTGTTGTGAATAATGTGTTTTACAAGCAGAATTTTATGTTTGCTTTAGACATGTTTAATCATAAACATTTTTTGTGGTTACTATGCTTCGTATAGTGGAGGATTGCTATCTTATTTTGCAGTTCTGTTGAACATATAATTGTGCAGCTATAACATACAAAGTCAAACCTCCCCAATTGCAATAAGAATGCTATTTAGATCAGCCCAAACAATAAAAGTATATGGAGTGATTATAAACATCTTATTTTTATGCAGATCTTCCATCTACATATACTACCGCTTTAAATGTTAGTTAAATGCATTTTGTAACAAACTGAGCACTTTCTATGTTATAAAAAATCTATCCATACTTATTTTACTATTGTTGAAATCAGTCTTTGTAGATCCTATTGCACAATAGGATACATTATCCTATAACTCACCCTTGACAGAGCCAAGTAGACTTCCAGTTCAGCTATACGTCTTCCAATGCAACTCCTCTTGCCAAATCCAAACGGGATAGAAGCATATGGATGATGCGACTCATCTTTTTTCAACCAGCGTTCTGGCTGGAATTCATTGGGGTTTGCGAAGATATTTTCATCTCTGGATGTGGCATAATGACAAAGGGTAATAAGAGTCTAAAGAAAAAGGAAAAATATATTGATTACTGAACATGAAAAAAATAATCTGAAGTGATATATGAAAAAGCCATTGTGTGGAATAATCGCATAACTGTGTAAGATCACTGTGGATCTTGTAAGGCAGACTCACCTTTTTTGGTATGGTATATTCTCCAATTTGAATGTCTCGATCTGATACAACACGGGCATTACCAGGTATAACAGGATAGAGTCTGGTGAGAACACAAAATTTGCTGTTAGACATAACACTTGCAGAAAAGTACTATTTTCTCTGCCCGTGGTAGATGCACTTATTGTTTTGCAGAATTATATCAAGGTATTAAGTTTTCTGTACATTGATTGCCAATTTATATTTAGAATTAATTAAATATTATATAGGCAATTGTTTGTATCTACAGTACAGTATACTGATATTCTATCATTAGCAAACTGGTTAAATACTATAAATACTATAACCCAGTTTCTGAACTTTCATAGTGTTTATGTATTTCTTACCTTAAGACCTCTTTTACAACGGCTTTCATTAAAGGCATTTTGGCTACTTCAGATGCAGATGGGATTATACGGTCTTGAAGCACACCCCTGATCTCAGCATACAAAGCGGACTGAACGTCTGGGTGTCTTGCTAGCTCATAGAGACTCCAGGAAAGTGTACTTGAAATCTGTCATTAAATAGAAATGCATTTTAGATAATATGGATTGCAATACATATTTCTAGATATTTTTAAAGTACATGTAAATTATAAAAACTATAAACATATATATATATATATATATATATATGTTAGGTCCCCGCTGACTATTTAATGTTGTTGAACCAACATAAACATGAAAAGGTGAGATTCCCAAGTACTAGAAATCAAATTAACTTATGTTACTTGATATAGTATAGTTCTATATTACATCAGACAACTTGGAAACCCTACAAGATGTCTTTGGTGGGACATACCAGTTGACTCCTAACAATTCTTGCATTTGTTATTTCATTTTTAAATGAGTTACATCTATACTAGACAAGATGAATGTAAAATGGAAGGTACAGTTATATGAAAAATAGAACCTACTGTATCTACACCAGCTAGTAATAGCTCTGTAACGTTGCCGTAGATAGATTTCATGGGGATTTTCTCCTGAGCCAGGTAATATGTGAGGTATTTTCCTTCCACCTTCTTGCCTTGAGACACTTTTTCAGCTACATCAGCCATTCTTTGGTCGATATGTCCCTTTGCTAAAACACAGACAGACAAATTTACGGTCACAGGAGCACCTTCAATAATAATTATAGACTGTTATACATAAGCCTGGTATATATAATGTTTGTGAAAAGACTGAAGGACTTGTTTGTGAACATTGGATTAATTTTGGCAGTCTATAAACAATTCTGACCACAGTTAATACTCTGCACTTTCTCCAAGGAAATTACATTTGACAACTATTTTACTCTTTTGTGGTATTAAATATACTTCAGGTTTCCAAGAGACTCTGTTTTCAATATTTTTAATAGAGCTCAAAGCTACATAACCTACTAAGATATGTTCCAAATAAAACACCTTGCTTTCTTTTAGCTAAATATATGCCATTACTGGTAATACCAATGTAAGACCGTCATATTATCATATTAAAATATAAAAAAAAAATAGGTAAAAATTAATTTCTTTAAAACAAAATAAAAGGCAGGACATTCCATATTATAGTAATATTTAAAGTTAATGATTCTAAAACTTCCCATACACATCACTTGAATCACATGTATCAATCACATCCTAAATATCCAACATAATACCATAACATAGTAATGACCAGAATTTGGGTTGAACACCTTATAAGAGAACACAATCTAATGAAATGATAATTTACATATTATGGTATTTGGCTGAATTAGACTATGCTATGATTTTTGTGGGGCATTTTTAATACTAACAGTGATGTAGCAAACATTGTACAGATCAAAGTGCAGAGTTACAGTATTATCTGAAAAAGTTAACATGGCTGATGAAAACTCTGCTATGTCATCATAAAATAAAGAAAGCTAAATCACATGTAGACCTTGGGACATTTGTTTCTGTTGACAATGTACAAAGACCATACAGGCAATGCTTATATCAGCTAAGCTGACTTCATTACAAAATGGTAGGTCTACATTCATGTATTTGCAAGAAGTAAAAAAATAAATTATAGCTACAGTATCATTAATACCTGGTGATTACTTCGATTAGGGCTAATATGAGAGTAGCAGTTGTTTTAATTAGCCACATCACCAAAACCATGGTTAGTTTTTGAAAATTGTGGTTATGAAGATATATTTGAAAAGAAACACTGCAGAATGTTGATGTCTTAGTGACAACATCCTTCCTTGACTAGAGTTCAGTAAAGTTATAAAGAGCCTTACCAAATGCAAACATGTAGTCCCAGGACTCGCAGAATTTTTGCCAAGGCTTTCTGAAAATGTTGTGTAAAAACTTGGGCATCGCCATGGTGAGAAGAGTCATCACAAACATGGTGTTGATAGACTGGATGAACTTTTCAGTTTCTTTGGGTACAATAGGCTCCAAGCACCCAATCCTTGACTCAAATAGGACTGAGGATATGCCTAAGAGAGGAAGACAGATGGTTTAGGCAAGGGAACTCTTTCAAGGCCAGCAAAAGCTCATGACGCTAATGTTCAATAGCGGCTGTAAGACACTATGTTTTACTCTTTATAGATTAAAGTATATAGCTCACCAAGGCCAATTTTCAAAATTCATTAATATGACAGGAATACATGTGTTGGAGTACAGATGAGTAATGCACTGCCTGTGTAATGTAAATGGACTTATCGGTGCCTTATGGTGGTGGCTACTGAGAATTTTCTGAGAAAATAAAGTATGCCAAAATTTTTCAATGAATGCAGTGATTATATGAATACACACCTTCTAACCCAAACTTGTAAAATTCACTGGAGATGTCTTTGACAACCTTGTTTGGGTTCTGGTTACGTTGATGATTTAGTTTCTTTATGAGGTCACCAACCACGTCATTCAGAACACCACTATAACTTTCCACCTCTTTGGGCTTCAACATGTGCTTGCCCAAAATGCTGCGAAGTTGTTGCCACTCCTCGCCCTCTCTGTAAAGATAAGATGAAAAATATCATAAACTGATCATCTAAAAGCATAACCACCACAGCAACAAATGGCAAAGCAAACATTATATAAATATGGCAATACAAATGGCAAAGATACCAGATATAAATAATTAATTCAATATCAATAAGATCTCTATCTGAGGTGGGATTGCTTTCATGCTAACAATTTATAAATTAGATCCTTACGCTGTAAGTAGTCCATATGAATGTCCCCGGCACTGTCTATAGTCTTTCCATGAGGATAGATCTGATCGGATTGGGTGCTTTCCTTCTTGCCTTAAGACCTGTTCAATCAAAGCAGGATCTGCTACATGAACAGTCAAGATGGGACCAAAACTTGCCTTCCATACTGGGCCAAATTTAGCTTTACCTTCCAGCTGAAAGAAAAGAACAAACTGATTTTAATTACAGGTCTTTGGAGACACACATTTGCACATGATAGTAAACCATTACTAATTATCACATGTATACACTATGGTTAGATACACTTGTAAAACATTTTACTGTTTGTGAAGACTTTGGGTATCTATATGTATAATTGTATATATCTGAAATGAGGGGGAAACAGTTAATATGTTTTTCTTTCAGTTTCTTAGAAATATCTGTAAATTATTAGTGCATGTAAACACTTGTCCCCAGCAGCTGAGATATTGCTTCAGAACAGCAGTTTTAGCAGAGGTACAAGACGCCTGCAATGTAACTGATCTCTTCCCTTGCAATGCAATAGCAGCCAGTTTTGTGATTAATGTCATGGTATTCTGCACTGCATGCTGCAGTCTGCATATCTACATTAGCACAAACTAGAAGACAGATTGGAGTACAGAGCACTCTAAGTGATGGTGGGAGTACTTATAAAGATATATGCAACAATTAATATGCTAATGATGCTCCATTCTAGCTAGAGTATTTTGTAGTTCCTGAATAAGGATAACAATACAAATCCTGAGACTGGTCACAGTGTTTTCTTTGTCAAAAATGACTTCCAGATTAAAGCCTAAAATTGTATGTTCCTAAACTTACTTTAAAATGCCTGTCCGTAAGGCACTAGTTCTTAGTTGCGAGAAATAAGGGCAATTCAATTATTCTGCAGAAAATCAAATTTTGGCTTATCCCCCCATCTAAGTGAATAAAAGTTTGCAATAAATTTTAAATAAGTATAAATCTGTTTATTTTTCCACTGTTAATGTTCATTGGAACTTTTGAAATTCAATCATTTATACAATGTAGAAATAGTAGTATTATTACAAAACAATATATGTTAATATATAGGTCACTTAAACCTTCCAAAGCCTTCAGAACCATGTAATGGTTAGAGATCAGCCTTAATTTATTTTCCAGAAAGGAGGAAAAAAATAAAATTATATTTTTATTTGAAAATGATTATGTAAATCCCCCCCAGAATTTCTCTGGTAAGCCTCTGAGTGATAATTTACAGTAGATGTGGGTCAGTAATTCTTAGTCACTGGGTCAGCATCATACAGATGTGTTGCAACACTAAAGGGAAATTCACAAAGATGCAATTTTAATTAAAGTTCAGCAATGGTTATAGACAGCTGCAGTGTTAACTAAAAATATATTTGAGAGTAATACCTTTAGTTTTAAAAATACTAAAAATCTCTCTCTATATATATATATATATATATATATATATATATGGCTTTTATAAGAAAACATATATTCATAATATATACATATAGATCAATGCAATTTTATTTTTCTGTGACATTTACAACATTTTAATCAAGGGACTTACACATAGAAATAATTTAAGGGCAATAATCTGGGTGGTAAGTGTCAATCCGTAAAGAAAGACAAGGGATGCCTTGTCCAAACATACTGGTGCTGAAAGGTATTGCATGATCTTATAGGTATAACATACAGAGCTGGGTGTATCATCATTTAGAAGTATGGAGAGGATATTAGTAAGAAAGGAAGCATCTATAAGTCACCACAGACTTAGTAAATATAAAGGTGTTGCCTTAGCCTCAGGCCCACATAACACATTGTTCTTCACATACAAATCATGACATCACTCTACAGTTATTATAATTAAATCGTAGATGTAATATACTTCACTAGTTACTATTCTGTCCCCTGCTAGTACCGGTTTTATATGCCATTTGTAAAAGTAATTTAATGATTGTTAAAGGATATCTAGATTGTTGATTATTTCTAGCAGCCAGAATTAAATGTATGGACATATAAGGATGATTGTTGTAAGTAAAAAATGGTTGATTACCAACAAAGATAAAAAAAAATTCAGATACATATAATAATGACAGTTAATCTAAAAATGTTAAATATATCATCTTGAATTGGGTAATTAGGCGTAAGGGAAAAAATCTAAACTTTTAAATATTTTTAAATAAATGGTGCTGCACTTTTTGCTATTTTTCCCAAAGTATGGAATATACTGTTGGATTGGGCAGAATGGGTATTATAGCAAGTATATGATCACAACTGTATTGTAGGATCAAATAGGAAAATAATACGACATTGTAATATAAGTAATAAAGCAATTCTTTACACTAGTTTTTTATACAAAGTAATATAAAATGTTAAAAACAAATTATTCTGAGCAATAAACCATTTAAACTCCAGATTTGGAGCAATCATTCTGTTTTATGAATAATAATGTTCTGTATCATAGTTTGTGACAGCATGCCCAGTCAGACAGGATTACTATGAGTCCTATAATCCCATGTATGTGTGTCCATAGGCTAATTCAGATTTATGTCACTAGGTGGGGTTGTCTAATAGTAAATATTATGTATTTTGCCACATGCATACTGTATAACAGACCATGTATTTATTTAGTGCATACAATATAGTGATGATATAATGATATATGTGTACAATGTTAGTATTGTAAATAAACACAAAGTAATGTACACATAGGGAGTCTGTGCATCAGTCCTTACCTGCAATTCATGGAGCCTGGAGAGCCCTCCTCTGCAGAATAAATCTGCCAGGAAACTCATTGTTGAGGGTCCTGGCACATCTGCCAGCGACTTGTGTCTTTTGATAACTTTCTCTGACTTCTTGAAGACAGACTCAGCCCATGATTCTGTGATACATTTAAAGACTGGTGAGGACCTGTTTGCCAGTTTAAGTGTCTGTGCCATGGTGCCCTGATAATGATGGGGCAATAAGCAGATGGTACCTGTCCTTCCAACATGTTTCAGTGTATGCCAACTCCTCTATTTATACTTAAACTACTAACATAAGCCCCTACAGTAAGGTAGAATGAATGTGTACTGAGGCCACGCCCCCTTCCTCCTCACTTAGTTTCATCATCCAGTAAAAGAATTATTCTAAGCGAGTTAATAATGGAGGGCGTGGTCATGTTCATAGGCATGTTACAGGACGGGTAGCTCTCATCCAATAACAGCAGACGTGGGCGTGTCTAGTGAGTGCGTGTGTGGTGTAGTGTGTGCAGCCTGCTCTCCGCGTGGGCTCCTGGTGACTCAGGGTGGGGGTGTCCCAGAGCCCAGTGGTCACCCTTATACCAGTGTCTACCCACTCCTCAAATTACCAGCTTATGCAACATAATGCGCTTTATATCATTACATGTACATAGCCATTTATATGTCATAATGTGTATATCTATATTGTCACAACATTGTTTTAGCCATTAGGCCTGAGGTGTGCCCAGGTTACTATGGGGATGTACACCTGTAGCCTGGTTGTGTACGTTATAATTATTTTAACTAGAAAAATGCAGCTAGGCCCCTGTGGTGCAAACATACATTCATTGAAATCAATATGTGAGTAAATAAAGATTAGAAAGTGACTGCTCTGATATGAATCTGACAGCAGCTGACACAAATCCAGAAGAACATAACCCTGTCCCCTGGGTGCCCATTCCCATGTTAGTGCTGATTTATTTATAGGAATTCTCACATACCATCATTTACTAAGCTATACCAGAGGCTGTGATGGGGAGAGATATTTACTAAGCTATACCAGAGGCTGTGATGGGGATAGATATTTACTAAGCTATACCAGAGGCTGTGATGGGGAGAGGTATTTACTAAGCTATACCAGAGGCTGTGATGGGGAGAGATATTTACTAAGCTATACCAGAGGCTGTGATGGGGAGAGATATTTACTAAGCTATACCAGAGGCTGTGATGGGGAGAGATATTTACTAAGCTATACCAGAGGCTGTGATGGGGAGAGGTATTTACTAAGCTATACCAGAGGCTGTGATGGGGAGAGATATTTACTAAGCTATACCAGAGGCTGTGATGGGGAGAGATATTTACTAAGCTATACCAGAGGCTGTGATGGGGAGAGATATTTACTAAGCTATACCAGAGGCTGTGATGGGGAGAGGTATTTACTAAGCTATACCAGAGGCTGTGATGGGGAGAGGTATTTACTAAGCTATACCAGAGGCTGTGATGGGGAGAGATATTTACTAAGCTATACCAGAGGCTGTGATGGGGAGAGATATTTACTAAGCTATACCAGAGGCTGTGATGGGGATAGATATTTACTAAGCTATACCAGAGGCTGTGATGGGGAGAGATATTTACTAAGCTATACCAGAGGCTGTGATGGGGAGAGATATTTACTAAGCTATACCAGAGGCTGTGATGGGGAGAGATATTTACTAAGCTATCACAAAGGCTGTGATGGGGAGAGATATTTACTAAGCTATACCAGAGGCTGTGATGGGGAGAGATATTTACTAAGCTATCACAAATGTGGTGATGGGGAGAGATATTTACTAAGCTATCACAAAGGCTCTGATCGGGAGAGATATCTACTAAGCTATCACAAAGGCTCTGATCGGGAGAGATATCTACTAAGCTATCACAAAGGCTGTGATGGGGAGAGATATTTACTAAGCTATCACGAAGACTGTGATGGGGAGAGATATTTACTAAGCTATACCAGAGACTGTGATGGGGAGAGATATTTACTAAGCTATCACAAAGACTGATGGGGAGGGATATTTACTAAGCTATCACAAAGGCTGTGATGGGGAGAGATATTTACTAAGCTATCACAAAGGCTGTGATGGGGAGAGATATTTACTAAGCTATCACAAAGGCTCTGATGGGGGGAGATATTTACTAAGCTATCACAAAGGCTCTGATGGGGGGAGATATTTACTAAGCTATCACAAAGGCTCTGATGGGGAGAGATATTTACTAAGCTCTACCAGAGACTGTGATGGGGAGAGATATTTACTAAGCTATCACAAAGGCTCTGATGGGGAGAGATATTTACTAAGCTATCACAAAGGCTCTGATGGTGAGAGATATTTACTAAGCTATCACAAAGGTTGTGATGAGGTGTGATGGCAATTCTCCCCAATGCTGCATAGCTTTGTAGATATCCCCCAGTAATTGGCCTCCTGTATTATCTATCCCTGGGTGATTTCAGTCAGTGCCACGGAAGATCTGAGTATGTGTATCCATTCCCATTAACGTAAAGAAGTTTACATGTACAAGATAACACAAATATGCAGCAGGAAATGAATCCAGAAAGAATGAGAGCTAAAAGTTCCCACTTTACTTATTCCCCTACTATGTTAAAAAATAAAAAAAACGCAAACATATATTTTGCCTCCTACTTTACTTGTATAACTTGTGACCTCTTCTGTGCCACTTTGAAGCAGCCGAGTATCTCAGACGCATCTCTGCTGCTACCTAGCTGTGAATGTGGCCGTCTGTTTCTTGCTCCCAAGAAGATCAGAACTTTTGTCATTTGGAAAATGTATTTACCCTGTTATCAGCGCACCAATGATTTTTTTTAATTGTTCTTATTAGTAAAAATAGACAATCTTTTTTAAAATGCTTATTTCTCCTCTTTTATCTTTGTGTATTATGTATAATAAAAACTATACACTCACAGTTAAGGTCAAATCATTAAGATTATAAGAATTAATATTACTGCTGAAATAATTATTCCGTTTCATCATGCCTATGTACCTATGTATAACTCGAGTATAAGCCGAGTGTTTCAGCCCTTTTTTTAAGGCTGAAAAAGGCCTTCTTGGATTATACTCGAGTCACCACCCTGTGTCTCTCTTTCCCCCCCGTGTCTCTCTTCCCCCCCGTGTCTCTCTTTCTCCCCCCGTGTCTCTCTTCCCCCCCCGTGTCTCTCTTACCCAACGTGTCTCTCTTCCCCCTGTGTCTCTCTTCCCCCCATCCTCAACCCCCTCATCCTCATCCTAAACCCCCCTCTTCATATGCTAATGACGTGACGTCACATGCGCGTCACGTCATTGGCCGCCATCAAGACGCAGCCGGAACGAGCACGGGGGAGCAGCTGCTGCAGATGGAAGGTAAGTGAGGGGAAAGGGAGAGGGGGGGTAATTAGAGGGCTAAAGTGAGGAGGGGGGTTTAGGATGAGGAGGGGGGTTTAGGATGAGGATGGGGTGTTGAGGATTAGGATGGGGGGTTGAGGAGAGAGGATGAGGAGCGGGGTTGAGGAGGGAGGATGAGGAGGGGGGTTGAGGAGGGAGATTGAAGATGAGGAGGGGGGTTGAGGAGGGTGATAAGGGAGTGGGAGGGAAAGATACACAGGGAAAGAAGTGGGAGGGAAAGAGACACAAGGAAGGGAGAGGGGGAAGAGAGAGGGGGAAGAGGCACAGGGGAGAGAGAGGGGAGGAAGAGACACAGGGGAGAGAGAGGGGGGACACAGAGGGCACACAAGAGGGGGACACAGAGGGCACAAGAGGGACACAGCGGGTAGCACATTTCCCACCCTCGGCTTATACTCGAGTCACTAAGTTTTCCCAGTATTTTGTGGTAAAATAGGTGCCTCGGCTTATACTTGGGTCGGCTTATTCTCGAGTGTATATGGTATGTTAAATAGATCCTTTTGTTGTTTCATTATAAGCAAAATAATAGTTTCTAACCAAGACATACAATAATTTAGTAGTCAAAAACTATTAATTTTGTGTATTTTGTGCTCTATTAAGAGCATACCACATTTTGTGTGGAAGGAGGATTTACTTTATTGGGGTTTATGTCAGTATTGGTTAAAATGTACTTTCCGATTTTCTGCACAGTTATCTCAATTTGAGAAATAAATCCATGGACTTAAATGGAAAGCAGCTTACAAGTGTTTGCCAGTAAGATCAGCACAGAGCCTAGACAGTAAACCCTAACCACTATGTATATGGACTATATTATAAGTAACATAAAACACCTCACCATCGACTAACAAATGATATATTCCTTCTAAGATATAATAAACTGTATATTAAACCTACTACAGTAGAGTTTTCAGTGTAATGAGTTGTGTAAAGGTGAATAATATTCTAAGAGAGGCAGCTATTCATTACAATTTAACAGTACAGGTTTAATGTTCAATATTATTACAGGAAACAGCCATGAACAAGCAGAAACCTGATCAAGTTGATTTGATTTTTTTCTTGTGCAAGAGATTGTCCTAGGGGAGGTTATTAGTGCTGTGATTTTGCGGAAGTGGAATATAAATTCCTTAGGCATCATTAATAGACTATCAGTTTTATTAAATATTAAATTCCAAGCCCGTAAGTGCAACGTGGGACCCGCAATGGCAGCGGGCTTGAAAAGTGGCCGATTTAAAGAGCTATTAAATTAGAGCAGGGCTCGAGTTACTGGCTTGAGAAGCAAACCCGTAAACCATTTGTCCTGCGTTGGATGTGCGGCAGAGATCGTCATAAATACGTCACTGAAAGATGGAGGTTAGATTTCAAAGTCTTAACGGGTTTAAATTACAAGTTACAATCAGACCGACATTCCAGTTATAATGCATTATTGATAAAGCCGTAAATATGATATTCTATCACATGTGAGTTGCATTATATTTATTAACACACTGATTGCTGGGATCGATATAACATGGAAATTACACATGAAATAAGGTATTTTATATTGCAGATTTGCAAGCTTGAGAATTTTGTGCTATTAATTCTAATACTTTCACTTTCATTATAAGTACAGTTGTGTGTTGATATTTGCATTTACAGTGCTACGAATAGGACTTAAACCCCCTTGTGGGTCCTCTCTAGTACCCATTGGCTTTTTGGTTCCATTTGCAGGTTACGAGCTTGAACGCCAGTGAATTTGTTGCAATTTAATAGCTAGATTAGAACGGAACAGTTACGGGCTTGACAGATCAAAGAATTTGCGGCCGCGATGTATCACGTTCCACATCCCGTAGTGTTTTTCCGCTCCAAACTCGCAGATTAGCAGCGGCTTGATTTACGGGGCCAATTTAACAGCTGCAAGTCTTACGGGCTACGGTTTTACACGTTAGGGGAATTTAATAGTGCAGGAGAAGGCATGATTCTCTAGAGAAGACTCTGATGTTGGGGAAGATTGAAGGCACATGAAAACTGGGACAGTAGAGGCAGAGATAAACAGAGGAGGGCATTGAAGCAATGAACATGAGCTTGATGGAGCTCAGATGGGAATTGGCTGACAGACTTGCCTACCATACTGCAGTCCATAGGTTCACAGAGAGTCAGACACGACTGAATGACTAAACAACAACAATAGTGCTCATACAATAAGGTTTCATTTGTTTTGTTTTTTGACTAGCAAAGTTGGATTCTCTATAATGTGTCCAGTGGGTGGGACAGGATCTTCCCAGGGAGATTGTCCTGAAAGAAGACATTATTATTTATCTGACTTCGTCCTGATAGTGGCTATTCCAGGCAAAATACACTGGCCAAAAATACTTTGGTGCAGCCTGGACAGATCCTCTTTCACCTCCTGGACAACTAACAGAGGGTGGAGGGAAACACATCAACTGGAAGCTGCAAAACTAATTTCGAATATCAAATGTAAATGCTACATTTATTCATTTTTCTTTAAATATTGATTGTGTTGCTAATCAATAACTAAATAACAATTTACCCTCTATTATATGACCAGTATAGTGCTCCTTTAGGGACAGCACTATATCAAGCAGTTAAAAATGTATGTAATTTTTTTGAAAACTTTCATAAATAAGAATTGTTAGATAACATGTAGTTTAATAAAGATAAATCTAAGTAAAGTAAATAACAACAAATATAATTATGGTACCTATAATCTAATTTATAACCATAGATCTAATATTTTGGGTCTAAGTTAGAAAAGGTTTCCAAAGTACACAATAACAGATATCAATGCCAGCAGCATCAAAGGTTAAAACCATAGTCATGTATAAAACGTGTATAAATACACTGCCATTTAACTCTTTGTTTAGACATAATCTGAAGTATGTAACATAGTGTTGAGAATTGCTTCATTAGTACACTTTTACTAGACTTGGGGCCTCATTCTATTAATGGCCGTAAAATGGCCACAAAGCTGCGATTCCATGCGAGGGTCCTGCGGCCCCTCGTAGCCCTATGTCTATGTTGCTATTCAAATAAAAGGGTCCGCAGCACACCTCTTCTAACGACTGATCACAAGCCATGCAATCGTCCGTTAAGTTTGGCGGGCTTGGACCTGATCGCAGGCGTTAGCCCGCAGATCATAGTGCAAGCCCGCCAAACTAAAAACTCAAATATAAATTCAATGCAGCACTGTACAGCACTGTAATTGATAGGGGACACATTGGGGGACATGAGGATGACATGTAGTACATTGGCTAGCTGGCACATCACTGCTAGCCAATACTGTCATTTGTGGCTGCAGTCCACCGGGCTTAGAGATCGAGTTGCTGTCTTGGAGGTCATCTACGCCAGGGACTATGGGCTTGGATGACCCCCAAGGCAGTAACCCGTTCTCCAAGCCCGGCGGACTTGTGGCCACAAATGCCAATATTGGCTTGCGGCGATGTGCCAGCTAGCCAATGTACTACATGTAATCCTCATGTCCCCCAATGTGTCCCCTATCAATTACAGTGCTGTATCTATTAACCCCTGAAGATATCCAAGCCCTTCCGCCGCGGCTTCTTAAAGGGACCGCGGCACACTAATGATTACCCCAAGCCACGGGGATACTTAACAACTAACATTAACACCCCCATGCATCGGGACCCCCGCTGAATTAAACATTCAATTTCCGGCCCGCGCAGCTCCTGAAAGGTCCTTAAAGGACCTGCGAGAAATAAAAAATTAACCCCTGACGTGGGGGTACTATAAGTATCCCCCGACACCTAAAATTAACCCCAGCAATCATGGGGGTCAATATAGACCCCCATGAGACCAAAATTAAGCCCCTCTGTCCAATAGGGGTCTACATAGACCCCTAAAGGACACTATTAACCCCTAGGTTAACCCCATAAGTGCCATGAGGGTCCACCGGGACCCTCATGACAAAGTCTAAGCACTACACTATTAACCATAACTATACTCCATTAACCCATACTAAACCCTATTTAACCCTAACTGTACCTATTTAAACTTAACTGGGCCTATCTAACCCTAACTGGGCCTATTTAACCCCTTCTAGCCCTATTTAACCCCATCACCTATCGGGGTCTATACAGACCCCCATAAGCCTCCATCTAAGCCCATCACTTATGGGGGGCTATACAGACCCCCCATAAGCCTCCATCTAACCCATCACTTATTAGGGTCTATACAGACCCCATAAGCCTCCATCTAACCCATCACTTATGAGGATCTATAAAGACCCCCGTAAGCCTCTGTTTAACCCAATCAGTCCCATAAGGGTCTATGAAGAGCCTCATATGACAATGAGAACCCTATAATTATCCCCATAAGTGCCATGAGGGTCCTCCAGGACCCTCATGACACTAAGTACAAACACTACACTACAATATTCCCCCCAATAAACATCTAAATCTAAACTAACCCCCCTCTACCCTAACCTATTAACCCCTACCTACCTAACACTACCTACCCCCTATTAAACCCCCCACCCCACTGATGACACAAAATAAAAAAACCTATGTCACCAAAAATAAAAAACCTGTCACCAAAAATAAAAAACCTATGTCACCAAAAATAAAAAAGTACATTACAACCCCTACTACAAAAAATAAAAAAGGACATTACAAACCCCACCCCAATACAAAAAATAGAAAAAGGACATTACAACCCCACCACTACAAAAAATAAAAAAATAATACACACCTGCAAAGAAAAGGCATACACAAATATACATAACATTACAGTAAAAAATACATTATAAATATACCCCTAACCACAATACATTACCCCCTATCTATACATGACCCCTATCTATACTTAACCCCTATCTATAATAACCCCCTCTACCTACATTACCCCCGATCTATACATTACCCCCTATCTAGAATACATTAAACCCTAAATCTAAGCTAAAATATAATAATTTAGACCACTTACCTTTGCAGATGTCCTTTCAGGAAAAAAGGAAACCCCTTGGAAAAAAGAAGCCTAATTAGTACAAAACACACACATTGTAATTACAGTATTATACTCACCTTTCCAGCATGTCCCCGTCCATCTTCTTCTGTTCCCTGGATCGGCCCCTGGAAAAAAGATACATAACATTAGTCACACACATACACAAATACACACAAAATATGAGGAACAGGACACACATAAAATACATTAAACTTACCTCTCCGCGATGTCCCCAGCCTTGTCATCTTCTGCCCCGGCTGGGCCCTTCAAAAACCTGCGCTCTAAAAAAAACATATTCACTTATTCTTATATTTTCTAAATAAGAGATAATTGCCATTAATTACCTGTTAGTCCCTGTGCCATTTGGTCCATTGTCTTGAAAGCAGTCGTCTGTACACAAGAAACAGGGAGCATGTCTAGTGAGTAATTTATGGCAGTGATCTCTCATTAACAGATTATATGAATCTTTATTTAATAATGACCAATGCCTAAATGATCGGGTATTACAATGATCCTTTACTAATAACTCTTCTTAACCAAACTCCAAGTCAGTGATCTCCGTGATGCACTTAGACACTTGAGAAAGGGTGCATGACATTTTATAAAGGGATATTTTACATAACAGACTGCCTTTTTATGGTTAATCACAAATTTAGAATAAAGTAAATTAACCCACTCTATTTACAGTGGTTTTATGTTTTCTTTGTAAGTTACTTAATTTGCATTTCATGCTCAACAAAAACTGGTTAAGGTAAATATTGTAGGCAAGCAGATATTTAACATTTTAGCAGCAAATTATGCAACTGTTCAAAGTAGCTCCACGGGAGTGATATAACAAACTCTGTAATTAGTGCTAAGCTGTTGATTCCCAAAGTAATTTAATATGCATTTCTTTAGTTAAAGTGTCAAATCTAGCACGTGGCATTGCTTCTACTTCATTTAATTACTTTTAAAAACTGAGATGTGTCCGTTTTTTATCTTTAGTGCCAACCATCTAAGTTTGATCTATACCTAGTGGCATTATTGCCTGCTGATTGCATACTTAAAGGCACATGGTACACAACTAGTTATTTTTTTGCATGAACAAATATTAAGTAAAACATGTTTAAACTTGGTTAAAACTAACAGTAAACGCAGAGCATACTTCACTCTGTAGATTTCATTGGAAGTAGAGGACAAGCCCCCAAGAGCAGTTCCAGCCTCATCCTCACACTGGAAGGGGAGGGCCTGAGATCCAAGATGGTTGCTGATCCTGGAGGAGGAGGGAGAGGAGTAACAACCAGGTCTCACACTTTGGTTAAAGAGAGAGTTTCTTTCGGAAATGAAATGCAAAAGCTACTGCAACACAAAGAAAATCAGAATTATGTGTGTGATGATGAAATTAAGACCTCAGAAAGTCAGGCCCAGAGAGAGAAAGAAAGTCTGAAAATGGCGTAAAGTAATGAGCAAGAAAAAGGAAACTAAGAGCAAGAGATACACAGAGCAAGAGAAGAGAAGACTGGGAGTGTCAGGTGTATATTACTGGGAATACTCCAGGCACTCAGGTTAAAACTGCAGAGGAACAAAGAGACCTGGGAGATGGGCCTTGCAAGCTGTCCCAATCAGTGTGAGCTCACCTGCAGCTGTACCTGGGAGTCAGGTCCTGCAAGCTGTCCCAATCAGTGTGAGCTCACCTGCAGCTGCACCTGGGAGTCAGGTCCTGCAAGCTGTCCCAATCAGTGTGAGCTCACCTGTACCTGGGAGTCAGGTCCCGCAAGCTGTCCCACTCAGTGTGAGCTCACCTGCAGCTGCACCTGGGAGTCAGGTCCTGCAAGCTGTCCCAATCAGTGTGAGCTCACCTGCAGCTGCACCTGGGAGTCAGGTCCTGCAAGCTGTCCCAATCAGTGTGAGCTCACCTGCAGCTGTACCTGGGAGTCAGGTCCTGCAAGCTGTCCCAATCAGTGTGAGCTCACCTGCAGCTGCACCTGGGAGTCACGCCCTGCACACTGTCCCAATCAGTGTGAGCTCACCTGCAGCTGCACCTGGGAGTCAGGCCCTGCACACTGTCCCAATCAATGTGAACTCACCTGCAGCTGCACCTGGGAGTCAGGCCCTGCAAACTATCCCACTCAGTGTGAGCTCACATGCAGCTGCACCTGGGAGTCAGGCCCTGCAAACTATCCCACTCATTGTGAGCTCACATGCAGCTGCACCTGGGAGTCAGGATCTGCAAGCTGTCCCAATCAGTGTGAGCTCACCTGCAGCTGCACCTGGGAGTCAGGTCCTGCAAGCTGTCCCAATCAGTGTGAGCTCACCTGCAGCTGCACCTGGGAGTCAGGTCCTGCAAGCTGTCCCAATCAGTGTGAGCTCACCTGCAGCTGCACCTGGGAGTCACGCCCTGCACACTGTCCCAATCAGTGTGAGCTCACCTGCAGCTGCACCTGGGAGTCAGGCCCTGCACACTGTCCCAATCAGTGTGAACTCACCTGCAGCTGCACCTGGGAGTCAGGCCCTGCAAACTATCCCACTCAGTGTGAGCTCACATGCAGCTGCACCTGGGAGTCAGGATCTGCAAGCTGTCCCAATCAGTGTGAGCTCACCTGCAGCTGCACCTGGGAGTCAGGTCCTGCAAGCTGTCCCAATCAGTGTGAGCTCACCTGCAGCTGCACCTGGGAGTCAGGCCCTGCACATTGTCCCAATCAGTGTGAGCACACCTGCAGCTGCACCTGGGAGTCAGGATCTGCAAGCCATCCAGGTGCAGGAAGGAAATAGAGCATCTGAATGCAAATGTTGTACCTGAAATTGTGTGGCAAAAGGAAGACCTACCTGAGGTGGAAATTGCTGAGGTTGCAGAGAATGCTGAAGGTGTAGAGCAGTGGTTTCCAATCTGTCCCTCCAGGCACCCGAGACATGTCAGATTTTCGATTTAACTGTGTGAAGAGAGGTGAGAAAATTAGAGGGTCCTGTTGAATATTAATTGCCTCGCCAGTTAAATTAAATATCTGACCTGTCTGGAATGCCTTGAGGAACAGTTTGGAAACCTCTGGTGTAGAGGCTTTTGAAACAGAAAATTATCCTTATATAAAAGAGATCCACCCCACCCACCAAATGCTGAAATGAACCATCCCAGCCTTAGCAGACAACATGGTGCTCCAGGCACAAAGTTACAGCATTTCATACATTTTATGCTGGTACTAGGCAGCGCAGGGTTGTAGTGAGGCACCATTACTGTTAGCAGGAGGATATACCCGATAAATCTGTTGTTGGAAAAGATTTGCTAAAAGGGTCTCTTGGCTTTCAGCTCTATGAAGTGTATGTTTTCTTAAATGCTCCTAGCAGCAAGAATTATGGAGTAAATGTTAGAACTCAGAAGTAGTGATGTCGCGAACATAAAATTTTCGGTTCGCGAACCGCGAACGCGAACCGCCGCAAATGTTCGCGAACCGGCGAACCCGACGAACCGCCATAGACTTCAATGGGCAGACAGATTTTAGAAACCCACAGGCACTCTTTCTGGCCACAATAGTGATGGGAAAGTTGTTTCAAGGGGACTAACACCTGGACTGTGGCATGCCGGAGGGGGATCCATGGCAAAACTTCCACGGAAAATTACATAGTTGATGCAGAGTCTGGTTTTAAGCCATAAAGGGCATAAATCACCTAACTTTCCTAAATTGTTTGGAATAACATGCTTTAAAACATCAGGTATGATGTTGTATCGATCAGGTAGTGTAAGGGTTAGGCCCGCTTCACAGTGACAGACCAATCTCCCGTTTAATGCACCTCAAACAACCGCAAACTCCCCATTTGCACAAGGTTGGATACCAAGCTAGCCATGTCCCGTTCCTTGTCCTCACTGATGTCATTGAAGGTCTCTTCCTCCACCCAGCCACCAAGGGTCCCCGAAAGGTGACAACAAGCCCCCTGGGACGCCTGCTGTGTTTGGTCTTCCACCTCCTCAAAGCCACCTTCCTCCTCTGACTCCTCTTCTTCAGACTCCTCTCACTGTGTTGCCTCTCTCTGCATTATTATAAGTTGTGTTAAGTAGTACTACTCTTATCAGTTTAATACCTGTTACAGCACCTATCAGTTGGCGTGTATAAGGCCTGGATTTTTGGAACCGGGAGATGGAAAAAGATGCTTGATTGCTCGTATCACTTCAAATTTGGGGCACGGGGTGTGCAATCAAAGGTGCCACCATATAGGAGTGGCGTGTTTGTAAGTACTACTCTTATCAGTTTAATACTTGTTACGTCACCTATCAGGGGGCGTGTATAAGGCCTGGATTTTTAGAACCGGGAGATGGAAAAAGATGCATTGTTGGTCGTATCACTTCAATTTTGGGGCACGGCACGTGCAATCAAAGGTGCCACCAGATCGGAGTGGCGTGTTTGTAAGTACTACTCTTATCAGTTTAATACCTGTTACAGCACCTATAAGGGGGCGTGTATAAGGCCTGGATTTTTGGAACCGGGAGATGGAAAAAGATGCTTTGTTGGTCGTATCACTTCAATTTTGGGGCACGGCAAGTGCAATCAAAGGTGCCACCAGATAGGAGTGGCGTGTTTGTAAGTATTACTCTTATCAGTTTAATACCTGTTACAGCACCTATAAGGGGGCGTGTATAAGGCCTGGATTTTTGGAACCGGGAGATGGAAAAAGATACTTGGTTGGTCATATCACTTTAAATTTGGGGGAACGATGCGTGCAATCAAAGGTGCCACCAGATAGGAGTGGCGTGTTTGTAAGTACTACTCTTATCAGTTTAATACTTGTTACGTCACCTATCAGGGCACGTGTATAAGGCCTGGATTTTTGGGACCGGGAGATGGAAAAAGATGCTTGGTTGGTCGTATCACTTCAAATTTGGGGCACTTTGTGACATTAGCTTCTTACGCTCAAACATGTCCTTTACAGGCACCTGACTATGGGCAGATGAGCAGGAACTGCTCAAGGCGAGAGACGGAGTGTCGGATGGTTGAGAGGGGGCAAGGAGGACAGCAGTGGTTGATGTGGCTGATGATGCTGGACCAGGAGGAGGATGGCGGCTTTGAGTTTGTGTGCTGCTTGTACTCATGTGTTAGTCTGGAGTCACCCAAACATTAGGTCTCAACCTGTAGAGGATAAGGGAACCAGGCTACTCTAGACCTCATTCATCATTACAGGTTTTGACAGATTGGTACTATGCTTGCAAGCTACTGTGACAACAGATATGAGTGGCACTGTGCACTTGCAGAAGTTATATCATCCTCATCATCCTCCCCTGTGTCTCATCCCCCCTCCCTCATCATCCTCCCACCTCCCTCATCATCCTCCCCTGTATCTCTTTACCCCCTCCCTCATCATCCTCCCCTGTGTCTCTTTCCCCCCTCCCTCATCATCCTCCCCTGTGTCTCTTTCCCCCCTCCCTCATCATCCTCCCCTGTGTCTCTTTTCCCCCTCCCTCATCATCTTCCCCTTTGTCTCTTCCCCCCCTCCCTCATCATCTTCCCCTTTGTCTCTTCCCCCTCCCTCATCATCCTCCCCTGTGTCTCTTTGCCCCCTTCCTCATCATCCTCCCCTTTGTCTCATCCCCCCTCCCTCATCATCCTCCCACCTCCCACATCATCCTCCCCTGTATCTCTTTACCCCCTCCCTCATCATCCTCCCCTTTGTCTGTTTCCCCCCTCCCTCATCATCCTCCCCTGTGTCTCTTCCTCCCTCCCTCATCATCCTCCCCCTCCCTTGACAAGGGGGGGAAGAGACACAGGGATAAGTTTGAGGGGTGTTAGAGTAAGGGGTGTTAGGGATAAGGGTGAGGGGGTTAGGTGTTAGGGTGAGGGGTGTTAGGGCTAAGTGTGAGGGGTGTTAGGGATACGTGTTAGGGGTGTTAGGGTGAGGCATGTTAGGACTAAGTGTGAGGGGTGTTAGGTCTTAGGGATAAGTGTGAGGGGTGTTAGGGTTAGGGTGAGGGGTGTTAGGGATAATTGTGAGGGGTGTTAGTGTTAGGGTGAGGGGTGTTAGGGATAAGTGTGAGGGGTGTTAGGGTTAGGGTGGGGGTGTTAGGGATAAGTGTGAGGCTTATTAGGGTTAGGGTGAGGGGTGTTAGGGATAAGTGTGAGGGGTGTTAGGGTTAGGGTGAGGGGTGTTAGGGATAAGTGTGAGGGGTATTAGGGTTAGGGTGAGGGGTGTTAGGGATAAGTGTGAGGCTTATTAGGGTTAGAGTGAGGGGTGTTAGGGATAAGTGTGAGGGGTGTTAGGGTTAGGGTGAGGGGTGTTAGAGATAGGTGTTAGGGTGAGGGGTGTTAGGGATAAGTGTTAGGGGTGTTAGGGTGAGGCATGTTAGGACTAAGTGTGAGGGGTGTTAGGTCTTAGGGATAAGTGTGAGGGGTGTTAGGGTTAGGGTGGGGGTGTTAGGGATAAGTGTGAGGCTTATTAGGGTTAGGGTGAGGGGTGTTAGGGATAAGTGTGAGGGGTGTTAGGATTAGGGTGAGGGGTTTTAGAGATAGGTGTTAGGGTGAGGGGTGTTAGGGATAAGTGTGAGGGGTATTAGGGTTAGGGATAAGTGTGAGGGGTGTTAGGGATAAGTGTGAGGGGTGTTAGGGTGAGGGGTGTTAGGGATAGGTGTTAGGGTGAGGGGTGTTAGGGTTAGGGGTGTTAGGGATAGGTGTTAGGGTGAGGGGTGTTAGGGATAAGTGTGAGGGGTGTTAGGGATAAGTGTGAGGGGTGTTAGGGTGAGGGGTGTTAGGGATAAGTGTGAGGGGTGTTAGGGTTAGGGTGAGGGGTGTTAGGGATAGGTGTTAGGGTGAGGGGTGTTAGGGATAAGTGTGAGGGGTATTAGGGTTAGGGTGAGGGGTGTTAGGGATAAGTGTGAGGGGTGTTAGGGATAAGTGTGAGGGGTGTTAGGGTGAGGGGTGTTAGGGATAGGTGTTAGGGTGAGGGGTGTTAGGATTAGGGGTGTTAGGGATAGGTGTTAGGGTGAGGGGTGTTAGGGATAAGTGTGAGGGGTGTTAGGGATAAGTGTGAGGGGTGTTAGGGTGAGGGGTGTTAGGGATAAGTGTGAGGGGTGTTAGGGTTAGGGTGAGGGGTGTTAGGGATAGGTGTTAGGGTGAGGGGTGTTAGGGATAAGTGTGAGGGGTGTTAGCGTTAGGGTGAGGGGTGTTAGAGATAGGTGTTAGGGTGAGGGGTGTTAAGGATAAGTGTGAGGGGTGTTAGGGTGAGGGGTGTTAGGGATAAGTGTGAGGGGTGTTAGGGTTAGGGTGAGGGGTGTTAGGGTTAGGTGTTAGGGTGAGGGGTGTTAGGGTTAGGGTGAGGGGTGTTAAGGATAAGTGTGAGGGGTGTTAGGGTTAGGGTGAGGGGTGTTAGGGATAAGTGTGAGGGGTGTTAGGGTTAGGGTGAGGGGTGTTAGGGATAAGTGTGAAGGGTGTTAGGGTTAGGGTGAGGGGTGTTAGGGATAGGTGTTAGGGTGAAGGGTATTAGGGATAAGTGTGAGCGGTGTTAGGGTTAGGGTGAGGGGTGTTAGGGATAAGTGTGAGGGGGGTTAGGGTGAGGGGTGTTAGGGATAAGTGTGAGGGGTGTTAGGGTTAGGGGCAGGGGTGTTAGGGATAGGTGTTAGGGTGAGGGGTGTTAGGGATAAGTGTGAGGGGTGTTAGGGTTAGGTTTAAGTTGATGGGTGGTATGGATAAGTGTGAGGGGTGTTAGGGTTGGGTGCTAAGGTGAGGGGAGGATGATGATAAGGGGGGGAAGAGACACAGGGGTGTCCTTGCAGCAGAGATCAAAAGAGTCCTTCAGGACTGTATTGCACACTGTGTACAGTAGCCTAGCTACTGTGTACAGTAGCCTATTGATGCAGTATCACCTACACTCAGCCTCCTCTCAGTAAGACTGCAAGTTAGTTATGATTCCAAAATGTCTGCTGTTCATGAGTTAGAAGGCTCTGGAAGGGAGTGTATGCTGCTGATTGACTGGAATGTGTCTGCTGACTTTGACATGCAGGGTCAAAGTTTGCTCAATGATAAAGTATAGGGGGCGGGTCGAATCTCGCATATGTTCGCAGTTCGCCGCGAACGCGAACATGCTATGTTCGCCGGGAACAGTCCGCCGGCGAACTATTCGGGACATCTCTACTCAGAAGGACTGGAGAGATTCTGGTACTGGTTCTGGTAAAGGAATGTAAATATAACCCAGAATGGGAACATTTTCAAATCTTCAGGTGTCTCGCCCCAGAACTGTTGAAGTCTTTATAACTTTTGGCACTGAAACTGTGGCTCATCAGGATATATATTACTGAATATGTAGACAGTGTGCTGTTAAGAGCTGCCCAGTGACAAGTACACGTACCTCATATAAAGGAAGATGATGTGAGAACCCCAAGTCAAGAGCTAAGCATTATTTTAGGGGCTGGTGATCTTGGTAATAATGCAAATGTGCACCACAATGCTAATGGAGGCAAATCAAGGATAAAAAATCGAAAACCATTACAAAAACTAAGTGGGTCACTAAGGTGGATGCATCAAGGAAGGAAGTTTCAACTTCTGATAACATATTTTCTAATCCTGACGAAATTATTTTGGAAAATAAATATGAAGCACTGAGTGAAGAAAAGCTGGGGCGGTATAATGGGGGACTGACCTGATTTATCTGATAACAACATCCCTCAGCAGGGAGGGACTGTTCAGGGAAAACTTTGGATCTTGATATGATTTGAGCCATCTAATAAAATAATATTACCATTAAAGAACTTCTCAAAAGTAAAAATGAAGAACAAGCGCTGAACACATCACTATGTATAGAACAAACACTATTGTTACAGTAAATGTGAACATTATAAAGACCAAAAAAACAAGGACTATAGAGATGTCATCTTTACAGTCTCAGTTTTAATAGAATTAGTCCATAAAATGGGTGATAGAAGAGATATAATAAATGGTGCCCAATCGATTTACTTAAAATAGATGATAAAATCCTTGCTAAGCTTCTGTAAGTTAAGTTGGGTCGTGAATTATTGATAAGTTCTGACCAGTCCTGTGGTATAAGGACAGAAGAAGACATATACAAACTACTGTGAGAGAGATGTTTAAGCAAGCAAAAAGCTTTATGTGGCTATATGGTGAGTCAAGATCAGGAAAAAGTGTTTGATTGTGTTAATCATTTGTATATTTTCTCCGTGTTAGTAAAGTATGGAATGTCAGGAAAGTTTGTATCCTGGCTGAGAGCTCTCTATAGGAATACTGAGGGGAGATCACTTATAAATGGATGGACTAGAGAAAGTTTTCCCAAAATATTAGTCCTCTATTATATGCTTTTTCTATTGATGCTTTTTTGACGATGATCCATGTAACTGTCTGTGCTGATGATTTATTGGCTTTTTGTAAATTCCAGAAATTAATATGAAAGTCTACGCTTGGAGTATGGGAAATATTCAGAGATCTCAAATTCTCAACTTAATTACAGTAAATCTCTAGCTTTTTGAATTGGGGAACCGAGAACCCAGTCTGTTCTTCCTTCAGGTATAGAAACTAACAGTGAAAATGTTAGTATCTGGGAAATATCTTTAATAACTCAGAATAAGGAGAGCTAAATTGGGAAGAAAAACTAAATATTTCTAAAACAAACTTGATGAGATGGAATAATAGGAAATGGTCTTTTGAGCATACTTTGCTTGCCATCTTTGTTCACCTGAGTTTTGTATTTTCATCTCCTGTGAAAGGGAAATTGAATTAATACAGGCGGTCCCAGGGTTATTGATGAGATACGTTCCTGAGAACATCTTTAAACCAGACTTGTATGTAAGTCAGATCCCTGATGAATAATAATAACAATACTATAATGGCTCATCTGTGGGAATAATAATACAGTGTAATACTTTAATTATAATAATACCCAGGGGTGGCTGGTGTATAGGGGCAAATGGGCAACAGCCCTCCCAAAATCAATACACTGACTTAATCCCCCATCACTTACTTAATTGTACAATTTATATAATAAAAAAATGTTTTATCATGTTCAATATTGTGTTTTTTTAATTGCTGCTGCTGTCACTTTAAATTTCAAAACCCTCTGTACTGCAGTTAAACACACTGACTTATCACATCTAGCCCCCTGCTGGTGACTTGCCTAGTAACACAGATCAGGGTACATGTGAGAATTTAAAAAAAACAGTAACAATGCTCTCTATTCCCAAGCTGTGCTCTAACTGATAGAGCTGAACCTGTCTGTCAAACGCAGCATCACCCAATCAGAATGGCCAAGATGGAAAAGTCCTGTATCATACAGGGACTGCAGCCCTCACAGTCCCCCCGGAAGTGAATATATTGGTGCAATCTCAATAGAGTTTATTGGAAAAAAAAACTCCCATCTCACAGTGTAGCAGATAGAGGGAGCTGCATTAAAAGCTCCAGTTTTCTCAATACTCTGGTGGTCTTATTGATTCTGACTACCCTGCTCCACAGACCAAGTTTGTGATCTGTATGTCACCACTCCAGCCTATACCAGACAGGAGCAGCTGCAGAGCTCAGGTGAGTCCACATCCCTCTCTGTGTCTTGTTGTTGTTGTTCTGTCCTTCAGTCATGTCGGGCTCTGAGTGACCACATGGATGCAGTACACCAGGTACATCTGTCTTTGTTTCTGGTTGTGCTTATCCATAAGGTTTGCATGGCAAATATACTGGAGTAGGTTGACAGTTCCTACTCCAGTTGACTGCATTTGTCTGACCTCTCTAAAATGACCTGCCCATCTTGGGTGACCCTTCATGAAATAGCTCACAGCTTCATTGAGGTAACAAGCCCCTTCGCCATAAAAATGTAGCAATCCAGAAGGGGTCCTGTGTCTTAGTCTGTATGTCCATATGTATTTATATTGAGAGGGTATACTTACTTTTGAGGGAGACCTCTTATTGTATGTGTAAAATATATAATGTGTGTGTGTGTGTGAAGAAGCAGAATTTTGAAATATATGCTAATTAACTACTCAAAGATGTTTTTTGTAACTTAATATAAATTATGTAAAGGCAGTCTATAAACTGAATATTTTTTTATATATATTGTTTTTCATAGATTTATTCAAATGCATGTTTTAAAGATAATAATGTTTAAAATGGAGGGAGAAACAAAACAGTACTGAGTCATGCAGAACAAACTTGGGGTGCAACTTTCTGGTTGTGGTCTGTTGTTGGTGAATTATCACCCTGTCCTTCTGTAGGTGCAAGATGTTCCTCCCACGTGCTGTTTAGTCTCTTTGTTTAATTAATCTATTTGCTCATTTAACAAATTATTTATTTATGCAGTTTTACCCGCTCAGTGTATTTACATAGTATCTGCTTGTATCATTATTGGCTCAGTCATAAAATACCTGTCCTAGGCTCAGAGTGATATAGATAGAGAGGTATGGAGATGGGGGGGGGGGGGGTATTGAGAGAAGAGAGGGGTAAAAGGAGAGATGGAGAGAGAGGGATAGAAGAGGCATAGAAACTATCTCTCTAACTTTCTATCTCCCTCTCTCTATATACCTTCCTCTCTCTCTATCCCTTCCTCTCTCTCTCTATCCCTCTCTCTCTATTCCTTCCTCTCTCTCTAACCCTTCTTCTCTCTATCCCTTCCTCTCTCTCTATCCCTCTCTTTAACTCTCTATCCACCTCTCACACTATATCGCCCCTCTCTATCTCTTTTCCTGTCTTTCTCTATGGGATCACTTTTGTGGGTGGAGACTGTGTCACTATGCAGGGTCTATTCATGTTGTGGTAACATGTTGTGAAGGGGAGGTGTTTATACAGTTGGGTGGAGTCAATGTAAAGGGAGGGGCCAGGTCTCTTCCGCCCCAGCAAGCGGGAAAGTCACCAACCAGCACTGATAAAACCGCTAAGCTGTAATAATACGTTTCTTTAATTTCTTGAACATGCCACTTTAAAAAACTATTACCCAAACACCAGTAGGCAAAGGAGAGAGATATAGGTAGAGAAAAGCCTGTGATCCTCAATGGTATAAATCTACCTGGAAGGCATAGGTAGTCTGATTCCCCAAAGCTTACTAAAATCCCTATTAAGCCTTTTAGAAGAGAAACAGAGGTGTGAGAACCTAGTAGAGTACTTTAGAAGAAAATATTTTCCTCTTGGTACTCTACCACCTTGCATTAGTAGGATTAGGTGCTTCCTTTAATAGGTAGGTGTCATATTTATCCTATTATCTGGTGCTATAGATTAGTTAAAAACCAACACACAAGTTGAAAACAGATATGCCTTAGTATTGCTATTTTGTTTCAAATGTTAGCCTTCTAAATTCTCTCAATAATAGTCCTGCATATGTCTACATAATTTTAGATTAGGTTTAAAGTGCCAAACATATTTAATTAACCAAAGAGCTCTGCACTACATAAGACTTAAACGTAAGCCTAACTGCCGTTTTGACACATGTAAGCATCTTTCTCAAAGCCAGGGCTTATAGACCATAACAAATGAATGACCGTTGCTATGCTTGCTGTGGCTTAAATAGGGTTTTTGAGCGTTCTGATTGGCTGAAATAAATGCAATCATATTTCAGCAAATCAGAATGGGTTCTTAGTTTGTCACCATGCTCACTATCAATTTTAAACATTTTGACAAATCATATTGCTCAGATTAAGGAAAATACTTGATGGGGAAAAATCAATGGGAAAGTTAGCCGTATGTAACGTTTCTGGCTTGCCGTAGTGAACAGGGGTAGTTCTCTCATAATGATTTTGCTATGGGGTAATAGAATAGGTAGGGGGGTTTACTTTGTTCTTAAACATTGTGTAATTTGCGATATAGGAGAAAAGAATAGGGCTATTTGTTATTATTATTCTTTGTTTATTATGTACTATGTATATTCTATAGCATTGTTCAAAAGTGTACAGTTTACTTGTACTAGAACAATAGAAGTATGGCAGCTCCTCACTATTGTGGATCAATTTAGGTTCTGAACAGTTTATCATGTAAAATACACTTTATGTAAAAACGTACTAAGGTAAACCAATAAGTAATAAACTAAATAGTATTGTACTTCCCATAACTGTCATTTGTCTTACTTCTAAGGACTCCCCTCTCTCCCTCTTACTTCTCATGACTGCTTCTCTCTCTCTCACTCACTTAAATTATATTACTTATATTGATCCCAAAAGGGAAACCAAGATATTATTGCATAATATACATGTTCAAATAACATATACTCTCGGCCTTGCGCAATGCATAGTAACTAAGATGTATAAAAATGTATTCTCAACAATTAGAGAACCACTTTGGCCAATTGTCTAATTTCTGTTAAATATTCTTGATAATTGTCAACAGGTTTTAGAAAGAAAAAAAAAAAATTACAGTTTTAAATTTGATATGCAATTTATCTTTTACAGTGGCTTTACTTTTTTTCTCAGCTGCTGCTGCTACTTTGTTAGGAAGGTGTGTGCTTGTAAACTAATAATATTTACATAAGACCTGATGAATGTCTTTGCAGTTGTAGATGTCACATTCCCACTGTGCAGATAGATGCTCCATGTGCAACGACTCCTCCAACCTTGAAGCTGGTCAACAAAAAACAAAATAGCACATTCCAAAGCAGCATAATTGCACAGAAAATGTAGACTGTATTGTTTTTTTACATTCTAAAAATGTCTTCAAAAAATAAGTTTGTTTTAAGTATGAGACTACAGTGATCCTTTAAAGCAGCCATTGTTGCTAATATATAGCCTTATTCAATTAGCTTCTTGCAAATGCCTTGAACTCATACATTTGGCTTGGGGTGTTTTTATAAATGTTTATATGCATTCTATTGACTTAAGAATTTATTAGTGCCAATAAGGAATAATTGACAAATATATAGCAATATTGGGAGTGATTTTAAGTGTGTATACATTTACTGGGCAAATAATCAGTTATCACATATATAGTTGTCAGCAGCTGGGCTTGCCAAAATCCGTTGCTAACGCAACTGGGAAACTGCGGGCTCGCAAAGCAAGGGTCACGGTTGCGGCCAGGCAAGGAGCGCTTTCGGCGCTCCTTGCGCTGGTCGAAATGAGCGCCGTGGAGGCTCATCCCTACGACACTGCACGACTTTACCATCATACCTATGACCCGCGGGACTACACATCAACAGAAAACTCAAATACACAATTCACACTGCGAGACCCATAGAACTTTGAAAAAATTGCATGAAAAAAAATACGACCCGTAACACTTACAAAAGGAAACCGCGATTTACGTAAAAAAAATACGAACCGCAAAAAAACGAACTTAACGGCGGAACCGCGCACACCGAAAAACATGAAAACCACACTAAAAACAAACAAAAGTGGTGACATCACACACAGCAAGGACGTCTGAATGTGATGTTACACGTGAATTTCAGTCCAATTTCCAGAGTTTAGCCATTCGAAAATCCCCTAAGCGACAGAAAAAATGGCCACTGAAAAAAAGGAAAACGAGGCTACACGACCCCTAAACATGCAAAACTTTGCCACACACATACGACTTTTACACAGGACCGTACAAGGTATAACATACACTATTACGAAGGACGCAATACACAATCTCCGCCATTTTACACTACTAACTTGCACATACTAACATGCACATTACAAAATGTGGAACTACACAGCTACACAAACGGCTTCCCCTCACGCACGCAGCCTATTTACACTACACACTGCACACATTGCTGACACTCAGGTCACCAACAATGAAAATCTGCATTGTATGCTGCAGGAACATCAAAACAGATTGTTAGCTCTTAAGCATATTGCTTCCTGCATATATTCATTTAAAATAGGTAAAGTATGATAATTTATGATTTAATTAATTAATTAATTAATTATCATTAAAAAGTACATATACAGAAAACTTTAAAAAACACCACACCACACAATGGCAATAAACGCCAAAGGCTCACTGCACGCCTCACAAGGAGCACCAAGGGTGCTCACAGGAGCAAAACTACACCAGGGGAGAGACTCGCAATGAGCGCCAAAATGGACCTTGCAATCAGCGCCAAACAGGCTCAAAGAACAAAAAAAACACCAACCCAGAGGCTCCCAATCAGCGCCGAAGCTACTCACACAACCAAAACACTTACTTTGTGTGCCAAACAGCATTCCTTGACTTACTATTCTATTGCCGTAATTTTTTGACGGGCAATTCGCTAGTTATCTCATATTGAGTTGGATTTATAATATGAGACAGCAATTATTGGTTAATGGAAATATTTCTTTGCTTTTCAATAGCAAATAATTAAGCGATTACAGTCAGACAATTATAAAATGTCCTTGATTCTGGCTACTCAGCAAATTACAGAAGGAAGGAATTTGTCCAATTTTTTGTTCAAAATAATATATATTTTTTAAAACTCCTAAAAAATAAATTATGGAGTAACACATTCAGCTGTGTATTTTTGTAAGCCATGCATTAAGAGAAAGGATCAAATGGTATAAATACATGTATGAACAGAGAGAGCACACAAAAATAAATAGTTGTGATCATGTCTAAAATATATTACACATTGGTCCCAAAATATATACATGTCAGGATTATATTTTTAAGACTATTGTTAAAATCTGAGTTTTATTTGCCTTATTAACCCCCATTCATTATTTAATTTGATCTGAGGTGGAGATCTCCTTTTATTCCTGAATACCAGTAATAGTCAATTATTTTTTACAACATTTGCCAATGTCCAAATCAGTTTGTGTGAATGAAGTCAAGGTCCAGGACCCATAAGCTTCTACAAGTGCATACACTCAAATATTTAAATATGTTGGCATTGCAAAGAGGACAGAATGGAAGATTTCAGGATTGGTTCCCAGGAAAGGGACAGCTTATTTAAAGATTTAGAATCTAATTGAAGGCTTTATAGTAAATTAAATAATGCAGTGGGGGTCTGGAAGTAAGAGCCAGAAGGGCCTATTTTGTACCCCTTCTATTTATAGTATATTAATACATATATACAGTAAATCCCTTACTTTGTTCTATAGGTGTCAAGTGAAAAACGTGTATTTGCTTAAATGTAAAATGTTTTTTGGCATAAATATACTGGGTCGAGTCTGCTTCTGCTTCAATTTGCATGACAGTATTGAAATTGGACATCTTTTGATTGACAAAGGGTTACCTTCTCTTATCATGTTTTCTGATCCATTGTGTCAGGTACGTAACCTCAGAGAACAAACACTCTGCAGCCATTATTGGAAGAACACAAGCTGACGACAGCCACGTTATGGTCTAGGGAATGTTTCCTGGGCATTGTCTGAGTCCACTCATACCCCTGGAAGGCACACTCAACCAATTTGGTTATCTATCCATCCAACACATGTTGACTGTCTTCTCTGGAGAGGATGGGATCTTCCAGCAGGAAAATGCAACATGCTATACGGCCAGAATTGTCTGGTAGTAGTTGGAGGATCACAACGAAAACTTCCAAGTACTGGCCTCCAAATTCCGAACCCCATTGAGCACCTCAATTGCCAATTTTCACTGTATGTATCCTCCACCACACACTCCAGATACCCTTGCCAACCTTCCAGCGTCTTATTGACCATGCTATCTAGCTGCTGTCCATGCTGCACACATCGGTTATTCTTGTTATTAGGTCATAATAATGTGACTCGACTATGTATAAATGATAGCAAATATACTATATATACAGTACAATTCAGTTATCTGTGGTCTAGATTTTGCAGATGTGGATTACGCTGTATTTGTTTTGTCTGTTATCTAGAAGATCTTGTCCTGCATGCTGAGAAACTGTGAAATAAACATGTATATGTACATTAAATATTCTATGTAGTATTCTTATAAAATTAATTGTTCATTAGATAAATAAGCAGAATAAATGTAATATTTAATCTGTACAAACTGTAAATATTAGTATTAAGTAATCTACTAGTTAAGGGAATAGAAATGCTGTAATGCTCTACTGGGTTTACTAACAGTTTAATGGTTAGTAATATTGACCCTTTCATTGCTGTAGGACTGTGCAAGAATTAAAATATGTACTAGAGTCTCCTGTATTTTGAAAAAACAAACATTTTACAATTGTAGAATGACTGTAACCATGACTGTTATATATACAAATGTATTTGTGTTGCTGCTACAACCAAACTATTTAATTATAATCACTATTTTTACATTGATCTTTATAATATAAACACTGCAAGCGTATAGACATACACTAGATATCACTCTTTAGAATGACTTGTGTTGCATTAAAATATGTGATCTATAATCTTCTAAGTTTTTTATACTACTGTCAAAGTACAGGGGGATGTTTTTGGGGAGAGGTGAGCAAAGGAGATAGGGATAGATGCTATGTGAGGTGGGTGCTGAGAGGGGAGGGTAATATGTGGGGGTAGATTTTGAGAGAGACTGAGTGCTATGTGAAGATGGCTGCTGAAGAGGGACTGGCTGCTATGTAGAGACAGTATATGTAAATATGTGTGTGTATATGTTTAAAATGGTTTAAGAATAGAACAAAGCATTTGTTGGCACATTTGCATGTCCCTGCTCAGCTTCCCAGAATGCAGTGTAATACCGGTTTTTCTTGGAATTCTAAGCTGAAACTGTTTTTTTTTAACTTGTTTTAGACTTTCAAATGTGAACACAGATGTGCTTTTTATTTACTGTACTACTGTACGGTGGAGGGCTTCTATCGCTCTTTTGCCCACCATATATTAAAAATGTTTGTTGTGGTGAACTATCTACTCATAAAGTCCACAACACAAGTTGGGATCCCGCCCCACACTGATTATAGCCAGTAAGCTTGAAACAGGTGTCCGTCGTTAGAATTCCCAGCTTGTGTATAATCCAGCCTTGGCTTTCCATAAAAGCTGTGTAATGCAGCGGGCATAAGCTTAAAGGAAGCCATGTTTAAAATGGTTAAGGATAGAAGAACAAAGCATTTGTGGGCACATTTGCATGTCCCAGCTCAGCTTCCCAGAATGCAGTGTAATAACTGTATTTCTCAGAATTTTCTCAGAATATTTCTGTAGTATAGGGGCTCCCCACCTTGGCCCACCTGGAGGGGTGTTGGGAAAGGGTCTTGTGGAGGAGGGAACTGAGTGAGTTGGTACGAGAGGGGGGTCACTTTGGATAAACGTTGGCTGTTCTATAGATGGTCTCACATTTCCCATAGAATGTGCTGGCAAAGAGAGGAAATCATGGTGGACTAGGGTGAATATGAGGTGTCCAGATTCTGTGTCTGCAAAGCAGGCCCAAATAATTATCCCTGTTTTGTTATTGTTTGGTTTTACTTTTTCAAATTTTCTACACCTGATTAACACATTGGTACAGCTTGTGTTTTTAATACAAATTAAAAGAGTTAGTAAACCTTAAGCAGAAAGCTGGCCTTGTGAAATAATTTATTATGGAGATTTAAGATTTGATACAATCTTGCTAAGTGTGAGAGTATACTGTACATGCTGGTATCTAAGTTGCACTTTTTTTTAAAGTAAGTAACTTCTGTGTCAAATGAGATATGAGACTGATCATGTGTACAAGCAGGGGTGTATTTCTGCCTAGGCCCATAAGGCCAATGCCTAGGGCAGCACATTTTCAAGGGGCAGCAGGTTGTATGAAGATGCAGTTCAATACATTGAAACGTGTTTATATATGCATATACAGTCAGGTCCATAAATATTGGGACATGGACACAATTCTAATCTTTTTGGCTCTATAGACCACCACAATGGATTTGAAATGAAAAGATGTGCTTTAACTGCAGACTTTCAGCTTTAATTTGAGGGTATTTACATCCAAATCAGGGGAACGGTGTAGGAATTACAACAGTTTGTATATGTGCCTCCCACTTTTTAAGGGACCAAAAGTAATGGGAAAATTGGCTGCACAGCTGTTCCATGGCCAGGTGTGTGTTATTCCCTCATTATCCCTTTTACAAGGAGCAGATAAAAGGTCCAGAGTTAATTTCAAGTGTGCTATTTGCATTTAGAATCTGTTGCTGTCAACCCTCAATATGAGATCCATAGAGCTGTCACTATCAGTGAAGCAAGCCATCATTAGGCTGAAAAAACAAAACAAACCCATCAGAGAGATAGCAAAAACATTAGGTGTGGCCAAATCAACTGTTTGGAACATCCTTAAAAAGAAAGAATGCACCAAGGAGCTCAGTAACACCAAAAGACCCGGAAGACCATGGAAAACAACTGTGGTGGATGACCGAATAATTATTTCCCTGGTGAAGAAAACACCCTTCACAACAGTTGGCCAGATCAAGAACACTCCCCAGGAGGAAGGTGCATGTGTGTCAAAGTCAACAACCAAGAGAAGACTTCACCAGAGTGAATACAGAGGGTTCACCACAAGATGTAAACCATTGGTGAGCCTCAAAAACAGCATCTAAAAAAGCCTTCACAGTTCTGGAACAACATCCTATGGACAGATGAGACCAAGATCAACTTATACCAGAGTGATGGGAAGAGAAGAGTATGGAGAAGGAAAGGAACTGCTCATGATCCAAAGCATACCACCTCATCAGTGAAGCATGGTGGTGGTAGTGTCATGGTGTGGGCATGTATGGCTGCCAATGGAACTGGTTCTCTATTATTTATTGATGATGTCACTGCTGACAAAAGCAGCAGGATGAATTCTGAAGTGTTTCTGGCAATATTATCTGCTCATATTCAGCCAAATGCTTCAGAACTCATTGGACGGTGCTTCACAGTGCAGATGGACAATGACCCGAAGCATACTGCAAAAGCAACCAAAGAGTTTTTTAAGGGAAAGAAGTGGAATGTTATGCAATGGCCAAGTCAATCACCTGATCTGAATCCGATTGAGCATGCATTTCACTTGCTGAAGACAAAACTGAAGGGAAAATGCCCCAAGAACAAGCAGGAACTGAAGACAGTTGCAGTAGAGGCCTGGCAGAGCATCACCAGGGATGAAAACCAGCGTCTAGTGATGTCTATGCATTCCAGACTTTAGGCTGTAATTGACTGCAAAGGATTTGCAACCAAGTATTAAAAAGTGAAAGTTTGATTTATGACTGTTAATCTGTCCCATTACTTTTGGTCCCTTAAAAAGTGGGAGGCACATATACAAACTGTTGTAATTCCTACACCGTTCACCTGATTTGGATGTAAATACCCTCAAATTAAAGCTGAAAGTCTGCAGTTAAAGCACATCTTGTTCGTTTAATTTTAAATCCATTGTGGTGGTGTATAGAGCCAAAAAGATTAGAATTGTGTTGATGTCCCAATATTTATGGACCTGACTGTACATGTCTATATGTAGTGTTATTACTGACTGTAAGGGCACTTGACATTTTCTGATATAAACCATATATGAACAAACACACATAAACTTCTGATTGGAGATACAGAAAGGGTAAAGAAGATGCTTCAAGTGGGGCATGGGGGTGCATAAACTTAATGGCCTAGGGCAGCACGGAAACTAAATAACACCATGTGTGCAAGATAAATGAATGATTCTTAAGTTGCCATTGTCGCTCTCATATACACATAGGCCCTCATTCAATTGCAATTCGGCCAATTGTATAGGGCTCTAAATAGGCACATAACATATATTTTTTAAAGAAGTTAGTAAGCATCTATCCATAAGCAAGGTTTTCACTAACTAAAAACTTCTTTAAAAAATATATGCTATGTGCTTATTTAGCGTCCTATTCAATTGACCAAATCGCAATTGAATGAGGGCGATACTGTTTAAGGGTTACACAATGCCAGCTGTACAGATAGGTGTAAGTTATTAAGGAGTAGAAGTAAGACATTGTAATCATTAACCACTGGATGTTGAGACTATTTCACAGTCATGTTCATTACAGTATTTAGCACCAGTGCAGAAGTTCACCAAGGGACAGTATCCCCAGCTTTCTGTTTGCTTGAGCTTAGTTTAAAGGTAAAGAGGACCTGAATACCTCGAAGAATACTTTATAGTACCTTTTGCAGTCATTTATTACAAAAACTGGATAAGAAAATCTTGGGGGATTGTCATTTTGTGAAAGCTATGGCAAGCAGGGACAGACTTACATCTGAGATACACTTACGCAACAAATTCTCAGTTGCCACACACACACATATAAATCAAGTTTGTAGCGCAGAAAACACTGAAATAAGTAAGTGCTATAGGCTACTATGTACATTCAATGAACAATATACAGTGGATATAAAACGTCTACACACCCCTGTTAAAATGTCAGGTTTCTGTGCTGTAAAAAAATTAGACAAAGATAAATCATTTCAGAACATTTTCCACCTTTAATGGGACCTATAAACTGTACAACTCAATTGAAAAACAAACTGAAATCTTTTAGGTGGAGGGAAGAAAAAAAAAAAGAAACCATGTGGTTGCATAAGTCTGCACACCCTCTTATAACGGGGGATGTAGCTGTGTTCAGAATTAAGCAATCACATTCCAAATCGTGTTAAATAGGAGTCAGCATACACCTGCCATCATTTAAAGTGCCTCTGATTAACCCCAAATAAAGTTCTGCTGCTCTAGTTGGTCTTTCCTGAAATTGTCTTAGTCGGATCCCACAGCAAAAGCCATGGTCCACAGAGAGCTTCCAAAGCATCAGAGGGATCTCATTGTTAAAAGGTATCAGTCTGGAGAAGGGTACAAAAGAATTTCCAAGGCATTAGATATATGGAACACAGGGAAGACATCATCAAGTGGAGAAAATATGGCACAACAGTGACATTACAAAGAACTGGAGCTCCCTCCAAAATTGATGAAAAGACGAGAAGAAAACTGGTCTGGGAGGCTACCAAGAGGCCTACAGCAACATTAAAGGAGCTGCAGGAATATCTGGCAAGTACTGGCTGTGTGGTACATGTGACAACAATCTCCCGTATTCTTCATATGTCTGGGCTATGGGGTCGAGTGGCAAGACGAAAGCCTTTTCTTATGAAGAAAAACATCCAAGCCAGGCTACATTTTGCAAAAACACATCTGAAGTCTCCCAAAAGCATATGGGAAAAGGTGTTATGGTCTGATGAAACCAAGGTTGAACTTTTTGGCCATAATTCTAAAAGATATGTTTGGCGCAAAAACAACACTGCACATCACCAAAAGAACACCATGCCCACAGTGAAGCATGGTGGTGGCAGCATCATGCTTTGGGGATGTTTTTCTTCAGCTGGAACTGGGGCCTTAGTTAAGATAGAGGGAATTATGAACAGTTCCAAATACCCGTCAATATTGGCACAAAACCTTCAGGCTTCTGCTAGAAAGCTGAACATGAAGAGGAACTTCATCTTTCAGCATGACAATGACCCAAAGCATACATCCAAATCAACAAAGGAATGGCTTCACCAGAAAAAGATTAGAGTTTTGGAATGGCCCAGCCAGAGCCCAGATCTGAATCCGATTGAAAATTGGTGGGGTGATCTGAAGAGGGCTGTGCACAGGAGATGCCCTCGCAATCTGACAGATTTGGAGTGTTTTTGCAAAGAAGAGTGGGCAAATCTTGCCAAATCAAAATGTACCATGCTGATAGACTCATACCCCAAAAGACTGAGTGCTGTAATAAAATCAAAAGGTGCTTAAACAAAGTATTAGTTTAAGGGTGTGCATACTATAATTTTTCTTCCCTCTACCTAAAAGATTTCAGTTTGTTTTTCAATTGAGTTGTACAGTTTATAGGTCACATTAAAGGTGGAAAACGTTCTGAAATTATTTATCTTTGTCTCATTTTTTTACAGCACAGAAACCTGACATATTAACAGGGGTGTGTAGACTTTTTATATCCACATATATCCATATATATATAGTAAATAAATAGTACATCCGGGTTCATATTTGAATTTCTAAAACAAATTAAAAAACCTGCTTCCAGATCAGAATGATATATATATATATATATATATATATATATATATATATATATATATATACACAGTGTATTTACAGTATATATAAGTAGACATAGTTCATTGATGAATACAAATTATGGTGATGCCAAATAAGAGATAGTAAATACATTTTAAGCCATAATAAGAAATAAACAACATTGAAATGTGTAAAACAGAGTGAAAGAAACACTAAAAATATATATTTTGTAATCCTTCTATGAATCTGGATGTCATAGCTCCTTTGATAAACCTGAAGTCTGTGACCATGCTCAGAAAACTATACCTCCTAGCATGCCTACAATGCACTCAGTACTAGCTTCTAGCTGAAGTGTTGTACCACTCTATAGGCAGATGCTCCTGGGCAGCTGCCTACTCTACCTTAAGGTAAATCCGACCCTGTTTCTACATCATGATGCATAGCAATAGTCATGAGTTCAGTCCCTATAAGTCACCAGAGTAGTTCCATTTTTCCTATATGGCCTTTTGCAAAACTAAACTAGATTGGACAAATGATTTTTAGAAAGAAAACAGCTATTTTCTAAAGGGTATAATCCTGAATGGCATTAAATAATTAATATGAATTAAAGAAGATTTTTTATACACAATGCTGAACCGCCTTTAAAGAGAGACATACATAGAGCAAACAATGCATTTAGAGAAATTATAAATTGTACCCATAGTGTACTGCTAATGCACATTTAAAATTAGTTTTAAAACATTAAAAGAAAAATGTAACATCCCAGGGGTATTCAATTAGTATATAAATATACTATGTACAATTAATACATTTCATTTAAACATTCAAATGTAACACTACCACTAACTTTTAACCTGAACATCAAACAAACTAGAACATGTTAATCTGGTATCAATTGTAGGTGATTTTATTTAATGTTAATTACATTTTAAACTTTACTTCATGTGTTCTAAAACACAGTCTTGTTCAACAGTATTTAAACCACTGAGGTGAAACAAAGGTTACAATTAAGAGCATGTTAGTCACTAATTCTGCATGTACTCCATGTTAAGTTTCACATGGTCTTCTTTGTACAAACTGCCTGTTTTGAGGGGGGGGGGGGGGGGGGGGAAACAGGTGTCTCCCCAAAAAAAAAAAAAAAAAAAACATGCAAGTATCTAGTTCTATAGAAAATTTTAATGGAACAGTACCACATAGTGGACAATTTTGTGTTAGCAATGGCAAATTGGAAAGATTGCACACAAAAAAACTAAATGTTAAATATATACGTAATGGTACTGTCATACTGTCATGACCACAGCAGAATATAAAAGGGAGTTATTATACTATATGATTTCAAAGTAGGAAAAACATTACCAAAACCACAAATAAGAAAATAGGGTGCTTGGTTGTATTGGATTAAGATAAATTGACACTCTATAGATACCTAGAGCCCAATACACTGTGGCTAGTTCCGAAGACCATATAATCATATAACAAATTAGAAACAGCTCAAAGCAAAACTACTAAAATGGTAAATGGTCTAAAGAATTATTTGATAAGATGAAATGCACTTTGGTATTTTAAGTAAATTACTATTTTCACAGTTGATTTCAAGTAAAGGCATTCATTTTTTATATTGCTACTTCTCTGGCGACAATGGAGTGGCCAAGCATAAAAGCAATATATCTATTGTACTACTACAACTTGACCATGAATAGATTCCAATGAGTGCTGTACAATGGAAACTAAACACACTTGGGCATTTGCTATTTGAAAGCATGTAAGTATCCTTCTACCTATACATATCTATACATATAAGGATACAAAACGTCTTTATATATCTCGTAGGCTTTGCTTAAAGCTGTATAATACAGCAGGTATATACTCCATGAGTTAGCATCAGATAAAGAGGCCGTTACAGAGTGCTCTCCTACAGGCTTAGCCCCCCGCGCGACAGCATTAAGCAGGAAAGAAAAGAAGGCAGTAGTGTGACGCTCCCTGGGAGATGTGGCTGGTGCTGTGTGCTATAGACCGAGAGCTGGCTTTTACTGCTGTGGTTGAAGAGCTGCTGGAGAACCTGCTTTAACCCATAAGGAGGTGAGAGCTGCTTGGGGATTGCTTCCAGGAAGGGCCTTAGCAGCAATGGCTGGGTCTGGAGGAGAAAGCAAAGGGGCTGCCTATATCTCAACCTGAGGAAGCCACTTAGCAAGTGATGAAACTCGTATTTGTATAGCATCATTGCTCTTCTTTTATTGGACAATCTTGCTACTTCTTTTTTGTATCTATTTGTGAATTTTAAATCACATGAGGAAAGAATAAATGTTTATATTTTTCCTAAAAGATACAAATAAATGGTATTTTTTGTGTTGGTACCGGTACAAATCCAGGTTGTGCGCACACACATACACTCGGTTATATATACAATCAGCACACGTGATTTGATATATTCTATCCACAAGAGTAAAGGAAATCATCATGAATCACTGATGGAATAGAGACCCTTTGGAACCATCTTCCATACGTGTTTATTATACCTCATACTAGCGAATTGCCCGTCAAAAAATGACGGCAATGAAATAGTAAGGTAGCTAAATTAGTAAATGAATATATTGTACCTATTTTGAAGCATTGTGATGAAGAGCTGGCAATCTGTGTTGATGTTGCTGCAGCATTAGTGGTGTGGAGCTGCTGTATAAGCATGCTGAATGTGTGCAGTGTAACACTGTGCGTGCGCGAGACCAAACCGTTAGCGTAGTCGTGTACTTCCGCATTGGTGTAAAATGGCGAGTAATGTGTGGTATAGGTCTGTATCGGAATATCCGTAGGTGTTTTGTGGTGTTTTGCGAGTTTCTTGTGGTGTTTTGCGAGTTTAGAGTGCTGTAGCCTCGTTTTCGTTTTGTTCGGCGGCCATTTTTTCTCTCGCTTAGATTTTTTTTTAGTCTCTAAACTGTTTTATTTCGAGTAAAATCGAGGTGTAAGTTGCATTTTTGAGGTCCTGGGTGCTCCCTCTTGGTGTAGGTAAGTTTTTTATGTATGTGCTGTGTGTATGTATTGTGTTTTAAATGTTTGTATGTCGGCGTGTTGCGTCCGATGTTTGCGAGGTCGTAATGTGTGGTAACGTGTTTCGTACGTTGTTTGCGTTCCTCGTAAAATTTAGCGAGTGTCGTAATTTGTGTGTCGTGTTTTTTGAGTAGCGACGTGAATTTTGCGAGTGTCGTAATTTGTGTGTCGTGTTTTTTGAGTAGCGACGTGAATTTTGCGAGGGTTTGAGGCCCTTGCCCAGTGACCTCGCCAGCAACTGAGGCCCTCGCTTCGCGAGGGGCCTCAGTTGCTGACATGGAGCGCCTTCGGCGCTCCATGCCAGCAACTGAGGCCCGTGCCCAGTGACCTCGCCAGCAACTGAGGCCCTCGCTTCGCGAGGGGCCTCAGTTGCTGGCATGGAGCGCCTTCGGCGCTCCATGCCAGCAACTGAGGCCCTTGCCCAGTGACCTCGCCAGCAACTGAGGCCCTCGCTTCGCGAGGGGCCTCAGTTGCTGACATGGAGCGCCTTCGGCGCTCCATGCCAGCAACTGAGGCCCGTGCCCAGTGACCTCGCCAGCAACTGAGGCCCTCGCTTCGCGAGGGGCCTCAGTTGCTGGCATGGAGCGCCTTCGGCGCTCCATGCCAGCAACTGAGGCCCTTGCCCAGTGACCTCGCTACGCGAGGGCCGCGGCTCGCTTCGCGAGGGCCGCGGGCTCGCTACGCGAGCCCGCAAGCGTGAGCAACGACTCGTACGCTCACAACTATATATGTGATACATCTAAGGTCGTAAAAAGTGAGAGTCCAAGTAGATTTTGAGTGCATATTACCCTGATGATCCAAAGTGACACGCACTAGGCTTTGTGCGCTGCCTCTCCCCCCATCCCTCTTCAGAATGTAGTGTTATAACTATATTTCTCATAATTCTAGTAAGAAACAAGTTTTTTGTTTTTTTTAACAATCTTTTATTAAAGACATTACAAATGTTTCCACACATGTATACACGTCCTGTACATAACGTTATGTATGATTACACAGGTTATCTATTAACAGTATGATAATACATTCAAACATTGTTTGTAGTCTGTTTAGTTTTCTGAATTTTGAGTGACAAATACCTAGGAGCATTCAATCCTACCTTTATAACTATAACTTTTCCCTTTTACCATAATCAGGGTAATAAAATTATAAAAAATATAAAGAAATAAAAAGATTAACCAAAATGCGGAACAAAAAGAAGAAAAGGGTCTGACCTGGCCAGTGCTCTTCTTAGCGTACAGCAACCTCGGACCCCACCAGCTCCCACATCCTTTTCCATGGACCGCCCTGTATTTCTGTAAAAGTTACCTTTCTACAGCCCTACACTTCTATGCTGTGTTGGGGATCCAACCATGGAGACCATACCGCCAGGAATAAGGGAAATGAATCCCTCAATTTGTAAGTTATTTTCTCATTGATCATAACATAGTTAACCTTAAGAATGACCTCCTTTATGCTAAGGTTTGGGGATCTCCAACATGGCTATATGATTTTTAACTGCCAAGCAAATGAATTGTAAAAGTTTGTTTTGAGGGCTGTATCAGGATATTTAGAACTTGGGATATCAGTCTGAGAGATTGCCTCTTGATTTTTTGTGCTGTCGGACATGTCCATCATATGTGTAGGAAGTCTCCTGCTCTTTGGCATCCCCTAAAACATTTGTCGGTATTTATAGGGTTGATGGCATGCATTCTTGTGGGAGTCAAGTACATCCTGTGTAGGACCTTAATTGACACCTCCAATAAATGATAACTTACCGACCCTCTGGTTAAGGGAGTAAAGGCTTCCTTCCACTTACTGGGCCCCAGACTCCCACTACCACTAGAGTCATTAAAATGAGAATATAGTGTGCCCAAGATACCCTTTGAGAGTGGCAGATTTTTAAAAATTGCTGTGAGCCATGTACTTCTAGGCGGCCCATTGGCCTTGACCATAGATGAAAGCCAATATCTAAGTCTAGTAAAATTCCACCTTTCTTCTAGGGTGATATTGTATTTAATTCTGAACAGGCCCTGCAATATTATCCCATCGTTTGCGAACCAGGTGTCTATCCTCTCTAAGTGATTGCTAGGCCACCAGTATCCTGATTCCCCAGTAAAAAAACTTATCAAAGTTAGGAAAAGATTTAATTGAAGTAAGGGGAGAATAGTAATTTGCTACCCGATGCCTGGATACCGCCAAAGCCTAGGTTGAGAGAGTCAGCCTGATCATGGGATTAGAGTGTTGGTTAATAGTGTGATTTTTATAAGGACTCTAAATTATAGCGTCCCAGGTATGGGGATTAATTTGCTAATTCTCCATAAATGCAGATATATGCTAATCTTTAATAGAGTGTGCTATAGGCAAAAAATCTAGATGAGTGGCCTTACAGTATAACCACAGATTGGGGCAAGAAAGTCCTCCCTAGGTCCTATGTCTGTGCATTATTTTTTGGGGATTACATGGGTGTTTATTCACCCAAATAAACCGAAACAGCTGATTTTGCATGCTTTCTAGGTCTTTGTTATTAACTGGAATTTGTAAAGTTCTAAATAAATAAAGAATTTTTGGTAGGACATTAATTTTAATACTAATGATACGTCCTGTCTATGACAGGTTAAACCTGGACCAATTTTGCAAATCTACCTTCAACTTCTGGAACGGTGGGGGAGCGTTTGCTCTACATAACTCCGAAATCTTCCTAGTTATCCTTACTCCAAGATATCGAATACTTCCACTAGGCCAAACAAAATTGTATTGGATTTGTAGCTGTACAATATCTGTCTGCAAGATCTCTAGCAGTTCTTTTTCTTTTTGCTTACATTGTTTTTTATGGGTCGACGCCAGTTTAATACATACCACTCGCATATAAGACTTCTGGGCTACCCAAGCCTACCCTATGCCCACATCCATATAGGGGTTCATTTCAAAATACATTTTCAACTCTTTCTCCAACTGTTCCATAATTGTGGGAGTAGAAAGGAGATTGTCATTAAACCTCCATGTAAATGGAAGCCCAAGGTTTGGTCCCAAGTTTAAAGTTATTATTACTGCTGCATTGTCCGACCATGGGCAGGGAACAATTTTAGCTTCTTTCGAGCTGTCGAAAAGAGATGGGTCCAATAAAATTGTTTTAATACGCGAATAGGATCTATGCGTGTGCGAGTAATAAGTGGACTCTCTCGACGGAGTGGCGACTGCTTCAGGCATCTATTAGATTCCATTTTTGAAGAAGCTTTGTAATTTGTTGCAGTTTATGGGAAAAACGTCCACTAATAAGGCTATAAGATCTGTCTAAATTGTGGTCAAAAGCGAGATTGAAATCCCCGCCTATTATCACTTTACCGCTAGCTTGGCATTATAGAATTCTCAATATCTTTAGTAAGCTTTTATGAGGGGAGTCTGTGGGAGCATATATGGATACTAATGTGATCGGGGCTTCCATAACCGTACCTTTTAAAAATATGTAGTGACCTTGTCTATTTTTTTTTTTTTTTTCGTTTCTAGGTTAAAGGCAACATTTTGGTGTATGAGAATCGATGGACCTGCTCTTTTAATAGGTCGGGTCGCTGAAAAAAGTATGATATTCTTTGTGCAAATATGTTGGTATATGATTATTCGAAAAATGTGTCTCCTGCAGAAACAATACAGAGGGCTTAAATTCTTTATAATAAAGGAAGGCCTTCCATCTTTTGAATTGAGAATTGAAGCCCTGTACGTTGTGAATTAAAAATGTGTATTCTAAACCTGTCATGGTGGTATAGACAGACCTGCTTTGGCAGGGCAAACTCACCCTGTAGTGATGCCGGAGCTGGTGGGGCAGTAGGGTTTGGTGAAGACCCAGGCCTCAGAGCCAAAGCGCCGCCAGAACAGACCAATAGCAAAAAGTCAAAAACAAAGATCATTAAGTAATAAACAATTAACACAGTATGCCTATCTAACAAACAGGTAATGGGTAACATACATTCCATTGGTATAACCAAACCTCCTAAGCCACTTGTCTACAATGGCAAAGACTGCGAGTGCAGATGGGCCTGTAATTCCTCTAACAGCCCCCAATAGGAGGGGTATAACGGTGGTCTAGAACACTATAATGTCTTGGGAGGGAAAAGGTCCCTTAGGGGTCATTAGGTCAGTATTATAAGGATTGTCCTCTTTCTTTATTAATATAGTCTATATATTTATTAAACCCCCATTAGTGCTAATCACACCACACATTGTAGTACTTAGTATTCTAGCAAAATCATTGCCTATGGAATCTTTTGTCATGCTCCGGATATCTTTAATGTTTAACCGTGCTTGCTTTATTAATGGGCTTCTTCACTGCCTTGTATACCTCTGTTGCTGACCCCCTTAAAATTCAAGATATAACTGCATTTACTTTTAATAATATTAACCTTAAAACAACATTGTAGTAAAGTCAGTAAAATATGGATTGCCCTATTTCTCTATTAATACAATCTATATATTTATTGAACCTCTAGTAGTGCTATTCACATGACAACTTGTAATATGTAGTATTTTAGCAAAATCCTTAACTATGAAATCTTTTGTCGTGCTCCAGTTATCTTTAAGGTTTAACGGTACTTGCTTTATTAATGGGCTATATTATATAATATTTTAGCAAGATAATTTTCGATGAAAATGTTTTGTTATCTTATACCTCTAGTACTGACCCTTTTAATAACCAACAACCTTCTTGGGATACATTTCAGTCTCTTGTTTGATGCAAAAAGTGCTTGTAACAGTCTCAAGTGGGATACAAAGATTGCGTTAGCCTCAGATTTGCTGGACTTCCTTGCGGAGTGTACCCAATCAATATATCTCTAAAGGGAGAAGGCTTTTTCGCTCACCTACGGAGAGGAACTTCTTGCCATTGCCTGGCTGGGAGGTTACAAAGGCTTTGTTATTGGAATTTATCAGATTCTTCCTCGGTTGTTAAGTGTAGGCACTTAAGGATGGATTGGCATTCATCCAGAGAGCGGGCTGAGCATGTACTGTCTCTATGCTGAAATAAGACGGCAAATGGAAAGCCCCATCTGTACTGGATTCCGTGTCGGTTAAGAGTTTCTAATTCTGGCCTCATCTCTCTGCGCTTAGCTAATGTGCGACAAGTCAGCAAAGATTTGAAGGGTTGAATTATCAGGGCCTTTAACTACAGATTTCCTTCTAGAAGCTGCAAGGATTAGATCTCTAGCCTTCTGTCTAAGAAACCTCACTATAACGTCCTTCGTCCAATCCTGATTTTTGAGGCCCTTAAGGCTCTATGGGCCCTCTCCATTTCCCAGACTGATTAATGTACATTAGGGATCACACTAGGGGTTGTCCCTCTTAAGTATTACCTCTGATCTTTAAGTTATGTCGTCTAGAGCGGTTCTCCAGATCCTCGAATTTTACCTCAAGGGCCAAGATGCACGACAAGTAGTGTGAAATTGCCGCCTCATCTCTCTACTGTGTTTCCACATCTGGTCCGGAGTGTCTTCAAGCAAGTGAGTCCTCTGGCCCAGCTCACTGATTTCTTTTATAAAGGCTTCTACCATTTTAGGTAGGTGTGCTCGTAGCATTTTCTCGATCATTCCCATAGATTCTGCAGTCAAATGCATATGTTGTTGCGGGGCCATTTGAGTCTCTTCAGTATCTGATGTGTCAGACATTCCTGACTGGTCTGAAGTGATCAGTGATACGTTTTGTTTGCGTGTTTCATTTGGGTTTCCCCATTTTTATTTGTTCAACTCTAGGAAATATCGTAAATTTCTGATGTAGTATATCAGCACAGAAAGATATATGTGAGAGGCTGTTGTTTGTTAAACAGTGCCTTGCAAAAATATTCACCCCCCTTGACTTTTTACCTATTTTGTTACATTACAGACTTTAGTTCAAGGTTTTGTTAATCTGAATTGTATGTGATGGATCAGAACGCAATAGTCTAAGTTGGTGAAGTGAAATGAGAAAAATATATACATAAAACTATTTTTTAGAAATAGAAAACAGAAAATGGGCATGTGCATATATATTCACCCCCTTTGTTATGAAGCCCATAAAAAGCTCTGGTTAAACCAATTACCTTCAGAAGTCACATAATTAGTGAAATTATGTCCCCTTGTGTGCAATCTAAGTGTCACATGATCTGCCATTACATATACACACCTTTTTTGAAAGGCCCCAGATGCTGCAACACCTAATCAAGATGCACCAAACACTGCCATGAAGACCAAGGGACTCTCCAAACAAGTAAGGGACAATGTTGTTGAGAAGTCAGGGTTAGGTTATAAAAAAAATCCATATATTTGATGATCCCCAGGAGCATTATCAAATCTATCATAACCTAATGGAAAAAACATGGCACAACAGCAAACCTGCCAAGAGACAGCCGCCCACCAAAACTTACAGACCGGCCAAGGAGAGCATTAATCAGAGAGGCAGCACAGAATCCTAAGGTAACCCTGGAGGAGCTGCAGAGTTCCACAGCAGAGACTGGAGTATCTGTACATAGGACGACAATAAGCCGTACGCTCCATAGAGTTGGGCTTTATGGCAGAGTGGCCAGAAGAAAGTAATTACTTTGAGCAAAAAACAAAATGGCAAATTTTGAGTTTGCGAAAAGGCATGTGGGAGACTCCCAAAATTTATGAAGAAAGATGCTCTGGTCTGATGAGACTAAAATTGAACTTTTTAGCCATCAAAGAAAACGTTATGTCTGGCGCAAACCCAACACATTACTTCACCCAAAGAACACCAGCAACCGGGACTGGGAAAATGGTCAGAGTTGAGGGAAAGATGGATGGTGCTAAATACAGGGATATTCTTGAGCAAAACCTGTACCACTGTGTGTGTGATTTGAGGCTAGGACGGAGGTTCACCTTCCAGCAGGACAATGACCCCAAACACACTGCTAAATCAACACTTGAGTGGTTTAAAGGGAAACATGTGTTGGAATGGCCTAGTCAAAGCCCAGATCTCAATACAATAGAAAATATGTGGTCAGACTTAAAGTTTGCAGTTCACAATCCAATTTGAAGGAGCTGGAGCAGTTTTGCAAGGAGGAATGGGCAAACTTAGACTTATCCAAAGCAACTTGGAGCTGTGATTGCTGCAAAAGGTGGCTCTACAAAGTATTGACTTTAGGGGGGTGAATAGTTATCCACATTGACTTTTCCTGTTATTTTGTCCTGTTTGTTGTTTGAAGATGTTTTTTTTTAATGTGAAGCAAAGTTGTGGGCATGTTCTGTAAATTAAATGATGCAAATCCTCAAACAATCAATGTAATTCCAGGTTGTAAAGGCAACAAAACAAAAATTCCAAGGAGGTGAATACTTTTGCAATGCACTGTATATCTTAGTTATGTCTTACATATAGGGTACTACTAGTTATGCTGAGTACATGCAGTATTCATGACATTGACCCCCCCCCCCCCCAGCTGTCTTTTTGGACCTACAGGGTCATCTCCCTGAGATCTGACCAATAAGCGGATCGCTACGGGCTTCAGGGTAGTAATCAAATGCCCAGGTCATTGGGCCCCCTAAGCAGCTTCTCCAGCCCTTTGGTGGGGTAGGGTCTTATTTACAACTTCACACTGGAGTTGATCGCTATAGATAATTGGTGGTATAATTCGGCAAAGTTCCAGCTAAAGTCTAATTTTTTTTTTCTAGTGCAGAAATGTATTGTTGAAGGAATTTGCAACTTAGATGTATGTTGACTGATCTCCACCAGCTGCCACTCAGTCTCTGTTAAATAGTTGCCTTCAATCCCCACCAGTTTGTGCCCAGAAACAAGTTTTTTAATGTACTATTTATTTACTGTAGGGTAGAAGGCTTCTATAGCTCTTTTGACCACCATAAATTAAATGATTGTTGTGGTAAACTACCTCCCCACAAAATCTATTACACAAGCTACCGTGTTTCCCCTATTCAGGATACGCTTAATATAAGATCTCCCCCAAAAATAAGCCCCAGTTTCGATCGTCAGACAGATATTCCTTAAATAAAAAAATATATATATTAAGACAAGAAGAGTGCAAAAAGAAAGAGCTATTCTGTTGAGTACAAGAAAGGAATAGTGGAGGACTCCATAAGAATCTTACAGCTTTCTGCAAAGAGAAGAAGTTGGATCTCCATATGGTCCTCAGTTAGCGAGCAGAGTATGAGAACCTCAGGCAACAGACTGGAATTCTGGGCTTGGAGAGTTATGACAATGTGCCAGAAGAAGATGACATGATTGTATTTGAATAAATGTAGATTTTTGTACATGAATAAATGTTGTTCAATAAAAAATAAGACATCCCCTGAAAATAAGCCCTATTGCATTCTTTGGAGCGGAAATTAATATAGGACCGGTCTTATTTCTGGGGAAACACGGTAGTAACTGGCCTTATAGTGATGAGAGCCAGTAACCTCAAAACAGTGCTGTCTCTAGCTGGGTTTACTGACTTGTACCTAATCCATCCTAGGCTTTGTTTAAAGCTGTGTTCTACAGCAGGCATATGCTTAAAAGGAGCCATGGTTTAAATGGTATGTGGATTAAAGAGCAGAGCCTTTGTGGGCGCATTTACATGTTCCTGCCCAGGTTACCAGAATGGAGTGTAATAACATATATATATATATATATATATATATATATATATATATATATATATATATATATATATTGTAGCATAGTGCCCCCCAGAGGTGAGAGCAAGACACATAATGAAGTGCTTTCTCCAGGAAAGCAAGAGTTAACTTACTGGAGCAGTGCTAAGTGACTAATTGAACCTGCAGGTGTTGTAAGCCTGTTGAAGGCACACACAGAGAGATGGGGAGGTGCCCCTGCAATTAGGCTCTGTTTGGCCTAGCAGAGTAAGGCCAGAGCCTCACACAAGCTAAGAAGGACGCTTGTAGTTATCTGCCAGTGAGAGTGAAGGCAGTGTTTTGACTTTGTCTGTTGGAAGCAGAAATTGAGAGCAAACTGAGAAGTCTACTACTGGGATTGAAGCTGCAGAGAAAAAATATTTGTGCCTCAAAGAGCATTTAAAGAGGAGACTGTTTGCTGCAGAGGAAAAAGGGATTTGCAGAGGAGCTGCTGCAAGGATTGGGAAACAGCAGTTATTACAGAGGAGACTGATTGGTGCTATCCCAGCGATTGGAGCAGAGGATCCATTACAGCTGAGAGAGAGACTGGATGTCAAGCTACAATTACAGAGTCTGATAACCCCATGGAGAAGTATGTGAAGTTAACAGATTTGTAGCCTTCACCAAAAGAAGGTGTTAAGGGTCCCTGAAGGTTTGGGTATCTGGAGAGTAGGGCAACCTATGGTATGAAATTGAAAAACGACTGTCTACAGAGAAAGGTCGTTTTAAACTATTGAATATGGACTATTCAAAGACTCTATGTTTTCACCTGAAGGCCGAGAAGCGGCTTCAGGGCTAGCAAGGCGTCCCTGATGTTAAGCCAGTGCGTTTAAGTAGATGTTTATTTCATGCTGAAAATAAGCTATTTTTGTTTATGTTTGAAAACTTTTTATTAAGAGAGATAAAAAGCACTTTGGGACTCGATTTGTTTATATGAAGTCACAGAAGAAACCAGTAGGCAAAGGCCACATTACCCCCCCCCCCCCCCCTCTCTCTCTCTCTCTCTCTCTCTATATATATATATATATATATATATATATATATATATATATTTGGGTAAAGTGTTTTTAAACTTTACAATTAGAGGTAGCTTCAATAACATTTAGAAGTCAGTAAACACAAAAGGCTGTGTATAGCTCCTAGACTACACAAAACTGTCTAAGAACACAAATAAGCAAGGAGAAAGTCATAAAGCTAGTTTTTAACTATAAAAAAAAAAAAATGTTGATGCCTCTGCTAGATCCTGTACCTATCGATGATACTTTGCTGGAAGTATGTGTGTCAGAGGTAGGGTTCCAGTTCTTGAGAGCAGTTCTTGCATCTATTGATTTAATTTTATTCTTGGATTAATAACTTAATGCTTGTGGGACAGTGAAGGGGAAGAGGTGTGGTGTCTTTTCTATTTTATCTAATTATCTACTGACCTAGTCCTGTTGCCTCCTCCCCTACCCCTCCCTCCATTGTTAAATACAGAAAAACACCCTTATGATCCAGCTACCAGAAGCTGATGTAATAAATAGAAGATTACTTCATGCACACATAAACAGAATATTCCAAAATTTGGATTTTCCCTTTAAACTATTTTATCTCCAGGTCTTAACACACATGCTAAAGTTGTTTGTTTATTAAATACATCATGTATTTTTTCTTGAAATATAGTGACTAGATCATTAAATGACTTCAAAGTTTCCCTATTCTTTTCAATGGAGATTTTTGCTATGAACTGCTGAAATATTTATCCACATTTATTTGAATCAATAGATGGGAAGACAATTGGAGCTGGTCTTAGCGAAAATGGTGGCCAAGCAACATACATCCTTGGGCACACCCTCTCACATCATGCCTGAAGGATTACGGTGTACAGATTTCAGTTTGTATGGAAATATACGTTTCACCATAGCCCATCTGTTCATGAATAAGAGATGTATTCTTAGCAATACCAGGGGTTTCAGACACTGGGCTATATGTACAAAAAGGAACTCATAGTTAAATAAGCCCAGAGCAAAAACACAGAAATGTAGAAGTTCTCCAAGAGTTATTCAACACTTCAACTTGTACTAAATCTGGCCCTGTATAATTAAAGACCATGAGCATTCACTGCTACATAACATTTAGTAGAGGAATACTAGTGTGGTTCAATTTTCTTTGGTTGCATTGATTTAAGAGACATTATTTACAGAGCCGCTGTGAGTTTTTCTATATGGCCTTTTAAGTAACTCAACTTGGTAATGAGCAAAATGTTGCAATTATTCTTTATTTCAGGGTTCCATTTTGTCTTTCTTAGAAGACCAATTCCTAGTGGGACCAACTGCTTCCAAGATGGAAGCACTCATGACACCAGGAGAGGCAGATAAATGTAAAATCTTCTCTAAAAGACTTATATTCTCATCTGCTATTATTGTAAGTTTATTATTAAATTCACATATATGTAAACTTTTTCCCAAAGTACAGTAATCCTTTAAGGAAACCATAATATTATTTTTCATTTTCTGTTAGATTATGCAAAAGGGTAAACAATACAGTAGCAATGAAAATGAAAAAACGTGGTTAGTGTTCAATGTACACTGTGTTAAACCAGTAATGTGATCCGCAGTGCATAGCTAAGGAACACAATCCAGCTCCGACCCATAGTAAGGGAGTTAATTGTTAATCACCACATATCTTGCTTTTCAGAGCGTGACATTTCCATTCCAGAAGAGTGACATTCTTGGAAAGAAATCACTTGTCAGTGTTCACTTTCTAGGTGGTGAAGTTATGACATGTTCTTAGACAAGTACTTGCTGTTACATAAAGTGTCAATTAATTCACTTCACTCTTCTTGCTTGAGGGTCGTATGCATTACACCTTCTATTTAGAGTATAATAAAATGCTGATGTAATAGCATATTTAACTGTTTTTTTTTTCTAAATACTTTAGAACACATTGCTCTGTCGCTTCTGTTTAAGAAATTGGTCTTTTTCTTTAGCCACTGCCATGAGCAATGAGTAGGGTCAGAATCCATCATCATCATATTAATTGAAATGTTTTAATAAAGAACATAGAGAAAAGAAAATCAAAAATGAGACAATAATAGATAACAACAAAATCCAAGTTGTGCAATCTTCAAAGTTGGTCAAGCTTACATGGCTTGAATAATAGCTCAACATTTGAATTATTGAAGCTTTCAGGTTTGCACATTTTGAGTTAAACTGGAATTACAGCTTCTTCTTAAAACAATATGCAGAGAGAAAGATTTGCATGCAAGTGAGGGAGGGAGAAAAATATGTCTGAGATTCATCTAATCTTTAAAGACTCGCTCACTACAGGGTAATCTACCAGATGACTGGAGAAAAGCAGAGGTGATACCTATATTTAAGAAGGGATCTAGAGCAAATCCGGGGAATTATAGACCAGTGAGCCTCACTTCTGTCGTTGGGAAGCTTTTAGAAGGGTTAATAAGGGACAGAATACAAGAATATGTCTATTTGAACAGGATCATAGGTAGCAGTCAACATGGATTTATGAAGGATAGGTCGTGTCAGACCAATCTAATTAGTTTTTATGAGGAGGTTAGTAGGAACTTGGATCAGGGCAACTCAGTGGATGTAGTCTTTTTAGATTTTTCAAAGGCATTTGATACAGTGCCACATGGAAGACTAGTGAGCAAACTAAGGGATACAGGAATTGCAGTAAATATCTGCTCATGGATCGAGAGCTGGCTAAAAGACAGGAAGCAAAGGGTTGTTGTAAATGGAACATACTCCGATTGGTCTAATGTGATAAGTGGGGTTCCTCAGGGCTCAGTATTGGGTCCTCTCCTTTTTAACATATTTATTAATGACATTGAAGTAGGACTCGAATGTAGTGTCTCCATTTTTGCTGATGACACTAAGTTGTGCAAGGTAATAAAATCAGATAATGATGTACTTTCCCTACAAAAGGATTTGCATAAATTAGAGAAATGGGCGGCTAAATGGCAGATGAGATTTAATACAAATAAATGTAAGGTTATGCATTTGGGAAGGAACAATAGCCAAGCAATCTATAATCTTAATGGAGCAAATATAGGGGTATCAGATATTGAAAGGGATTTGGGAGTACTAGTGGACAACCACCTAGGTAACAGCGCTCAAAGCCAAGCAGCGGCTGCAAAGGCAAATAAAATATTAGCATGTATTAGGAAGGGTATAGAAGCCAGGGAAGAAGATATAATTCTGCCACTATACAAATCTCTAGTACGCCCTCATTTGGAATATGGAGTACAATTTTGGGCACCACCTCACAAAAAAGACATTTTAGAGCTGGAAAAAGTACAGAGAAGGGCTACAAAACTAATAAGGGGAATGGAGGGGCTAAGTTATGAAGAAAGACTAGCAAAATTAAACTTATTTTCGCTAGAAAAAAGGCGTCTAAGAGGAGATATGATTACGTTATTTAAATACATCCAGGGTCAATATAAGGCTTTGTCAAGTGAACTTTTTGTAGCAAGAGATTTTCAACTGACAAAAGGACATCCGTTGAGGTTAGAGGAAAAAAGATTTCACCTTTAACAAAGAAAAGGGTTCTTCACAGTTAGGGTGGTTAAACTGTGGAATTCTCTACCAAAGGAGGTGGTGACAGCGAATTCGATAGACAACTTCAAAAAGGGGTTAGATATATTTCTGAATAAAGAGGGCATTCAAGGCTATCCTAGATAACTAGCAAGGAATATTGATCCAGGGAGAAATTTGATCGCCAGTTTCTGGGGTCAGGAAGGAATTTTGCTTTTTTTTCCCCTTATGAGACAATTGGCAAAGTTTCAATGGGGTTTTTTTTTATGTTTGCCTTCCTCTGGATCAATTAACAATAATTAACAATTAACAATAATAATAAATAGTCCAAATTAAAAAGATCAATAGAGATCTAAAAAGGTTGAACTTGATGGACTAACTCTTTATTCATTCTCCAATACTATACTATTAATAATTATTTAATCAATAATTTAATTAATAACTAATCCGCATATTGCAGATCAGAGGAGATCTTAACAGGTTGAACTTGATGGACTGAAAGTCTTTTTTCAACCTTAATTACTATGTAACTATGTAACTATGTAACTATGTAATTCAGAAAAAGCATACTGAAAGCCATGACTGCACTAGGGCAGAAGAAAACCATAATTATATAATACTAGCGACTTGCCCGTCAAATAATGACGGCAATAAAATTGTAAGGCAGGTAATGCTGTTTGGTGGAGACGCGCGGTGAATGGGTGTTGTGTTTATTTTTTTTTGTGTCTATTTGTTTGTGTATGGTAGTGAAATAATTAATACATTAATAAATTAATATACTTTACCTATTTGCAAGTAATATATGCAGGAAGCATTGTGCTGAAGAGCTGACAATCTGTTTTGCTGTTCCTGCAGCATACATTGTAGGTTTGCACTGTTGTGGAGCTGAGGTGTAAATGTCAGGAATGTGTGCAGTGTGTAGTGTAAATAGGCTACGTGCGCGAGGAATAGCCGTTAGTGTAGCTGTGTACTTCCGCATTGTGTAAGTTAGTGTTGTAAAATGGCGGCTAATGTGTATGTGCTAGGCGGCTGTGTATGATGTAGCGTCCTTGCTAATGGTGCATCTTGTACCTCGTACAGCTTTTTGGAAAATCTGTATGTGTCTGGTGGTGTTTTGCGTGTTTAGGGTCTTGAAGACTCGTTTTTTTCGGCTGATATTTTTTCTCTCGCTTTGGCGATTTTCATGTGTGTAAACTCTTTAATTTGTACTTAAATTGAGGTGTAACTTCACTTGCAGAGGTCCTGGGTGTGGCCCCCCTTGCTGTGGGTAAGCTTTTTATGTATTTGTTGTGTGTATTTATTGTGTTTTTAATGTTTTTATGTGCGCTCAGTTCGGGCGTTAAGGTCGTATTTTTGCGAGGTCGTAATGTTTTTTTTGGGATGGTAAGTCTGTAAATTTTGCAGTGTAAGTCCCTCCTGCGGCTCATTGTAGCAGACGTGGGAGCATCCACCTCTGCAAAAGCGGCCCCTCACTTCGCGAGGGTCCACATTTGCGGGCCGAAAGTCGTAGGGGGTCGTAGGGATGAGCGCCTATGGCGCTCATCACCAGCGCTCCTTGCCATCAACTGCGGCCCTCGCATTGCGAGCTCCGCAGTTGCTGCGGGCTCGCTACGCGAGCCTGCAGCGTTAGCAACGACCCGCATACTCACAACTATATATGTGATACTGAAGAAGATATGTCACCCAACTAGATATACAGCATGTCACAAAAGTGAGTACACCCCTCACATTTTTGTAAATATTTTATTATATCTTTTCATGTGACAACACTGAAGAAATGGCACTCTGCTACAAAGTAAAGTAGTAAGTGTACAGCCTGTATAACCGTGTAAATTTGCTGTCTGTTCAAAATAACTCAACACACAGCCATTACCGTCTAAACCGTTGGCAACAAAAGGGAGTACACCCCTAAGTGGAATTGTCCAAATTGGGCCCAAAGTGTCAAGATTTTGTGTGGCGACCATTATTTTCGAGCACTGCCTTAACTCTCATGGGCATGGAGTTCACGAGAGCTTCACAGGTTGCCACTGGAGTCCTCTTCCACTCCTCCATAGAGACCTTGCACTCCCCCACCTTCCCTTTGAGGTTGCCCCACAGATGCTCAATAGGGTGTAGGTCTGGTGACATGCTTGGCCAGTCCATCACCTTTACCTTCAGCTTCTTTAGCAAGGCAGTGGTTGTCTTGGATGTGTGTTTGGGATTGTTATCTTGTTGGAATACGGCCCTGCGGCCCAGTCTCCGAAGGGAGGGGATCATGCTCGGCTTCAGTATTTCACAGAACATGTTGGTATTCATGGTTCTCTCAATGAGAACAATGATTACACTCTTAACACAATTGTAGTAAGTTAGGCTTAGTTGCAAGATCAAAAAGGTGCAATGTTTAGCAGTGATGACACTTTAACATAACAATAAGACGTCAAGGGAGAGGATTAGAAAATATGCTGGACAAATGACAAATATCAACATAAATTTACTGAATAAAGCAGTTTTTAAATAACAGTCATTTGATAAAATACTTTTACTATCTGTATATCATACCATACTTGGAATTTTTGCTGTTTACTTTTAAAGTAACTTTGAATACAAAAGAATGTCATTGTCAAACCTGTATTTGGTAATAAATAATGAAGTGCTTTCAAACTTCAAGATAAGCTCATGTTTTCAAATTGTATTTGTATCTATGTGCCCCATTATACTATGCGGCAAATATCTTCCGTTCTAAAGATATAAACGATGGAAAGTACATATTGATTATTTAATCCTGCTGCTCTATATGCAAATGTGCATCTCAGCTCGCTTAGAACTTCCCTTGGTGAAAAAACCATATGGGATGTTGAAGATTGAACTCAGTGGCCGCAAATCCTTCATTCTGTCAAGCCCGTAACTGTTATGTTCGAAAATCTCTATTAAATTGCTACGAATCCACTGGAGTTCCAACCTGTAACCCACAAATGGAGCCCAAAAGCCAATGGGTACTAGAGAGGACCCGCAAGGGGGTTAAAGTTCTATCCGTAGGACTGTAAATGCTAATATACACACACTGCTGTACTTATAATTAAAGGGAAATTGATGTTAGGTATTAAAATTAATAGTACAACATTCTCAAGCTCGCAAATCTGCAATATAAAATACATTATTTTTTATCTTTAATTTCTGTGTTAAATTGATCCCAGCAATCAATGTGTTAATACATATAATTTACAGATTTATTAATATTGTACTATTTCTGGAATGTGACTCCAATGGAAAATCGTAATTGAGAGCCGTAAGGCTTTGAAATATAACCTCCATTTTTCAGTGACGTAATGATGACAATCTCATTTGCCATTGGCTCTGTCTAAACCCATAACTACGGGTTTGACTTATTGATCATGTTCACGGCTGCAAATCCAACATTCGCAAAAATGGTTTATGGGCTTGTGCCTATGGCTCGTAACCCGTGGCATGGTGGAATTTGATAGCCCTGTAACGCAGCCGAATATCAAGCCCGCTGCATTTGCGGGCTTGCCGATGCTGTTACGGGCTTCCAGTTTAATAGGGCTGATGTTATTGCATTCCGTGTTCTGAAATGATAAGCAGAGTCATTGTGTCTGAGTAATGTGACGAGGCTGAGATTTCCCCGCTTGACAATAACATCAGGTTCTTTATAACATAAACCCACAACAAAAATATCACTTCCTATTATACATTCCAATGAATCTGGTGCTCTTTTTTCAGTTGATGAAGGATTATAAATAGAACATATATAGAAATATATTCATTGTTGGAGAATGGGAAATATATTAATGTGCTGCTGAGTCATAAACTAACAGTCACAATTCAAGAAAAGGAAATAACTCAGTCACTGACACATGTAAGAATATGTAAGCATTGAAGTGAAATACTGTAACTCTTATTGTGGGGAAGCACCGATACAGTTAAAAACTGATTAATGACTTAGGTAGACCTGGGTCTTATAAATAAACCATTTCCAGCACCCGAATATAACTGTTGGAGATGTTTCTTCTACCATGTTTGCTGCATATTCTATATATTTATGTATTGGACAAACGCCTTATTTATATTGACAAGCTTTCGAGAGGTTTAACCTCTCTTTATCAAGTTTGACCCTTTCGAAAGCTCGTCAATATAAATAAGGCGATTGTCCGATACAAAAGGTATCATAATATACTGCAATACTCATTATTAATCTCTCTCTCTCTCTCTCTCTCTCGCTATATATATATATATATATATATATATATATATATATTAATAATTACTAACAGCCTTATTAAATTGCGATTCAGCAAATTTAAAAGGGCTCTATTTAAGCACACAGCATATTTTTTTTACAGAAGTTTTTAGTTAGTGAACTTCTATCCAAAAGCAAGGTCGTCACTGACTAAAAACTTCTGTAAAAATAATATGCTTTGTGCTTAAATAGAGCCCTTTTAAATTTGCCGAATCGCAATTTAATAAGGCTGTAGATTACTAGATTACTGCTTCACTCTTAAATTTTATATATATATATATATATATATATATATATATATATATATATACACAATTGACATGTTCCAATACATTCTGATTAAACTGAGAAAGCAATACATTAAAGGACATTTTTTTTTAGCCGTGTATGTAAGAGGGCTTATTTTAAGCATTACACAAGTTTGCATGAAACATGTGTAGTAAAACATATTTAAACTTATGGAAAATGTATAAGAAATTGCTGTGTAAATCGAGAGAAACTAGATCTCATTGGCAGACAAGCGTGACTCATAAAATTATGTTTCTGCACATTGGCTGGCATACTTCAATAACAGTTTATTATGCACCAGGAGCTGCATTTTCAAAATAGAAACATACCATGAAACATTATCAAGTGCCGTTTCAGATGCAAGAAAAAAACAAAAAAATGATTGTCATGGTCCTTTAAGTGGCTGTATATTAATGTTCAGCATGTGAACCATCTACTATAAATTAGTTTAGTTTAGACTGATTTTAGATGAGAAACATTTTCATTACATAAACAATACACCATATTTTAGTGCACTAAACATCATTTTACTTGGTAAATTTTCTGTTAATTACTGGAAAGTGTTCTACTGTAAAACAGCTGATAAAAAGTAAATTGTCATATAAACACCTAGGAATTATTTTTTTGGGAAATTTACAGAAAATGATGGATAGAAATTATAAAGATTTATATTTTAAATTTCAAAACATCATAAATAATTGTCGAAAAGATAGATTTTCCTTTTCTGGGAAAATAGCGATAGTTAAAATGATGCTACTTCCCAGATTGAATTACCGTATATCTTAATGTGCATCCCCTTTAAGATCCCCAAAGGTTGGCTAAAGAAACTACAACGTGCAATTGATGTATTTATACACCAGTCTAGATACATAAGATTAAAAAAAAACATAATGGGAAGGAATTTTTTAAAGGGAGGAATTTCATACCCTCTATTGCAACCATATCAAGAAGCTAATTGCGTAGTACATGCTTTGAAATGGCTGGAAACAGATTACAAATTATCATGGATAGAAATAGAAAAAGCTTTAAACCCAAATTACCACTTATCAGCTATGGTGTTCGGGGAAAAACCTTCTTATAAGGATTTAGCTGCAGAAGCTTCGGTAATGAAAGAAATTTTAAGAAACTGGAGACAGATCAACAGTAAGTACAGATTAATTCCTAGGGGAAGTCTTATTACCCCAGTGAAATCACTTGTACATTTAAATATGAGCGGCACTATGAAGGATTGGAAGAGTAAAGGATTAGTATCCTTAGGGGACACGGTGATCAACGGGCATATTGCCACTTTTGACCAAATTAAGAAAAAGTTTAAAATCACAGGAGAAGGATGGCTAGCATATGAAGCCTATAGAACCACCTGTGGCATAACTAATGTACATATACAAAGCACCAACGAATTAAATCTTATGGGAAAAATTCTCCTTAAATCAGAGAAAAAACATCTGATATCCAAATGTTTTAATATTATAAGATCTAATGGAGAACAGTCTAAAACCAAGGGTATGAAACAGTGGGAATTGACTCGAAAGTTAGAAATAAAGGAAACAGACTGGGACACAGCGTTTAAATTAACAGACAGATTTATCAAACAAACAGCATATAGAGAAACATTTTTTAAAGTAATTAATAACTGGTACATTACTCCTATCAAAACGGCACAAATCTCTCACTCTCCAATAGATAAAATGTGCTGGAGATAATGCGGTAGTGCTGCCCATCTACTACATATTTTATGGGACTGTCCCAAACTAAAACCCTTTTGGGAAAGTTGTTATGAACTATTGGACAAGATGGTTGGAACTCAACTCCCTTTTAGGGGAGAATGTAGTGTGTTACATATTATTCCGGACGAGGTGGGCACGGAGGGCAAGGCAGTGTCCATCATGATTTTTTCAACAGCAAAGAACCTAATAATTAGGAAATGGAAGGATAAATCCCCTCCCCTCTTTGCTGACCTCGTCCGGAAGATAAAATACACCCGAGAAATAGAAGCAAACTATGCACAAAAAGGCATAATTAAGGTGGATCCATTAAAATGGAAAGTGTGGGATTTAAAACAAGGAACATCCAAGTAAAAATCCAAATCTTCCAGGGTTGAATGAGTTGTGAAAGGGAATGAATGATTTTTTTTTTTTTGTCTTGTTATTTGTATTAATAATGTGTTGACGATGTAATAGATTTGACAAAAAGGCATTATAATACATTTTTGTTTTTGTACTGACCTCTTTTGAAAATAATTTTTTTTTTTTAAATTAAAAATAAAAAAAAAGTAAATTGTACTTTTTTTTACAACATTATTGGTTAAACAACTAAATAATTAGGTGGTTTTTGGAGTTGGGGAGACTTCCAGGGGCTGTGGCCAGTTTATTGATGTAAATGTACAAACACATTGGGCTCCAGATAAAGTCCTAACTCACTCATCAGCTCTAAAGGAAGAATCTGATCATTTTACTCATACGTGTTCCCAACTTTTTCCATTCTCTAGAGTGAGCAAACTGGGGTTTTGTGACAATATTCTGATAGAAGGGAATGGTGGTAGGGTCGAAGATAAAGCAGCATGGGAAGGGTGTGAGTTTAGAAGTAAGTCACTGTTCAGTTCTTCATGCACCAACTTACCTTCTCGCCGTGTCCCACTTTCTCCATATCCTTTAGTTCTACTGAATGGATGTGTATATGGAGCATGGTGCACATATTAAGTGTGTGTATTTTTTTTAATATCATATAAACTTTATTGAGAGTAGAATGAATGGCAGTAACAAATAAAACAATTCAGGAATAAACATACATTGACACCTGAACATAGATATCCTCCAAAATGTAATACTGGGGCCATTCTATATTTCCTCAAAGTACCTTATTTTCAAAAAAAATTGTGATATTTATAATACATATAGATATCTAACAACTCCGTAAAGATAGTAAACTAGCTGAGCTTAAATAGATTCAGTGTAAAGAATAAAGGGGAGAGAGATAAAAGCTTACTCTCGCTTGCCATACCAAAGGGAAACTCAATATTCCTCCGATCACTCCCCCTCTCCGCCGCCTCCTTGGCACTTTTAGTGTATAAGTCATCCTTTCATTAATAAACAAAATTTTTACTTTATTAATCACTTCTTGAAAACTGATAGAGTTGTCTTTCCATCGCCTGGCAATTATGTTCTTGACTGCAAGATAAATCATTTGAGCCAGCCTATTGCCTTTTCTCCCTAATTCTGAATGGTGTATTCCTAGAAGGCATGTCGCTATTGAAGGTGTAATTGGGGTGTTCAATAATCCTGAAATTAGTGTGACTGCCTTCTCCCAGATCTCAGCCACCCTGGGGCACTGCCACCATGAGTGAATGAAATCCCCCCTACCTTGACACCCCCTAAAGCACTTATCTGAGATTGTTGGAAAAATCTTGTTCAATCTAACTGGAGTCATGTAAACCCGGTGCAGAATTTCTAGAGAAGTTTCCAAGAGACTAAAATTAAATGAACCCTTGGAGAGATTCAAACAGGCCTCGGCCCAAGTTTTCCCCTCCAAAGTTTGTTGTAGATCAGATTCCCACTTTATCATGAAGGAGGGCTTTGTAAGATCCGAGGGAGAGTTTAATATGTCATAAAGGTTGCCCAGGGTTCCCTTAAAGAGCGTTACGTTCTTGCATATCGTAGACAGCCAGGTAGCCAAGGGGGGTCCATGTTTCCTCACCGCCTCCCCTATCCAATATCTTATTTTTATAAGGTTAAATAGCTCTCGCTGGGGTATTATGTGATCCCTTTTCACTGTGTCTAGTGTTAAGATTCTGTCGCTGTCCACCCATGCTCCCAAATTGTCTAAGTTAAGCGAGCTCCAAAAATTTCTCGATTGCATCTTGACCACGGCAATCCGACCCGTCCAGGAGATATGCCGCTTCGACCAGATGTTTAGGTCTCTCTGCAATGTTCTAAAGAGGGGAGGGAAGTTAGCTTTATACATTTCTGCTAGTGTGCTAGTTAGATTAATTCCCAAGTATTTAATGTGAGAGGCGGGCCACAGGAAATTATGTGTTAGTTTCAATTGGTTCAATATGTCTGGGGGAAGACCAACACTAAGGGCCTCTGTCTTGTCCTGGTTCAGCCTGAGCCCTGACAAGGAGCTATACTGTGTGATCGTTTCCATCAGAGCTTGAATCGATGGGCCCGTGTTCGTTAGGGTACAAAGGAGGTCATCAGCAAATAAAGAGCATTTCACATGCTGATGTCCCACCCGCACACCAACTATTTTGGAATTTGCTCTGATCGCCTGGGCTAAAGGTTCAATTGCTAGTGCAAAGAGAAGTGGAAAGTGTGTGTATTTTTAAAACCTAGCTTACACATCATAGAGAATAGTGTATCATGTGTATAACCTTTAAAAATATGAGTGTCCCATTTTGACATTTTTAGAATATTCTGAGGTAAGCACAAAGCATCTTCATTTAACGTTAAGACAATTGAAGTCATTCTGAACCAATAAATGCTGTGGCTCTGATTATATTGTTTTCACCATTTGAACCATTTGAAAACCATTTGAAACTGAAATGCAGACCACAATTTCTGTATGCCGTATTCTCCAAGGAGGTATGCAATTAATCTCTTTCCAGCCCCACACTATCACAGAATAACAGAGTCTATTTATTCCTCAACATAAACAGGTACTTTCCTGCTCCAACTTATATCTCTATTTGATAGAGACATTGAAGGTACCCGGCAAGAAGCTAATATAAATAGGATCGATCAGAGCCAGAAAACTCCAAATGACAATCTACCCAATGTATCCATGGAGTTCAACTGAGCAAATTGTGGTTGAAATACTTGCAAATTACATAGAAAAGATGTTAAACCTATATGGAATTAATTCATTTTTCTATAAAGGGAACACTGGAACCTACCCATCAACTGGTAATTTCTTAGCTACCTGCACCAAATTCAGAGATAATATTCTCTGGATCTATTTTTGATGGAGACATCAAATGGATGGACCAGTTTCATGGGTGTAGGAACTGGGGGGGACAAGGGGGAAAAATCCCCCCCAGATTTTTCAATGCGTGTGTTTATATGTAGATAAGCAGTTGTGTGGTATTTTTATATTATATGTACAGGTTTCATATCTGACACAAACAAACTCGGCTATTACTGAAAGTATGCTGGAAACCCAACTTAGTAATGCCTCCATAATTGAGCAAGAGCACCACTTCATGAAAAGGGTAAGCATCTTATATTACAATCCACTATAACTAACTCTGACTCAGCAAAGATCGCCTTTACAAGCCCTTAGATCCTTGTTCGATGCCTGCACTCTTGTTATACTAGGACAATCATAGAAGTTAAACTTTATAATACTTGTATAATTTTACAAATTTGGATGTCCCTGACAATTCTTTAATGGGCAGAGTGGATCTTTATGCAAAATTATTTAGTACCCCCTCTCCTCAGCCCAAACACTAGGCTGGTTATTTTTTTTTATTATTATTATTTAAGACTGTGGTTCGATATTTATGTGCTTTATTACTGGCTACTACTAACATTTGTCTAACAACACTAGTGTTTTATGAATATTCCATATGGTAATAATCTCTTTTCATTTACTTGTTATAAATCACGTTCATCCATAATAAAAAAAATATATAAAAAATAAATGTTGCTATTATTATGAGACCTTTAACAATAAAAGAAAGTAAACTTGGGAGGAGCTGCATCTTTGTTAGCTCCTGGTCATGGATAAAACAAAAACCAGCATATTTGGCATTCCATTTTCAATTCCACATCTTTTTTTTTACATAAAGCTTGACATTTGTTATTTTTTGTTCTCGCACATCGTTACAATTGCCATCTTGTGTGTTCTTAAATGGTACTTATATATATATGCATACAGTTTTATGACAATATTCTCAGTAATTACTTTATTCTTGATTGTTTAACCAACAATCATGATATTGTTACTGCATTTTGGTTGCTACAAATTACATTTGAGTGCTATTTTAGACTAAGCTTTTTGTGGAAATTTAGTTCCACACCAGCACAACTTTTTGGTAAACTCATAAACTGTATTGGATAAGACATAGTTAAATACCATATTTATTCTAATAATATGTATGTGGTCAGTGAGGACAACAAGGGTTTAATACACTAGGGTCCATATGGTTTATCAAAGGAGAACGCAAAAAGCTGATTTTGGATGATCACTTACATCCTTCTTGTAAACATTACTACCTCTACAAGTCCCTTGAAAGACACTGCCATGTGTGACTCTTACCTTTCAAGGAATACTATTGTTAGCCAATTTGGACACCCCAATCTGGACATCTGCTGCTCTGTGACCTCAGTAGAACACAAAATAGAGGGAGTACAAAGAATCAATGTTTTAGCCTCAACTAGTGACCAGCTTAAATTAATGTGCTTAAAATAGATACAATACCTCTTTTAGTTGGGGCACTTTTTCAGTTATCTATAGAGAAGAGTGCCTGGTCACCAAACGTTTCTGACATTTGGGGTAGATGTTTGGTGAGATAAAGGAAATGGCTACACTTATGAAACCTTGCTATGAAACTGAGGTATCAGTCACATAAAATGAGATTGTATGACTTAAGTGGATTGATGCACTGATCATGTGGGAGGTCACCTTGGAGTGGAAGATTGGAATACATTATTATTTATTAAATTATAAAAACAAGGTTGGCCACCCTTAAGTCCAGCAGACTGATATAAGAGCTGGCATCATGTGACAGAGCCATGTTGAAGTAAATGTGTAGTCATGATTGAGACTTTGCTGATACTCTCAAACACGTTTTGTTTGAGTAATGGTGTCGACTTCTTGCTTACTCAGTGAAGGGAGATCAGCTACATCTTGCTGTCTTCTTCACAAAAAGGACATTGCCATTTAATGGTTTGACTAACATTAAGGGGTTGGTCAAAATGACACTCTGAAGTATGTATCACTTGTGGTTGTTACAAATGTGCTGACAGAGACTACACCCAGCATGGTTCAGGCTCAGATGTAGATAAATATAAAAAAATACTTAAGAAAATGTCAAGGGTCTCATGACAGCTCAATCATTTTTCAGTCACGTAACGTGTCAGATTTTGCATTATTTATTTCCAACACAAAGATGCTGACTCATAAAACTAAGAAAAGTTCAAAAGGGCATGAATATTAGCAGAGCCCTATTACTATAAAATATATACATTTACTCTTCCAGGAAAACTATACCAACATAGTACCTTAGTCAAGTCATCACTTTTGTCGCAAACCTCAAGAACCTTCTCAGTAGGAGAGAGGGAAGTATCACATGTCATACTACAAGCATAATACAATATTTTAATAATGAGCAGTGACATTGACAGGTTCCAAAGCAACCAGAACTTGAGCTGATGCCACATACCAATTAAATCTTAATATGTTTCTATATTAGACATGACATTGTGTGGAATACACTGACAGTAAAGGGAGGTAGGGGCAGTAAATTGCAGACAGCAACCACTTAATATAGATCCTAGCTTGATGCTGAAGACCTATCAGATTGTGTGATGTATTTATGAAGATGTAAGAAGGCTTGATATAATAAAGTTGAATAATTTATAAAAAGAACTCACACACATAAAACATCTGGTTATTTGCATTCTTCTAATTCAATGATCTTTATCCAACAACTAATCTTGGACTCAAACATGAAACATTTCTCCATGCATACCTAAACATGAGCTGAACACGCTCTATTACATATGGATTTTGAATGTTTTGGACAACTCTGTTTCTTTCAGCTTCATTCCTCCAAAATGTAGTTGATCAAAATAGCAAGTTTCTTTATTTTTTTAAATTGAAATCACCAAAGTCATGAGTCATACATAAAGGGGTCTTTGTTTAACTGTTTCTTTATTAGTACTCCAATTGGCAATATCACTATGATCAAGAGGATGTGCCTGCCCACAGTTTTATGGACTTCCTAAAAAGGGAATGTTAATTTTTACAGGTATGGTGGGCCATGTCACTGAAAAAAAGCATGAAGAAGAAAACAGACTCTTCAAAGCAAATGTTCACAATCTAAAATTCTTAGAATTTTACAACAAGACTGATTGGAATGATAACAGCCACAATATTGACTGTGTTTGCTTCCAAATGGCAATGACCCTTTAACTGACCTGCAGGTGTACTGAAGTTAATGTTGCATCAGTATCCACAGAGCTTCATTTCGCCATAGTGAGAAGAGGCCATAGACGGCAAGAATATCTGAAGAACAAGGGACCTGTTCGCCATTACTATATCCACTGATATTTGGAGCACACACACAAATCAGTTCAAGTGATGTGTAAGGCTATTATTCCTGAGAAAAACAGGTCTAAAATGAAAAGCATGCATGCTCTTATAAAGAGGATACCATGGCAACTCCATTTTGTTTGGATTGCTTCTAATTAGAAATTAAATCCTGAAAGCGGACCAGAAAAACAGTTTTGTATTCATTATCTGCAGTACAGTATGAAAGCACTTGATAAATACGTAAAGTCTAGTGAAGTGCCTTTTAAGGCAAAATAAATGATATCTTAGCTTGTATTTTTTAACAACAAAAATAAAATATCATTAGCAACCCTGCACCTTAATTAAGCTGTCCCATTTTTGTTTTCTATGTATAGTTACTGTTATTCTTATTATAATTTATCATGATCATATTCAGTTGTACGACTTTATATCTTTAAGTACCTAAAGAGGGACACATATTATTGAACACAGATCCACTATATATATATATATATATATATATATATATATATATATATATATATACAGTATACACAGTATCTCACAAAAGTGAGTACACTCCTCACATATTTGTACATATTTTATTATATATTTTCATGTGACAACACTGAAGAAATGACACTCTGCGACAATGTAAAGTAGTAAGTGTACAGCCTTTGAAACAGTGTAAATTTGCTGTCCTCTCAAAACAACTCAACACACAGCCATTAATGTCTAAACCGTTGGCAACAAAAGTGAGTACACCCCTAAGTGGAAATGTCCAAATTGGGCCCAAAGTGTTAATATTTTGTGTGGCCACCATTATTTTCCAGCACTGCCTTAACCCTCATGGTCATGGAGTTCACCAGAGCTTTACAGGTTGCCACTGGAGTCCTCTTCCACTCCTCCCTGATGACGTCACGGAGCTGGTGGATGCTAGAGACCTTGCACTCCCCCACCTTCCCTTTGAGGATGCCCCACAGATGCTCAATAGGGTTTAGGTCTGGTGACATGCTTGGCCAGTCCATCACCTTTACCTTCAGCTTCTTTAGCCAAGGCAGTGGTCAAAGATGACCACTGCCTTGCTAAAGAAGCTGAAGGTAAAGGCGATGGACTGGCCAAGCATGTCTCCAGACCTAAACCCTAATGAGCATCTGTGGGGTATCCTCAAACGGAAGGTGGGGGAGTGCAAGGTCTCACATCCACCAGCTCCGTGATGTCATTACATTGTAGCAGAGTGCTATTTCTTCAGTGTTGTCAAATGAAAGATATAATAAAATATTCACCAAAATGTGAGGGGTGTACTAACTTTTGTAAGATACTGTATATATATATATATATATATATATATATATATATATATATATATATATATATATGTGTGTATCAGGTTTCTTTTGGAATCTTGGTAGAAAGCAAAGAAAACAATAGAGAGAAACCTCAGAAAGAAAGATGGAAATGGTCATACTGGAAAAACATTTCTTTATTATTAAACAAAGTATGTTACCCCGAAAAGAGGGACAGCTGGTAGGTATGTTATATATGTTGGGTTACAGCAACTGCATTTATCAAACACACTGGTACATATGTAGATAATGACATTTCTCTTTGGGATATTCATTAAATATGATATCTGTAGTTTTAGAGATGGTGTGTGCAGAGATGCACAAACTGGTAGCACTAATGTCAGGTTGGTGAAAAATAAATTTCATATTTACTTTACACAGAATTTTTAAACTTTATGGCTCCGATAGTTAATAGTGTTGGTTATTAGGTTGTTTCAGGTGGTTCTTTAAATGAAGAGAAGATAATAGATGATGCCTTATTGTGGGAGAGATTAGAGAGCAAGGAGAATAATATGTTTGTACTTCCCTAATAATCTGAAGCCATAAGATATTTTTTAATTCATCCACCGACCTGAATATCAGTGTCCAGTAAATAATTACTGAAAAAAATACCTAGCATTAATAAAAATGCAAAGTTATTTTGTGACAAAAAATGTTTGTTCAATAGATTAAACAATTCAGTGATGTTAGAAAGATGTGGCACCGCATTCTAGAATGTTCCTCCTCGCAATACTAAAAATGTTATAGACATAGATTTCGGAAATGCACTGTTTAGTGTTGTTATTAAAAAAACATCAGTTTAGAGTTAATTGTTTATTTTCATTGTATCTAATCCAAAAAGGTTCCATAGCAGCCAACTGCAGAGCTCCTAAACATGTCTTTCCAACTGTGTGGTGATGCACAGTAGAGCCGTCTATTAGTCAGTACTCTGAGTCAGTACCTGTTGCCAGGTTATAGACCACAATTATAACAGTCTATAGAGACCAATTGATGTGGTTAGGTAAACCAGACAATGGCTAGCTCTGAACTTGAACCAGTCATAAAAGATGGGAACAATAGGTAATGGTGGGTAATCAACTTTACTGTACATATTACACAAAAATTCATGTACAAACCACCATGTGCCAGTCAGGGCTGTGTGAGGTATTCTCTTGGCACCAGACCTAAGGCATTTTCTGTACTGGTGGTATCATGTTTAGCTCTCGGTATATTCATTGTACAAAAGGTGGTTGAGTACCATATTGTAGCTATATTCATGTTAAACATACCTGTCTGTATGTATTGTTTTTATAAATAGTTTTGTGGTAATTCAAGGTAAACTGTGTGACTTGGTCTGTGGGGGCGTAATCAAATTATTGTTTGCAAAGGAAGATTTAAGAGGTCCTTTGTGAAGCTGAAACAATACTTTAAATGAGAACATTTATCATTAAAGTCCTGCTGCGGAAAGATATAAACCACCAGTTTACTAAATAGTCACATATTTTGCAACAACTCTAAATAGTTTGGTTAATTCTGGTCTAGTAGTCTTAAAGTGATATGGAAGGTTCCTAGATTGTACTAGGTAGTATGTCTGTGTATCTATTTACTTTTACATACTTTATATTATTATTAAGGAGTGTTTTTAAGCTCTGTTTTGAATGCCTAAAATTTAAACAAATAGTCCCAATATGGGTCAGCCCACTGCAGCATATATAGACACAGACTCTGTAGGGCTGGGTATGCAGAGTCCTAAGCAAGTTCTATAAATAGCATGGGTAGGCTAAATGTCATCTTTGGTTCTGATTGGCCATCAAATTTATGTTTTTATGTTTTGATGTTTCCATAAACCTATGGAAACTATAGGCTGCAGTGGCAATTTCCCCCAAATGAAATATAAAGCCACTTTCAACAATCTGCTTAGGAGTTCCTGCAAAGCTTAATACATGAATACAATAAAAGGGTCACAGCAGAGTTAAAGTTCTAACAAAATATGAATATTCACAAGTAAAAGTTTTTTTTTAAATGCCATTTAGTAATATAACTGGTACTTTACTACTCTAAAAGAACTGCTATGTTAATATAAATACTGCATTTCCTACTTTCAAAAAAGATTATCCAATTGAGAATTCTAAAGAAAATTATATTCCATTATTAATGTCAATGTCCTTATGTGTGATACACAACCATAGCCTGATTTATAACTAGGAGAATAAGCAGCTGCCTAGGCCCACATCTCTGGGAGGGGTGCTTCATTTCTACAACAATACATTTAATTTTCAATGTGTTTATGTTTCACACATAGACCCTGCCTCTGTAGCCACGGGTCATGAGCAAGTTTTTTTGTAATGGATAATCTGGCACCTCTATGAATCTGGACATATTTTAATTAGCACACTCAGTATATTGCTTGGCCCTCCCCCATAACACTTATATATATATATATTGGAAATATTCATCAATTATTCTACTGTATTAGCTAATATTAGAAAAATAAATAAACCAGTTTCTGCACCTGTGTGGCAAATAAGAATCAGTGAGCAGTATACATATGGGACACAATCAAGGCTTGCAAAGAATCCAGGTCAGCTGCAAACCACTGGGTTAAATAAGCTCTGATGCAACAGTGAGGCAGCATTACACTGACATACCTATAGATGTATACATAGCTGGGGAAGGCAGGAAAAGAGTTAGCTGACCTTAGCAATATGTTGTCTAATGCAAACCTTAGCTATTACAAGTACACGATCAATTAATGGCATTGGATAATCTGGCACCTCTATGAATCTGGACATATTTTAATTAGCACAAGTTGTTTAGTTTAATTGTTTTTCATAAAAAAGCCAGCTTTGTAAATAGATGATGCTTCCATTAAACATGCTGAATGCACTGGTTCAAAGGAACAATTTATAACTGAGTTAACTTGATTATTTCTATTATCATTCCCTTACATAAATAGATAGAACTGCATTGATCCGGCAAAATCATTAATCTGGAAAAGCTTCGGAACAGATGATGCTGTATAACCGATATTGTACATGTACTTAGATTTTCATAGAATCTAGATAGATGTCTAGATAGATAGATAGACAGATGGATGGACAGATAGATAGATAGTGTCAATGACTCCTTTTCCAGTTCCTGGATCTTAGCCCATTGAGCAACTGGACTATGTGCATAAACACATCTGTTGTAATGTAATCTGTTTTGCCCCATTGTTTGCCAGATAAAGTTAATTTACTCTATTTGAGGTCTAGACCACCAGACATGGAGACAGCATTATGTGTATTTAGAGGTTGGCCTATTGTTCACAGGTGCCAGACAGGATGTGAGACATGCATACCTCCTCTGTATCTAACCATGTAAGTATAGTAGACTTTCCAAAAATAAATCAGTTCACTGCTGAGACATATAGAAATTGTATGTTCTCTTATTTGCTCCTGGTGGCTGTGATACTGATCCTATCTCCACCCTGCAAGTAACTTGTCCTGGTCACTACCACAGGACGGTTACTGAGACTTCTGGAAGTGCTGATTCCTGATAGAGAGGCTTTGACTGATACAGAAGCCAGATATCAGGGTGCCGGTGCAGAGATTTCCAAGAACCCACTTGATGGTAACCTGTAGTCTATAGCAGGGGGCCCTGGACAGTAATAGCCCCTACCTCTGTATCATGATAGATTAGATAGATAGATAGATAGATAGATAGATAGATAGATAGATAGATAGATAGATAGATAGATAGTCATGATGTGCAGCTTGTAGTGCACATGACTGAGTGAAACAATAGGAAGCCAGAGACCTTGTTGTGCACACTAGAAGCTGTTAAATTGAGATGCACAGCTTGCTGAACACCTATCATAGTGGAATGAAAGAACAGATAGAGATCAGCATGGCAATTCCCTAGAGTCAAGCAGATGGAAATAGAAAAAAACTCATAACTTTATATAATTTAAATATTAGGACGTTCATTATGCTAGATGCAACTAACAATTTTGAAGGGCCATGGCTTGTTTTATCACTATAGTGTTTTTAATTTAATTGTTTTCATTTAAAAATTAATCAAAATGAATGTACATTTGTTGACTATACAAAGAGCTGTGAATCAGGTTTATTGATCTGTCCCTATGCCAGATTCAGGTTGAGTGAGAGATTGGGGGTTCCCAATTTGTTGCCACAGGTTGCGCATGGACTGCTTGTGAATAATTACAATACAGGATTAATCTGCTCAGTGGCAGCTGGTGACTTTCCAGCTTGGCGGGGAGGAAAACAGACCTGGCCCCTCCTCTTACATTCACTCCACCCAACAGTATAAACCCCTCCCCTTCACCACATGTTACCACAACATGTATAGACCCTGCCTAGTGACACAGTTTCCACCCACAAAAGTGATCACATAAAGAAAGACAGGGATAGAGATAGAGGGGGGATAATGAGAGAGGTGGATGGAGAGGGATAGAGAGAGAGAGAGAGGGATAGAGAGAGAGAGGAAGGGATAGAGAGAGAGGGAGATAGAAAGTTAGAGAGATAGATTATATGCCTCTTCTTCTATCCCTCTCCATCCATCTCCCCTTCTATCACCCCCCCCCCCCCCCTCCCCCATATCCATACCTCTCTTTCTATCACTTTGAGCCTAGGTCAGGTATTTTACTTCTGATCCAATAATGATACAAGCAGATACTATGATAGCAGCAAATAGTAAAAGAGTAAAACTGCATAAATAAATTATTTGTTAAATGAGCAAATAGATTAATTAAACAAACAGAGACTAAGCAACACGTGGGAGGAACTTCTTGCACCTACAGAAGGACAGGGTGATAATTCATCAACAACATACCACAACCAGAAAGTTGCACCCCAAGTTGGTTCTGCATGACTCAGTACTGTTTTGTTTCTCCCTCGATTTTAAACATTATTATCTTTAAAAAATACATTTGAATAAATCTATGTGTTTGTAAAAAATTTAAAAAATATATATATATTTATTCAGTTTATAGGCTGCCTTTACATAATTAATATATAAAAAAACATATTTGAGTGTTTAATTAGCATATATTTCTAATTATGCTCCTTCACACATATATATATATATATATATATATATATATATATATACACACACACAAATTATATATATATTACAAATACAATAAGAGATCTCCCCCAAAAGTAAGTATACCCTCTCCTTATAAATACATATGGACATAGAGACTAAGACACAGGACCCCTTTTGGATAGCTACCTCGTCATGGTGAAGGGGCTTGGTACCTCAATGAAGCTCTGAGCTATATCATGAAGGGTCACCCAAGATGGGCAGGTCATTTTAGAGAGGTCAGACAAAATGCAGTCCACTGGAGTAAGAACTGGCAACCTACTCCAGTATCTTTGCCCTGAAAACTACCTGGTGTGCTGCATCCATATGGTCACTGAGAATCAGGGACAACTGAATGACAGAACAACAACAGCAAGACACAGAGAGGGATATGGACTCACCTGAGCTCTGCAGCTGCTTCTGTCTGGTATAGGCCAGAGTGGTGACAGGTCACAAACTTGGTGTGTGGAGCAGGGTAGTCAGAATCAATAAGACCACCAGAGTATTGAGAAAACTGAAGCTTTACATGCAGTTCCCACTATCTGCATGCAGTTTATTTTTTCAATAAACTTTATTGACATTGCACAGTTTGGGCATAGACAGCATTGTGATTGTTTTTTTGAAATTCTCACATATACCCTGATCTGTATTACTAGGCAAGTCACCAGCAGGGGGCTAGATGTGATCAGTCAGTGTGTTTAACTGCAGCACAGAGGGTTTTGAAAATTAAAGTGACAGCTGCATCTATTACAAATACAGAATATTGAACATGATAAAACATTGATGGGGGGATTGAGTCAGTGCATTAATTATGGGAGGGTGGTTGCCCATTTGCCCCTATGCACCTGCCGCCCCTGCATCTGATGGGAGTAACTGGAGATGGGATGCTGTAATTAGTGGCTGAATCCAGGGAATCAACACCCTGGAAAGTGCTCCAAGATATTCATCAGTTCTGGGACATGAGGGCTGTCCTGAGAGGGAGTGTGGGCCTGACGCACCTGTTTGCTAATGGTGAATTAGTAATGCACAATAACATGTGAGTTCTTCAATTGTTGTTTCCCTCTGCTGTTGTGAATACAAACTGATATGCCTGTATACTAGGGCCCCTATTCAATTGCAAGCCCTTACAATTTGGGACAGTTACAGAGCAATCCAATTGATCAAGCCTGCATCTACCTGGCCGAAAGCCTAAACCATAAACCATGCACCCGTAAGTAGCATTTCAGAGCATGACCAATTTAGAAACAGCAAATAGTAAATGAGATTATCATCATGATGTTAGTAAATTATGGAGGTTAAACCACAATCAATTAGCGTTTAGAAGTCTGATATGCAATCAACTCGCAATTCGTCAATGTAAAAAAGAATAAAAATGAATGACGATACTGTTCTAGTCCATGTGGGTGGCCTGATATGTATTAACTCCTTGGTTACCGAGATTGATAGTACACAGAAATTAAACATAATAAAAATGATTTTTCATTGCAGATTTGTGAGCTTGAGACTGTTGTGCAATTAATTCTAATGTCTTTCCCCACCTTTTAAAGTGCAGTATTAATGTATTTACATTTACAGTGCTAGGAACAGGTGTTTAACCCACTTGCGAGTCCTATCTGGTACTCATAGGATTTTATTCTACATTTGCCATTTGCGGGCTTGAGAAATTGTAGAAATTGAATAGCGATTTGTGATTGTAACATTTACATGCTTGAAAGATCAAAGGTTTAGATGCGTCGGAGTTACGATTTTGACAACCGCAGGGATTTTCAGCCTGTAACCTGCAAATCGTTTGCGGGTAACTTAAAGACGCCAATTGAATAGCAAATTAGTTTATGAGCTATATTACGGGCTCCAGTAAATAACAATTGCTCAATTGAATAGGCGCCTAAGACTGGTTGGACTTTATAAAATAGTCTGTGCTCTGGAATTGACAAGTGTACCTACGAGACTCCCAGTGAAGGGTAAAGCCAGTAGAAGAGACAAGCAGTTGGATGTTATCAAATAAAGGTTTCATAGATTTCCATGTGATAGTCATACCTCATATTGTCTGAGGTTTGTCCAGGTGAAAGTCATATCAAAATCCAATGACTTTTATAAACCTAAAGAAAAAACTATTGATCTGCTACATGGGCTTGTGCTCCTCCTCTCCCCCTCCTTCTTTTTGATATGCCGAGATGGTCTGTTGTCTCTTGTTTTCCATTCTATGCACCTGAGCAACACAGAAGATTGTTTGTAGTAAATTAACCACGATAAAGAACACAAAAAATGAGAGTGATATGTGTAGTAATTTATTAGAATAATAACACTTTTTAGTAATTGTACTTAGCTTATATTTATTTATAATGTATGTTGAATTAGCTTATATTTATAAATGTATGCATTTAAAAAAAACTGAGTCTCCAGATCCACCCAACTAACAGTAGGAGGGGAAAGCATATTTGCTATAGGCTGCTATGTTGTGGTTTAGTCATTCGGTCATGTCCAACTTTCCATGACCTTGTGGACCACAGCACGCCAGGCACATCTGTCAGCCCCTGCCCCTCTGAGCTCCAACAAGCTCATGTTCATTGCTTCAGTGTCCTCATCTATCCATCTCCACCGCTGCCTCCCCCATCTTAGTGTACCTTCAATCAGAGTCTTCTCTAGGGAATCCTGTCTTCTCATGATATGGCTAAAATATTTGAGCTTCAGCCTCATGATCATACCTTCCAGTGAAAAGTTTGTCCTGAAGTACTGATTTCTTGGATCCAAGGGACTCTATGCAGTTTTCTCCAACACCACAATTCAAAGGCAGCAATTCTACACGCTCACATCCGTATGTTACTACTGGGAATAGTTCTAACTATGCAGACCTTTGTTGATAGTGTAATATCTTTACTTTGTACTAGATTGTCCAAGCTTGCCATAGCTTTCCTTCCCAGAAGCAAACACCATTTCATGGCTGCAGTCACCATCTGAAGAGATCTTGAATGTCAGAAAAATAAAGTCTTTCACTGCCTCTATTTCCGAATCTACTTGTCAGGACCTGAGATTTCAGTGTGACATGATCTTCGTCTTTTTAACATTAAGCTATAATAAACTTCAATTGTAAGTTTTAAAAGCTGCACTGAAATTGTTTGCTTCAAATACTGATTCAGTTGCATTTTTATTGATTTTATTGCTAATTAATTCAGTAAACCAATAAAACCTCACTTTTTTATGGGTACCATGATACAATGGGTTAATAATTTATTATCTGCCATCAGGTTAGCATAGATTATTAGCAAATTTTCAGATCATAGCGGGAGAGTAGAAACCAAAACAACAGAACACAATACAACATTTCTGGAGCTTATACAGCATAATGCTAACTGGAATGCTATAGGGTGTGAACTCAAATTCAATAGCACAAATACTTATCTCCGTGGGTGATGTAGTGACTTACAGTGTTCAGTCATCACTCATCACGCATTTTACCACTCACTCACTCAATTACAGTATTATTCACAGAATAACATTCAAATCTGGTGACAGTAGGTGGTTCTAATAAATATTACTATAATTTTTTTTTCTATAAATTGAATAATTTCTAAGAAACACACAGCTCACAGGTTTTTAATAATAATCAATTTTACCACGCACTTCATTCCCACAGGTTCATACATAGGATAATATGATCAATTTACTGTCATAAAGCATGTTATCCAGAAAATGAGACATAGTCTAGCTGGCAAAAATACCCATGGAGCTACAGCTGCTGACATACTCATGTAAATGTATTTACAGGTAAGTCTTTTTCAATACATGAATTGTAGTATAATACTTACTGTATCTGCTTGGTAACGGCAACATGTAGGAAAGAAGACTCACCCATTAGTATAAGTTATTTTATCACCTCACTGATGAGGCCCAATGAAGGCCGAAACGTACGTCTGGGGTTTGCTATTTCTCCTGTTCAGGGTAGAATTGCCTGGTATTTCGGGGCTGGATCACTCTAGTGAGTGGGGCCAGACTGATATACTACAGGATATGTCTCCCTGTGAAGGGCACAAGTGAGCTAAAAGAGGTTGCTCTCTGAGTGGGTTATCATGTTCGTTCTCTGATTGAGCATCTCTTTGCCAATTGTCTCATAAGTGAAAAAAAAAAGTTCCTTCCTGAACCCAGAAACTGGCAATCGGATTCCTCCCTGGATCAATACTCCCTCTCTAATTAACCAGGATAACACTGAATGCCCTTTTAATAAAAAATATATCCAATCCCTTTTTAAGGTTATCTATCGAATCTACTGTCACCATCTCCCTTGGTAGTGAATTCCACAGATTAACCACCCTTACTGTGAAGAACCCTTTTCTTTCTTTAAGGTGGTTCTAACCTCAAAGGATGTCCTCTTGTCAGTTGAAAACCTCTTGGCACAAAAAAGCTCCCTTGACAGATCTTTATACTGACCCTGGATGTATTTATATAGGGTAATCATATCCCCTCTTAGACGCCTTTTTTCTAGAGAAAATAAGTTTAATTTGGTTAGTCTTTCTTCGTAACTTAGCCCCTCCATTCCCCTTATTAGTTTGTTAGCCCTTCTCTGTACTTTTGCCAGTTCTAAAGTGTGCTTTTTATGAATTGGTGCCCAAAACTGTACTCCATATTCCAAATGAGGGCGTACTAGGGATTTGCATAGTGGTAGAATTGTATCTGCCTCCCTTGCTTCTGTACCCTTCTTAATACATGATAATAGTTTATTTGCGTTTGCAGCTGCTGCTTGGCATTGAGAACTGTTAAGTAGGTAGTTGTCCACAAGCACTCCCAAATCCCTTTCAATATCAAATACCCCTAAATTTGCTTCATTAAGTCTATAGATTGCATGGTTATTTCTACTTCCCAGATGCATAACCTTACATTTATTCGTATTAAATCTCATCTGCCATTTAATTGTCCATTTCTCTAACTTATGCAAATCCCTTTGGAGGGAAACTACATAATTTTCTGATTAAATTACCTTGCACAACTTTGTGTCCTCAGCAAAAATGGAGACACTACTTTCCAATCGTACTTCTAAGTCGTTAATAAATATGTTAAAAAGGAGAGGACCTAATACTGAGCCCTGAGGAACCCCACTTACCACATTAGTCCAATCCCAGTATGTTCAATTTACAACAACCCTTTTTTTCCTGTCTTTGAGCCAGCTCTCAATCCATGTGCATATATTTACTGAAATTTCTGTATCCCTTAGTTTGCACAATAGTCTCCCATGTGGCACTATATCAAAAGCCTTTGCAAAATCTAAAAATACTACATCCACTGAGTTGCCTTGATTAGATTTGTTAATTAGATTTGTTTGACATGACCTATCCCTCATAAATCCAAGTTGGCTCCTACTTATAATGCTGTTAATAACCCTTCTAAAAGCTTTCCCACTACAGAAGTGAGGCTTACAGGTCTATAATTCTCTGGATTTGCTCTTGCCCCCTTCTTAAATATAGGTATCACCTCCGCTTTACTCCAGTCATCTGGTAGTGACCCAGTGTTGAGTGAATATTGAAAAATTTTATATAATGGTTTGGCTATTACAGAACCCAGTTCCCTCGGTACCTTGGATGTATTCTATCAGGACCCGGGGCTTTATTGAAATATATTTTTTCCAACCTCTTTTGGTTAAGGTTAGTTTGTTCTTTGATTGAGCACCTCTATTTTGTTTTTTTGTTTATGCAAATTACCCTTAGGGATTAGTCGCCCAAAGGGTGATAGGGGAACCCAGACATGGACCCCTTGCTCACTGTGCCATAGGGAGTTATCAGCTACACCTCACTGACAAGGCCAAATGAAGGCCAAAACTGTTCAGGGTAGAATTGACTGGTATTTCGGGGCTGGACCACTCTAGTGAGTGGGACCAGACTGATATACTATAGGATATGTCTCCCTGTGAAGGGCACAAGTGAGCTAAAAGAGTTTGCACTCAGCTCTGGGTTAACATGTCCACAGAACTAACCTATTAAGGTTAGTTCGTTCTCTGATTGAGCACCTAAATTTGATAAAAGTTTTATTAGTACAGATATAACAATTACACAAATAGTTTCTTAAAACTAACACTTAATTAACAAATTAGGGCCCTATTAAAATATTTTCTGTAATTGTGCAAAGAAAGCTTCTCACGACTGGGGGAGCTTTTGTTGAACAATTTAAGGAGCAACCTAAATCCCTGTTCTTCCAAACCCCACCGTAATGTGTGGACTATGCATCAGTGCTATTTGACCACAGTCCTGATACTGCTGCGGTCTCCCCTCAGCATTGCTGCAAGCTACACTGCTATCAGCTCCATAGTCTATGCAGCAGTACTGAAAAGTTAAAACACCTTCCCTCCCCCCATCAATGTACATAAACTCCTCTCCATGGCACTGAAGGAGTTGAAAGTATAAGTGTTCATCAGGGGTTTATAACCGTACTGGCGATCACCAATACAGCGACATAGAACAACCGTGCATTCCCTCCTCCCTCGCAATTCCCACTAAGTATAATCATAGGGGTCTATTGAGACCTTTATATAAGATACAAATGAACCCTATGCCACTTAAAGAACCTCCATGTCACCTAAATGTTATCCTCTATCACGGGCCACAGTAACACATAGACCAAGCCCTGCTCAATACCAAGGAGGTCCTTGCAGGAACTCCATGGTACCTATCCTTAAGAAATATGCAGTGGAGGTCCTGAAAGATCAACCCCTTATGCCACTAAGGTCCTGGAAGGAGTTCAGTGCCAATAAAATATAACCCTTCTATCCTGTAAGGTAAACTAAAAGAAAACTATACCATGAGGGTCCTTAAAGGCCCCCATGACAAACTAAATGAACCCTTAATGTGGCATGGGGACCTTCAAGAATCCCCATAGCACCCTATGTAAAACAAAATCTACATTATAAAAATAAACCTACATTATTTTAAAAAAACATTAATTAAAAAAAATAATAAATATGAATTCCAATAAAATAAAAACTTGCAGTAAAATAGAAAACAAATCACAATAAAATAAAAAATTATATTACAATCAAATTAAAAAGAATATTACAATAAAATAAAAAATACTGTATATTAAAATGATCTTCCAGTGATAAGGATCTGACCTGGACTAATGGGACTATCCATCTTGATAGAAGAAGTCACGTCCTCTTCTGCCTTGATTGAAGCCTTCCACAAAAAAAAAACCTGGCTCCCTGAAAAAAAACATTATATGTAACTAACAGAGCTCCTCCTATGAGGAGCTCCCACACAGCAAATGGCTTTTGTCGCACAGCTTAAATTCTAATTACTGGCTGACATACTGTATGTGTTCATCATATTTCAGCCTATCAGAATCGTTTTTCAGATGTCACCCTGCACTTTTAGAGTGTAAATTTTAATTTAACCAATCAGGATGCTCAGATTGATAAGGTCTATCGATTTGAACATTCTGATTGGTTAAATTACATTTTCCATGCTAAAAGAGCAGGTCCCGGATTGGAGGAGATATCAGTATGTTTCTCTAATCTGTTTCTCTTTTTAAATTTGATGGAGAAAGCCTTATAAAGGAAATATAACTTTACCAATTTAATTTGTATGATGAAAAGCTCTAGGTTATTGAGGCTGAGGCAGCTAAAAGACTACAATTTATTGAAACAACAACATCTTTATTTGTAATTAAACAAACAGATATACAGTATATGTCTCACTAGTTTACCTGGACAGTACACTTTCCTTGCAATTATACATTTTTACCAAGGCACAACATCAAAAGCGAATATACTAAGCATACAAGCTGCTTAAAAAAAAGAAGGGAATGGTATTCACAAACTGATAACATTTGAAATAAAAGGAACAATTTTACTTTGTATTCTTTATTTTTAATATATAATTTTCTGACCAAACTATGTTAAAAATAAATATGTTTGACATATTAAAACAAAAGCTACTAGCAAAAAAAACAGCAGTAACTTCACACAACTCCCAGCTACTAAATATTATCGTTTTACCTATTAGCCTTTAGATAATTGCAATTGTTGTATTTGCGTCACTCAGTCGTGTCTGATTCTATAGGATCTCATGGACCGCAACACATGCTGATCCACTTGGTATTCATGGCTGAGTTGCTGGAGTGGGTTGCTAGTTCCTTCTCCAGTGGGCCACAGCATACAGCTCATGCCATTCCTAGATGGTCTCCCTTCCAAGTACTGACCATTCCCAACCCTGCTAGGCTTCAGGGTGGTGTAAACTCCTGGTTCCCTGAGTGGAATCGAACCCAGGTCACAGTGGTGAAAGCACTGAATCCTAACCACTAGACAGCTAGATAAATCATAGAATAAATTGGTTAGGTTTATTGATAATTGTAACATCAACAAGTTTTAAAAAAGGCATTAGGTTTTCTTTTGAGAAGAGTTAATAGCTCATTAATAAATGTTAATAAAGCCCAGGTCCTGATGTAATACATCCAAGGGTACTGAGGGAACTGGGCTCTGTAATAGCCAAACCATTATATCTAGTTTTTCAAGATTCACTCATTAAAGGGTCTCTACCAGATGACTGGAGCAAGGACAAATCTAGGAAATGATAGACCTGTAAGTCTCACTTCTGTAGTTGGGAAGCTTTGAGAATGGTTAATAAGGGATAGTATACAATTATTATTATTACTTGGAAATTGCCCATCAAAAATGACGGGAATACATTTTTAAGCGTGGCAATGCTTAAAGCGTGGCACCTTCGGCACTCATCTGCGTCCTCCCTTGTGTCTCATTTCCCCCCTCCTCTCCCTCCTTTGTGTCTCATCCCCCCACTCCTTTCCCTCCCTTGTGTCTCATTTCCCCCTCCTCTCCCTCCCTTGTGTCTCCTTTCCCCCTCCTCTCCCTCTGTTGTGTCTCCTTTTGCCCCTCCTCTCCCTCCCTTGTGTCTCCTTTTCCCCCATCTCTCCCTCCCTTGTGTCTCTTTTTTCCCCACATCTCCCTCCCATGTGTCTCCTTTTTCCCGTCCCGTAACGGCGGCAGAGGGGGGGATGAGATAGAGGCAGAGGGGGATGAGAGAGGCCGGCGCCGCTGTCGATGAGCGCCTGCAGCGCTCATCGCAACGCCTGCGATGAGATCCTATGGGCCGCAAAAGGCTTGCCTCGCTTTGTAAAATGCAAATGGGGCTGGTAGTCCGAGATAGACCAGGGAGACACAGTGTAACAAGATGGAATCTTAGCAGATCTGTGTAAGTTTGTTGCAAATGGAGTCTGTTTAAACAAGATTATAAGTAGGAGTCAACATGGATTTATGAGGGATAGGTCATGTCAAACAAACCTAATTAGTTTGTATGAGGTAGTTAGCAAGAACTTGGATCAAGGCAACTCAGTGGATGTAGTCTTTTTGGATTTTGCTAAAGATTTGGATACAGTGCCACATGGGGGACTATTGTGCAAACTAAGGGATACAAGAATTGCAGTAAATATCAGCTGATGGATTGATAGATGGCTAAAAGACAGGAAGCAAAGGCTTGTTTTAAAACGGAACATACTCAGATTTGACTAATGTGGTAAGTCGAGTTCCTCGGGGTGCAGTATTATATTAGGTCCTCTACTTTTTTACATATTTATTAACTACTTAGAAGTAGGATTTGAAAGTAGTGTCTCCATTTTTGCTGATGACACAAAGTTGTGCAAGGTAATTAAATCATATAATGATGTACTTTCCCTCCAGAGGTTTTTGCATAATTTAGAGACATGGACAACTAAATGGCAGATGAGATTTAATATGAATAAAAGTAAAGTTATGCATCTGGAAGAAAAAATAGCCATGCAATTTATAATCTTAATGGAGCAAATCTAGGGATATCTGATATTGAAAGGGATTTGGGAGTGCTTGTGGACAACCACCTAGGTAACAGTGCTCAAAGCCAAGTAGCAGCTGCAAAGGCAAATAAAATATTAGCATGTATTAAGAAGGGTATAGAAGCAAGGAAAGCATATATAATTCTGCTACTATACAAATCTCTAGTACACCCTCATTTGGAATATGGAGTACAATTTTGGGCACCACTATATAAAAATAATGTTTTATAGCTGGAAAAAGTACAGAGAAGGGCAACAAAACTAATGAGGAGAATGAAGGGGCTAAGTTATGAAGAAAGACTAACCAAATTAAACTTATTTTCTCTAGAAAAAAGGCAGCTAAGAGGGGATATGATTACCTTATATAAATGTATCCATGGTCAATATGAAGCTTTCTCAAGTGAACTTTTTGTGCCAAGAGGTTTTCAACTGACACAAGGACATCCTTTGAGGTTAAAAGTAAAAAGATTCCACCTTAAAGAAAGAAAAGGGTGCAAAATAAGATCACAGTGAAAAGTACAAAAGTTAAGTAGAGTGAGTGAGAAAAATAAGGCTATCTATTAAGTAACCATATTAGGAAATATACAGTATTATATTATAAGTAAAGTATTAGTTTGATATTTGAAAAATAAAAAATGTCGGGAAGAAAAAAAACAAGAGGTAACGAGAAAGTTGCATATCCTGTTTTCCATGCATAAATAATAATGGTAAATATTCATTGTCAATTTCTAAACAAGCGATAGAAATGGAGGACACTACCTCAAAAGCAGATCCCGGGTCTGGGTCACACAATGCTTTATTCCTCAATATTAAATCACTGTTGCATAAAGAACTGAATGAAGCAATAGTTAAAATCAAAAACAAGTCAAGATGAAATAGGTCACAAAATAGGTGAACTAAAGATGCAATCCGAAACACACAGATTGCATCCTAAATCTCAAATTCAAACTGGAATATCATAGTGAAATGCTTGTCATATTGTCCCTAAGACAAGAGGATGCAGAAATTAGATCTCGGAGATCAAAGTTAAGATTGAGAGGAATACGTGAGAAATATTGAGACGTATACCAAGGTTAAAAATATTTAAATATGTAAAGTTAAAAAAGATTTGCTTCTGGAATTAGACAAAGCCAGATTGGAAATGGAGAGAGTACACCGTGTTTGGACACTATGAGCCTCATTCAATTGCAAGCCCGCAAGTCGTGGGATGTAGGCCAACTTATGGTGCTATTCAATTTGCCGAGCCCACAAGTGCCAGCCCGATAGCGCACATCATAGACCATGCTATTGTTTGTAGCATTTGCAAGCTTGAACATGATCAATTAAGCAAGGCCATATCTTCCGATTAGAAACAGCCAATGCAAATGAAATCGTCATCAGTACTTCAATGAAAACTGTAGGTTGGATTTTAAAGTCCTAAGGGGTTGAATTACGAGTTACGATCGGACCCACATTCCAGATATAATGCAATATTGATAAATATGATATTCTATTACATGCGAGTTCCATTATATGTATTAACACATTGATTGCCGGCATCGATATAACACGGAAATTAATCATGAAATATGTAAGTTATGTAAAGTTATGTTACTATGTAAATAAGTATTTTTCTTTGCCGATTTGAGAGCTTGAGAATGTAGTGCTATCAACTCTAAGACTTAACATCACTTTCCCTTTTAATAAAAGTACAGTAGTGTGTGTATGTGCATTTAAAGTGCTCCGGACATGTCATTATGACCTTTGCGAGTCCTCCTTGGTACCTGTGACTTGTGGGTCGACTTTTGCCATTTGCGGGCTTGATGGCTTGCTTAGTGAGGGGAATCAGAGCAATTGTGGTACGGAACGTGCTGAATTGATAGGTAAAACTACTAGTGTTGTGACCAAAAACCAAAGTGACAATTGATATTAGGACTGTGTATGAATGTGAGTGAAGCTAGAGGAATAATTATTAGAAAAAAATGGGATATGCCACCATTTCTTGTTCAAAGTGAACTTAATGGAACATTAATAAAATTATGTGTAAAATGAGTAGCTGGGAATAATCATACATTGAGAATCATACAAAATTCTAATCAAAATAATTGACTCTGTAGGACTCATAATGCATTATTAATAGTCATTAAGTGATGACTTGATATTAGGTTCTCTTTTCTATAGGATTTATCTCTTGAAATAAAACAGATATAGAAATTAATGTAGTTTAACAATTACTTGTGATCAACCGGCTCATTATAATTTATTCATCATTCTAAAATCATGACATTTTTGCATCGGGTCACATTTTGATGGATTTGATTCTTGAAAGAATATAGTAAATAAATAAAATAAAATATTATCATGATTCCTCGTAGAACCGTCAAGACCTAATTAACATACATTTAAGCTGTGTAATGTATATGTGCTGCCTTTATTCAAGTTACTATGTGGAAGGTGCTAAGAATACCTTGTTATGTTCCCTTTTTATTAAAAGATGATCATCTTACAACAGGACTAATAACTAAAAAGAGCCCTCTTGAGATCAATTAGAAGAAATGCCAAATCTAGTTTACTATATAGTATGAGTGTCACATATTTATATTTATTAATTATAAACCCTTGATGGTGCAGTTATAGTCTTAGAAATGGTACTAAATGATCATCTAATTATTATGTCATCATAAAGATTATGTCATCAAAAAAGATGATTTTATCAGATATTCCTTATTAAGATTCCTTGTATATATTTAAAATTCAGTCATATCTCTAATCAAATCATCTTATTCTGAGATATTTTAACTTATTTTAAATATTTGGTATGTACCTGGGCACCCTGTGTCTTCTGTTGTTTGGTATAGGTTTAATGAGAAATTCCTGCCATATATAGTTAATGTTTCGGATTTTTCAAATAAAGGCGCTTAAAGAAACACCTTCATTACGCCCTCTTGGTGCTTGAGCAATCTTCACAATTGCTATTCAATGCAATTTAATATTTACATCTAAGACTTTAACAGATTTAGCCTGTTTAACAGCCTCATTAAATTCAAAGCCAATAACTCAAAGCCAATAAGCAAATACGTAAAGTCCAGTGAGCCTCACATCTGTAGTTGGGAAGCTTTTAGAAGGGTTAATAAGGGACAGAATACAAGAATATGTCTCTTTGAACAAGATCGTAGGTAGCAGTCAACACGGATTTATGAAGGATAGGTCGTGTCAAACCAATCTAATTTGTTTTTATGAGGAGGTTAGTAGGAACTTGGATCAGGGCAACTCAGTGGATGAAGTCTTTTTAGATTTTTCAAAGGCATTTGATACAGTGCCACATGGAAGACTAGTGAGCAAACTAAGGGATACAGGAATTGCAGTAAATATCTGGCTAAAAGACAGGAAGCAAAGGGTTGTTGTGAATGGAACATACTCCGATTGGTCTAATGTGATAAGTGGGGTTCCTCAAGGTTCAGTATTAGGTCCTCTCCTTTTTAACATATTTATTAATGATATAGAAGTAGGATTCGAAAGTAGTGTCTCCATTTTTGCTGATGACACTAAGTTGCGCAAGGTAATAAAATCAGATAATGATGTACTTTCCCTAAAAAAGGGATTTGCATAAATTAGAGAAATGGCAGATGAGATTTAATACAAATAAATGCAAGGTTATGCATTTGGGAAGGAAAAATAGCCATGCAATCTATAATCTTAATGGAGCAAATCTTGGTGTATCAGATATTGAAAGGGATTTGGGAGTGCTTGTAGACAACCACCTAGGTAACAGCGCTCAAAGCCAAGCAGCAGCTGCAAAGGCAAGTAAAATATTAGCATGTATTAGGAAGAGTATAGAAGCAAGGGAAGCAAATATAATTCTGCCACTATACAAATCCATATTACGCCCTCATTTGGAATATGGAGTACAATTTTGGGCACCACTTCATAAAAAAGACATTTTAGAGCTGGAAAAAGTACAGAGAAGGGCTACAAAACTAATAAGGGGAAAGGAGGGGCTAAGTTATGAAGAAAGACTAACCAAATTAAAGTTATTTTCGCTAGAAAAAAGGCGTCTACAAGGGGATATGATTACCTTATTTAAATACATCCAGGGTCAATATAAGGCTTTGTCAAGTGAACTTTTTGTAGCAAGAGATTTTTAACTGACAAGAGGACATCCTTTGAGGTTAGAGGAAAAAAGATTTCACCTTAAACAAAGAAAAGGGTTCTTCACAGTTAGGGTGGTTAAACTGTGGAATTCTCTACCAAAGGAGGTGGTAATACCGAATTCGATAGACAACTTCAAAAAGGGGTTAGATATATTTTTGAATAAAGAGGGCATTCAAGGCTATCCTAGATAACTAGCGAAGGAATATTGATCCAGGGAGAAATTTGATCGACAGTTTCTGGGTTCAGGAAGGAATTTTGCTTTTTTTCCCCTTATGAGACAATTGGCAAAGTTTCAATGGGTTTTTTTCTGTTTGCCTTCCTCTGGATCAATTAACAATTAATAATAAATAGGGCACATTAAAAAGATCAATAGAGATCTAAAAAGGTTGAACTTGAGGGACTAACTCTTTATTCATCCTCCAATACTATACTATTAATAAATATTTAATCAACAAACTAATTAATAACTAATCCGCATATTGCAGATCAGAGGAGATCTTAACAGGTTGAACTTGATGGACTGAAAGTCTTTTTTCAACCTTAATTACTATGTAACTATGTAACTCCAACGTGAAGCGCATAACGGCTGAAAGGGTGCAATTTGGCCTACTTTCATTGCTATTAAATTAGAAAGAAATGCAAACTACAAGTGAAAGACGCTAGTTCATAAACCAGTTCTCGGCCGTCGGTGTGGCGTGCTCAAACGCGAACAATTAAGCAATCACGTAGTTACAATGTTAATAAAGCATGCGAGTTACAGTATATGTCGTATCACATTGATTGCAGAGATCGATATAACACAAAATATGAACATTAAATAAAGTATTTTTCGGGGCCGATTTGCGGGCTTGAGAATGTTGTGTTATTAATTCTAAAAACTAACATCACTTTCCCTTTTAATAACAGAACAGTAGTATGTTTTTATTTAATTAATAAGTGCTATGTATTGTACTTTACTCACCTTGTACTTTACTCCATTTGCGTGTTACGTGCTTGCTCGCGATTGACCACGTTGCAATTTAATAGCTGAATTGAACAAGTAGCGGTTACAGGCATGACAGATCAGGATTAACGTGCGCAAAGTTCAACGTTGCTCAGCTCATAGCCTATTCTTGGCCGTACTGTGTGCTAACATGCAAGTCCGCTGCAAGCAACTTTACGGGGCTAATTTAATAGTCGTAACACGTAAATCTTGAGTTACAGGCTACTTTTTACAACGTAGCCCCAATTTAATGAAGCTGTAAGCCTGTATCAAGGGCAAAACAACTATAGGCCCTATTTTATTGACCAATAATGAAGATTTCTGCTAAATATAGTAAGTTCACAATTACCACATATTCTATTAGCAACTTGAAAACCAATTGCAAGTAGACCACCAGCAATCACTTTTTTAAGTTCAAATAATATTAGAGGTAAAATTTATAAAAAATTTAAAGTAAAAGTGGACTACTTAAATTGGTTAAAGCATACTTTCTATGATAAGGGTAATAAGCCAGATAAAGGGTTTTACTAAACAATCTAAATTTCTAGAAATCTACACATTCAAAGTGCATATCACACATAATCCAATGAATATCAAAAATTATTTCTAGCTGCAAAGAAAACAAGTATGGAGGAAGTAAGACTTTTTTTTATTTAAATTTTTAAATAAGTGTAAACTTCATAAGCTGAACGAAGAAAAGGTTATCACATCAATTCTCCAACATCCTTAGAAGAAATAAAAAGAACAATAGAAATCTAAAAATTGGATAAATCACCAGTACTGGATAGTTTCACAAATGTCTCTAATAATAAATTTATAGATATATTAACACCATATATTAACTAGTTTAATTCAGTATTGGGAAGGTCAACATTATTTAGTGAGATGCTTAGAGCTGAGATAGCAATAATCTCAAAACCAGATGAATCTAGACATGAAAAATGTAACTTAAATAATGGAGGATAGATTAAATATATTTTTAACAGAGTCAGTTCATTTGGACAAGGTGGGGTTCATCACAGGGAGACGAGCACCAGATAATAATAGTATGTTTGATACATTATTCAAAAAATAATAAAATACAATGTTGTTTATTATCACTGGAAATAGATAAGTCTTTTGATTCCCTTAGATGGAATTACCTATTCGAAAGATTAAAATATTTAGGTATAAACAGATCATTTTTGTAAGATATCAAAAAAAAAATGTACACTAAAGCAAAGGCATCTATAAAATTCCTGATTCAACAAAAGGTGAAACAAATATAAACAAAGGTACAATTCAGTGGTGTCCACTTTCTCTAGCATTTTATTTGCTATTGCTAAGGAACACCTTGCAGCCATTATTAGAAAAAACAGAAATATTAATGGTATTAAAGTTGGTAAAGGATTAACCTCTCTGCAAATGATGTTACTTTGACAACCATAAAACTGTTAACAACTTTGGCAAATCTTTTTTCTACATTAGATAATGTTGCTGATATATCAGGGTTAAAAATAAATACTTCAGTCACATTAAATTTAACAATTCCTGCTCCATCTTTGAAATTACTCAAGATCAATTTTAGTTTTGCTAAAAATATTACAAATTTCAGCACAAATAGAAGATTTATATAGAGTAAACTATAAAACCATAATCGCACACTTAGTACAATCATTAGATAAATTGAATAAATTACAATTACCATTACTAGACCGTATAGCTGCAATTAAAATGGACATTTTACGTAAGATACTAACAGCCTTATTAAATTGTGATTCGGTAAATTTAAAAAGGCTCTAATTAATCACACAGCATATTTTTTTTACAGAAGATTTTAGTTAGTGAACTTCTATCCAAAAGCAAGGTCTTCACTAACAAAAAACTTCTGTAAATAAAATCTGCTGTGTGCTTAATTAGAGCCCTTTTTCAATTTACCGAATCGCAATTTAATACCGCTGTATATTTAATTCGCTCTTTAACAATATCAATTTGTCAAAAGGACATTAAGCACTTACAATCTGAACTCTTCACATTTATATAGAGGCATAAATCCCCAAGAGTTAATACAAATAGATTGTATGCATTTAAAAACAAAAGAGGTTTCTAAACATTAAATGAAATATTTATTACAATGCAGCACAGATAAAACAAATTATGACAAGGATTGTAAGATCATATTTACCAGGATGGATAGATTTGAAATAATCATTACTTTCAAAAGGGAAACTTCAATATATATTATGGCTACATTATAAACTAATAGAAAAAAATTATAGTATTAGTCCTTTTACAACTCACTCACTTAAACTATATACAGTAATATATTCAAATTTAAATACAAATAACAACCCCAAAATCACCAATGACTCCTATCATATATAACTAAGATTTTTCATTAGGTCAAAATTCTTAAAACCTCAACATTTGGACTAAACTTGGCTTAACAAGAGTAATATATTTAATTAGAAATGGAAATGTGATTTGACAATTTAAAATAAATACTTTTTATACAAATCTACAAATTAGGCGCTTCACTAACTTGCTGCCAAAACAGGAGATAATGCGACCACCTACTAAATTTGTGAAGAAATGCTTATAAAATTCAAATGTAAAAGAAGGAATAAGTATGATATCTAGATTAGGAAATAAACTAGATGAAAACTCCTTCTGTACGTTAACAAATGATCTGAACATTAATATAGATGATAGAGAATGGGAAACAAGTCTAGCTTTGCAAAGTACAAGTTTATACTATTATACTTTATTAGAAACAAGTCTTAAAATGACAGAATTGTCTGATAGAATTGTATATGGTACCAAAATTACATAAAATATTTAAAAAAACTGTCAGATTGTTACTTTAGAGAATGTGGACAAGATGGATCATATTTACATATTTGTGCAATTGTCTAATAGTTAGGAAAATTTGGCAGAAAATAGAAGAAAGTAATTAATGAGATAAATAGTAGACAAAAAATACTTACACCACAAATTTGTTTAATAGGAATGTTCGCTAGAGAATTTAAAATGTACAAGTAGAAAACTAGTAGCAGCAATATTTAGTGCTGGAAAATAAAATATTGCAACTAGATGGAACAAATTATATCTCTTCTCATGCATTATCATAGAAAAAAGATAAAGCAGCCTGTTTGTACCATACTCATTAGAAAACAGGTTATTACATTATGATAAGAAATAGGCCTCTTACATAGTTGCATAATTACTACGTTAGAGGCACATATCTATGTAATAGGCGCACTTACTTAGAAATAAAGATCTAAAAAAAGTTTTAGTACATCCTCTTGAATCAATAGTTATTCAATAACAAAAAAAATGTAACTTGGAAAATATAAGAAGATATAAGTATAAAAGTTTCAAATTCATTTTATTTTATGTTTTGTTTAATAAAGAAAAAGAAAAAAAGAAGTCAAGGATACAGAAGGTAAGTTTATATAACTGAAACCATTTATTTGTTTGTATAAGGTTAACAAAAGAAAGCATTTTTTATCAAAATTGTTGTTTTCTATTTCTTGCTTCTTTCATGATTACATCCTTAGACTTTCCAAAAGCAAAGTGGATGATTACATTTTGGGAGATTTCTGTGCTTTAGATCTATTTCCTAATGCTTTATTTAATCTCTCGAGTCACTGCTTACGTTGCGACAGCATGATTTTAGAAGAGACTACTTAAGTATAGTTTTCCAAGCCTTCATTACTAACTTTTTTGTGGCACCCTTTAGTTATATATTATTTCTTCTATTCTTATTAACAAGATCATCAGCATAATCTTAACAAATTTTAAAATGTATATCCATTGTATGCGTTTTTTTTCCTCAATAGCCTTTTGTTGGACATCATAAATACTCTCTTGAAGGTTGTTAATAGCTTGCTCTATAGCTGGCAATGAGATTACCAAATTTATCTTTATAATATTGGTAATTTCTTCAATTAAAGGTCCATATCCCACTACACAACTCCGGGAAGTTTTAAGTGTAGAAAGCAAATAACTTTTTGAATAATATGACTGTCTGATTTTCATTTGTTGGAATATTGCATTTCTTTGATTTAAATTATTTTCTACACTTTTACACTATGGTTTCCATCTTTGTTGAATAAGATAGCTGTCAATGATGGCAGACAAAGGTTTATCAGCTGAAAGATCTGAGCAATTATATCCATTCATCTTTTAAAGAGATTGAGCAGCTACTCATTTCCACTATGTTGAAAACTTAATTAAATAGTTTTAAGTGTTATGTTTTGTGCTAGTATTAATTGTATTTGATATTAAATAATGTACTAGAGGCTGTTGAACCTGAAAGTGTCTACTGCCATTCTTTTGTTGAAGATAATTGTAAAATTGCAGTGGCGTGAACCAAAACATGTAACTGTATTTTTTTTAATCTCCGCAGACAGTAACAAGGGAACCCACTTTCACCAACTGAAAATTTCCTTCTACCTCCCCAACAGTTTATCATCCATGTGAAGGCGCAAACCTACAATGACAAATGTCCAGTCCCCACATCTCCAATCCCAGATATTGTAGGGGCAGGAGGAGGCATGACCTCATCTCTATTCACATAAATAGTGAGGTCGGTAGGAGATGTTATCGTTGGAGGCTCCTTCACATCTGCCCACTCCATGTCACTTCATTACATGTATCCATGTAGAAGAAGAAGGGGAAGGCTGAATAAGGGCACTGTAGCTATCAACACAGCTACTGTGAAGGTTCTCTGGTGGCCTCATACGGGATCTGATATGGAGAAGACTTGGTTCAGCCGTCTCTGCTTGTACATCTTCTCTCAATACCCTTGAACCAGACAGACATCCACACTTAAAGTTTAGGAGCAAATTAGTGAGAGGTTAGTTAAAAAAATATGTATTATTTAGTTATTGTGACAAGCACCAATCTCCCTGGGTGTGTGCCTGAGTTTTTTTGTACTTTGATGAAGGTACACAATGCAGGAGGCGATAATACTTTTCCATGTTTTACCACATTATTCAAATATAATAAACCACAAACAAATCAAAGAAAATAACAAGCCTAGCTTTCATCGAAGCACTACTTGTACTCATAGACAGATCCCTCACAATCCAACTCCAATACAGCTAAACCTGGATGGAGCAAAAACCAAACAAATAGTCCAATAGCTTGATTACAATCACTGGCCTGGAACTCCAGATGTTAACTCTTTTTCATAAGCTCCAAGCTGCTGTCTCCCTGTCGGTGTCTTTTTCCAGCTTCACACACCTGAATGCACACTTTTCTCTATGTGCCACTTTCTTCAACCCAAATAAACTTTGCACACACTCCTCTCTGTGTGTGTCTTTCTTCAGTCCAGACCAACTGCAAAACTGCAAGCCATAAACTCAGCCTCACACAGACTAACTGCAGACCAAAACAGCAACACCCAAATTCCATTCTCTCTCTCTCTCTCTCTCTCTGTCTGTCTTCTGTCTCTCTCTCTGTGCCGTCTGTCTCTCTCTGTGCCCTCTCTATGAGCTCTATGTGTCCTCTCAATGTGCTTTCAATCTCTCGCTGTGCTCTCTCTTTACCCTCTGTCTCTGCCCTCTCTCTGTGTGTCCTCTCTGTGTGCCCGCTCTGTGCATTCTCTCCCTCACTTTCTCTCTCTACCCCCACCCCACACGGTACATGCATCCGCAGTACCTACATATTCGACGAGCATGGGCGGTTGTTAGATTTAAAAGCGTTTCACCGTCTCTATTACCACATAATGCATTTCTACCTCTTTTCCCACAATGATTTTACCATTCTGCAATGCTTAAAATAAAAAGTGTTGAAAGCACAATGCGTTCTGCTTAAGGACAAATAGACCTTCAATTGAAATAGGTTGTCTGTCACTAATATAAAAGGTGCTATATTTATTTTTTGACTTTCTAAAAACGTTTTACTGATTATAAAGCTTAAATATAGCACTACAGCGGTCCCTTTACAAGTTTCCTCAATACATCATGCATTCCAATGATGTAAACTTACACTCTGACCCACATAGCCCAAACATATTGTACCAAACACAAAGTTCAACTTTTACCTACTTAGCTTCCCAATCCCCTTATCGGTAACATTATCTCAATATAAGATCACCCTCCTATCCACTATGCATAGAATGTATATACTGTACATCCATCATAACTGTGTGTTCAGAGCAATGCAAACTGTACATTGCATCAGCTTTTTCCATCCTGCATAACTGTTAGTGTGGATGCAAAGAGACACTGCAGGCATGTTATAGCTTTCTAGGGCTCATGTTAACAGCAGATGTCAGCTCTAACTAATTTGTACTTTTAGAGTAGTCTTAGATTTCAGGATCATTTAAAGGGTTAAATAACTAAACTATTTCTATAATCCATGTGTTAAACAGTAAAGATATATATATTTTTTCAATTTAAAATTTTGCACTTAAACATTTCAAAACTTGCTTAAAGGGCCGTTTACCTCACTATAAGTGCTCTTCATGCTGTGAAAGAGCACAGGATTCTAGGTAAAAATGATCCATTGTTTTTTTAATTACACTAATAACAGCTAAAAATCTACAGTCTTAGGTCAGTTTACAAACACACTCCTGACTGTTCCATGATTAACAACATCTGCCGACAATGAGTGGTAAAGGCAATGGTGAATATAAATATTTATAGTTTTTCTCTGTATTCAGGAAATCTGCAGCAATCAAATAACCTACAAGTAACATATTTTGGAGTTTTCAGCAGTTATTTATCTGCACAAATGAATCTGTGAAGGGTTAACTCTATTTCTGCTTATGCTCTATGTACAGAGCTCTTGCTATGACTCTGGGTGCACTGCCAGTGACTCTTTTAAACACACACTTCATTTATGATTTTTTTCTGTGAAAGAGGCATCAAATTAAAAAATTTAAAAAGTATTTCAACATGTTTTTAGAATAACTTTACAGTGATATGCTCCAAGTTGTGCTGAATTAACTGGCCCTTTAAGATAAATGCTCTAATCACATTGCTAAAAGTTATCTCATTAGTTAATCGTGATACACTTTACAGTTCATTGACCTGATGGGCAAAACTCCCTGGACAATTAGGCTCCAAACAGTTTATTCAGAAAGAGGACCCTGATCATAAACAAGAAAATACACTGTGAAACATTTTCAAACATTTCCAAATACTTTCTTTCAGATATTATAATAAAAGAGAGATAGTGAGTACTCCATGTACAGTTGTCAAGCAAAGGTAACGTCCTCAAATCATACATGCAATCATTAATTTGTATTAGCACTTATATAGTTCTCAGCAATACGGGTTGTTGCTAACGCTTGCGAAGCGAGGGCCGCAGTTGCTGGCAAGGAGCGCCGAAGAAAACCATTACAAAATGGCATGTTTGGAGTTTGAGAAAAGGCATGTGGGAGACTCCCAAAATGTATGGAGGAAGGTAATCTGGTCTGATGAGACTAAAATTGAACTTTTCGTCCATCAAAGAAAACGCTATCTCTGGCGCAAACCCAACATCACATCACCCAAAGAACACCATCCCCACAGTCAAACATGGTGGTGGCAGCATCATGCTTGGGGGTTGTTTTTCAGCAGCTGGGACTGGGAAACTGGTCAGAGTTGAGGGAAAGATGGATGGTGCTAAATACAGGGATATTCTTGAGCAAAACCTGTACCACTCTGTGCGTGATTTGAGGCTAGGACGGAGGTTCACCTTCCAGCAGGACAATGACCCCAAACACACTGCTAAAGCAACACTTGAGTGGTTTAAGGGGAAACATGTAAATGTGTTGGAATGGCCTAGTCAAAGCCCAGACCTCAATCCAATAGAAAATCTGTGGTCAGATTTAAAGATTGCTGTTCACAAGCGCAAACCATCCAACTTAAAGTAGCTGGGGCAGTTTTGCAAGGAGGAATGGGCAAAAATCCCAGTGGTAAGATGTGGCAAGCTCATAGAGACTTATCCAAAGTGACTTGGAGCTGTGATTGCCACAAAAAGTGGCTCTACAAAGTATTGACTTTAGGGGGGTGAATACTTATGCACATTGACTTTTTCTGTTATTTTGTCCTATTTGTTGTTTGCTTCACAATAAAAAATAAAAAAACATTTTGTGGGTATGTTCTGTAAATTAAATTATACAAATCCTCAAACAATCCATGTTAATTCCAGGTTGTGAGGCAACAAAACACAAAAAATACCAAGTGGGTGAATACTTTTGCAAGGCACTGTATGCCTCAAATTAACTTACACACTCACACACACCACAGTGGGAGAGTCAGGGAGTCTGTCAGTGATGTTACAAGTTAATTTGGGGCATATTCTAAATATTCTACTCACCTTTCCAGCATGTCACGTCCATCTTTTCTTCTGCGGCACAGCCCCTGTTAAAAAAAAACATAACATTAGCACACATACATAAACATGAAACCAAGTAAAATCAACACAATCTGTACCGGCCTCCTGGTGTTCCGCCCCGGAAGCATCCGCGCTCTTTAAAAAAAAGCAAAAAAAACAACACACATTCAACGCTAATGAGCTTCCTACGGAGTGTTCCAGAATAAAATTGGCAATGGCGGCTTCTGATTGGCTGAAAACGCTGTCTATCAAATTCAGCCAATGAGAAGACGCCAATTGTGAACCAATGAGAAAGGGATACACCCCAAAATCCCACGCTGATTGGATAACGCACCTGTCAATCTTTATTTGAACCAATCCGAAGGCTTTATTGCCATCAGCGAATCACAATGGGATATACCCCCACGTACTTGGTGAAGACATCTGCACCTTCCCATTGGCTGTAATACTGATTGACATTGACAATAGCCAATGAGAAGGCGCAAATGCCCTTACCAATCAGTACGTGGGGATGAATTCCATTGTGATTGGCTATTGTCAGTGCAACCAATCAGAATGCGCAGATGCCTCCAGCCAATCACCCTGTGGGGGTGTATTCCATTGTGATTGACTGAAGGCATCTACGCCTTGTGATTGGTTTAAATAAAGATTGACAGGTGCATTATCCAATCAGAGTGGGATTTTAGGGCGTATCCCTTTCTGATTGGCTCACACACTGACGCCTCCTGATTGGGTGAATTTGATAGATCCCGTTTTCAACCAATCAGAAGGCGCCATTGCCTATTTTCTTCCGGAACAGTCTCCGGGAGCCTCATTAGCGTCGGGGATGTCTGTGAGTGCGGATGTGAGTACTTTTTTTTTTTTTACAGGACGGTGCAGAAGAGGAGGAGGAGGAGGCCGGAGACATTGCGGGGAGGTAAGTACAATGTAGATTATGTTTATTTTATTTTGTTTTTATGTTTATGTATGTGTATTAATGTTATGTTTTTTTTAACAGGTGTCACGCCGGAGAAGGGTAAAAGAATAAGCACGGGACATGCCGGAAAGGTGAGTATAATATTTAGAATGTTTAGAATGTTTATTTATTTACTGTCAATGTGTTGCACTAATTTTTTTTATTTTTTTTTCCCTAGGTGGCTGATCTGAATGGACATCTGCAAAGGTAAGTGGTCTTAATTATTTTATTTTAGCTTAGAATTAGATTATTTTATATATAGATAGCATTTATTGTATGTTAGCTAGGGGTATGTGTTTTATATAGATAGCATAGCATGTATTGTATATTAGATTGTGTTATTTATTTAGATAGATTGTGTGATGTATATTATATAGATAGGATGTATATTAGATTATGGTATTTATTTAGATAGATTGGGGGATGTATATTAGATAGATAGGATGTATTGTATATTAGATAGGGGTGTATTGCATTGTATTGTATTTATTTGATTTGTATTGTATTGTATTATATTGTATGTATTATATGTATTTCCTTTTCAGGTGTGTATTTTTTTTTTCCTGTAGTGTGTGTGGGGGGGGGGGGGGGGGTTGTAATGCATTTTTGTATTTTCTGTAATGTAGATTTTTTATTTTTTGTGACTTAGGTTTTTTATTTTATGTTATGTAGATTTTTTATTTTTTGTGACTTTAGGCTTTTTTATTTTCTGTAATTAGAGTGGTGGGGGTTATTAGCGGGTAGGTAGGTAGTGTAGGTGTTAATAGGTTAGTGTAGAGGCTGTTTAGTTGATATTTAATGTTTTATTGGGGGGTATAGTGGGTATAGTGCAGGTATAGGGGGTATAGTGCAGTTATACTTGGTGTCATTATGGTCCTTGAAGATGTGATTAATGTTGGGTTGTAACAGGCCCATAATGGTCCTAATATACCCTTATGGGACTGATGGGGTTAAATAGAGGCTTATGAGGGTCTGTATGGACCCCCATGAGTGACAGGGTTAATTAGCGGTTTATGGGGGTCTGTATTGACCCCCATGAGTGAGGGGGTTAATTAAGGGCTTATGGGGGGCTGTATTGACCCTCCTGAGTGACGGGGTTAATTAAGGGTTTATGGCGGTCTGTATTGACTCCCATGAGTGAGGGGTTCATTAAGTGCTTATGGGGGTCTGTATTGACCCCCATGAGTGACAGGGTTAATGAAGGACTTATGTGGGCCTATATTGACCCCCATGAGTGATAGGGTTTATTAGGGGTTTACGGGGGTCTGTATTGACTTCCATGAGTGACAGGGTTAATGAAGGGCTTATGGGGGTTTGTATTGATCCCCATGAGTGACAGGGTTAATGAAGGGCTTATGGGGGTCCATATTGACCCCCATGAGTTACAGGGTTAATTAGGGGTTTATGGGGGTCTGTATTGACCCCATGAGTGAAGGGGTTAATTAAGTGCTTATGGGAGTCTGTATTGACCCCCATGAGTGACAGGGTTACTGAAGGACTTATGGGGGTCCATATTGACCCCCATGAGTGACAGGGTGATAGTGTATACATATTTTTTTTTTTATAACGGGTCCTTTAAGGACCTTTAAGGTCCTTTAAGGACCCGTAATGTGGGAATTTTGAATTTTCATTGCCCACTGCGATGGTTAATGTGGGGTTAATGCAGGTCTCCGAGCCTATCTCGGATCCCGTGGGGTTAACGCGGGTTTCCGAGCTTATCTCGGATCCCTTCTTGGGCAAGTTGTACGTGGCTGGGCTTTGAGCCTCATTTTCGTTTTTTTCGGCGGCCATTTTTTCTCTCGCTTAGGGGATTTTCGTGTGTCTGAACTCGGGAATTTAGACTTATATGGAGGTGTAACTTCACTTTCAGAGGTCCTGGATGCCCCCCCCCCTTGCTATGTGTAAGCTTTTTATGTATATTTTGTGAGTATTTGGTGTGTTTTGACTGTTTTTAGGTGCGCTCGGTTCGGCCGTTATGGTCGTATTTTTCGTGCGTGTTTGTGCCATTAAGGTTGGTTCCGAGGTGTTTTTTTTTTCTAAGTCGTGCGTGTGTCTGTGTTTTTAACCGCGTGTGAGGAGCCTTTGAGCCTCCACCTTCCGCAAATGCGGCCCCTCGCAGTTCTTGCGAGCTCGCTTTGCGAGCTCGCAAACAGCGTGACGACTTCTCGCAGTTGGACTATTATAATATGTGATTTGTACAGACATCTTGAAAACAGAGTCCATATAATTAGTGCTTTCATCTGATCACTATTCAGCTTTAATATTTATTTTATACTAATATTAACCCCTTTTGGATCACTCACTTGTTGTGGTGAAGGAGCTTTTGTACATCAGTGAAGCTGTGAGTTATACCATGTAGCGTCTCCAATGATGGGCAGGTCATAGCAGAAAGATCAGACAAATCTCGGTCCATTGGAGAAGGAACTGGCAATCCACTCCAGTATTTTTGCCAAGAAAACCTTATGGATAAGCACAACCATGCTGTGGTCCTTAGGGTCACAGAGAGTAGGACATGACTGAATGATTAAACAACAACAACAACTAATACTTAAAAATATATATAATATGCTTTCTTTGGGCATACTGAAAAGTACAGTGCTTTGCAAAAGTATTCACCCCCTTGGCATTTTTCATGTTTTGTTGCCTCACAACCTGGAATTAACATGGATTGTTTGAGGATTTGCATCATTTAATTTACAGAACATGCCCACAACTTTGAAGATTTTTTTTTGTTGTTGTTGTGAATCAAACAACAAATAGGACAAAATAACATAAAAAGTCAATGAGCATAACTATTCACCCCCCTAAAGTCAATACTTTGTAGAGCCACCTTTTGCGGCAATCACAGCTCCAAGTCACTTTGCATAAGTCTCTATGAGCTTGCCACATCTTGCCACTGGGATTTTTGCCCATTCCTCCTTGCAATGGATGGTTTGCGCTTGTGAACAGCAATCTTTAAGTCTGAATACAGATTTTCTATGCGATTGAGGTCCGGGCTTTGACTAGGCCATTCCAACACATTTACATGTTTCCCCTTAAACCACTCAAGTGTTGCTTTAGCAGTGTGTTTGGGGTCATTGTCCTGCTGGAAGGTGAACCTCCGTCCTAGCCTCAAATCATGCACAGAGTGGTACAGGTTTTGCTCAAGAATATCCCTGTATTTAGCACCATCCATCTTTCCCTCAACTCTGACCAGTTTCCCAGTCCTGGCTGCTGAAAAACATCCCCACAGCATGATGCTGCCATCGCCATGTTTCACTGTGGGGAAGGTGTTATTTGGGTGATGTGATATGTTGGGTTTGTGCCAGACATAGCGTTTTCTTTGATGGGCAAAAATTTATATTTTTGTCTCATCAGACCAGAGCACCTTCCTTCATACATTTCGGGAATCTCCCACATGCCTTTTTGCAAACTCAAAACGTGCCATTTTGTTTTTTGCTGAAAGTAATGGCTTTCTTCTGGCCACTTTGCCATAAAGCACAACTCTATAGAGCGTATGGCGTATTGTCTTCCTATGTACAGATACTCCAGTCTCTACTGTGGAACTCTGCAGCTCCTCCAGGGTTACCTTAGTTCTCTGTGCTGCCTCTCTGATTAATGCCCTCCTTGCCCGGTCCGTGAGTTTTGGTGGGCGGCTGTCTCTTGGCAGTTTTGCTGTTGTGCCATGTTCTTTCCATTTGGTTATGATAGATTTGATGGTGATCCTGGGGATCATCAAAGATTTGGATATTTTTTTATAACCTAACTCTGACTTGTACTTCTTAACAACATTGTCCCTTACTTGTTTGGAGAGTTCCTTGGTCTTCATGGCAGTGTTTGGTTAGTGGTGCCTCTTGCTCAGGTGTTGCAGCCTATGGGGCCTTTCAAAAAAGTGTGTATATGTAATGACAGATCATGTGACACTTAGATTGTACACAGGTGGACATCACTTCACTAATTATGTGACTTCTGAAGGTAATTGGTTGCACCAGAGCTTTTTATGGGCTTCATAACAAAGGGGGTGAATACATACGCACATGCAAGTTTTATGTTTTCTATTTCTAAAAAATAGTTTTATGTATATATTTTTCTCATTTCACTTCACCAACTTAGACTATTGTGTTCTGATCCATCACATAAAATTCAGATTAACAAAACATTGAATTTAAGGCTGTAATGTAACAAAATAGGTAAAAAGTCAAGGAGTGAATACTTTTGCAAGGCACTGTATATATTGATATGTTTCCACAATGTACTTAACCATTTTACTGAATTGTAAAATAATCATACTGCCCCGTGTCTCTCTACCCCCCCCTGTCTCTCTACCCCCCCGTGTCTCTCTAACCCCCAGCCCCAGTGTCTCTTTCCCTCCCCCTCCTCATCCTCAATGTCACATGTGCGCCACGTCATTAGCATATATCGGGTGCCGGCACCCGGTATATGCTAATGCCGTGACGTCATATGCGGGCCACGTCAAGATGCCGGAAGGAGCGGAGGCCAGAGCAGAAGCTTCAGATGCAGGTCGGTGAGGGGAAAGGGAGAGGAGGGGTAGAATGAGGGGGGGGTTAGAAAGAGGAGGGGGGGTTGAGGATGAGGAGGGAGGTTGAGGAGGGGGGGTTGATGTTGAGGAGGGAGGTTGAGGAGGGGGGTTGAGGATGGGGGGTTGAGGTTGAGGAGGGAGGTTGAGGAGGGGGCTGAGGATGGGGGGGTTGAGGTTGAGGAGGGGGGTTGAGGAGGGAGGTTGAGGTCGAGGATGAGGAGGGAGGTTGAGGTTGAGTATGAGGAGGGAGGTTGAGGATGTGAGGGAGGATGAGGAGTTGGTTGAGGATGGGGGGTTGAGGTTGAGGAGGGGGTTGAGGATGAGGAGGGAGGTTGAGGAGGGGGTTGAGGATGAGGAGGGGGGTTGTGGAGGGGTTGAGGATGGGGGGGTTGAGGAGGGAGGTTGAGGAGGGGGTTGAGGAAGGAGTTGAGGAGGGGGGGTTGAGGAAGGGGTTGAGGAGGGGGGTTGAGTATGAGGGGGTTGAGGAGGGAGGTTGAGGATGAGGAGGGAGTATGAGGAGGGAGGTTGAGGATGAGGAGTGGGGTTGAGGAGGGAGGTTGAGAATGAGGAGGGGGGAAGAGACACAGGGAAGGGAGAGGGGGGAAGAGACACAGGGAAGGGAGAGGGGGGAAGAGACAAAGGGAAGGGAGAGGGGAGAAGAGACACGGGAGAGAGAGAGGGACTCAAGAGGGGGACACAGAGGGCACAAGAGGGACACAGGGGGCAGCACATTTCCCACCCTCCGCTTCGAGTCACTCATTTTACCCAGTATTTTGTGGTAAAATAGGTGCCTTGGCTTATACTCGGGTCGGCTTATTCTCGAGTATATATGGTAATGGAAATGTATTCACAGTGACAGACAGACATGTTATTAATTAATCATATATCCTATTTTAGAATACATGGTTTGGTTATGATTCATTTAAACCAATGCCAATATGGCTGGGAACTTGCAAAATTCCACAATGGCATGTTACGTAAAGCCACCATCAATACATGCATTAGTGAAGGATGTCATTCTTCCCGCAATATCAATATGGATACTTTTGTCTAATGTAAGTAACAGACATTATGGCTGCTGACTTTTGTGTCCTCTCCATATTAATGGATAGGTGTTCAGACAACATATCATAAGAATCATTTAAAATGTAATAACAATGATGAATGTGATATCAATGTTGATAAACAATATCATAGAGAGATAGTGATCGTACTCTTAGACCACTGACTGTGGTCACAGCTGAGCATTCATTGTGAGATGACACATCATTATTAATGTTCATGGCTAGTGATGTATCATGACATCCACCTAATGGTTAGTAATGCTTGGAGATGGAGATCAGATAAGTAGGTATATTGTTACAGTTACAATATTTAGAACTGTACTATACATGCTGGAATTTTGTTTTAGATTTTTATCCTCTTCTGCCTGTATGTGTGTAACTGAAGTTGATTACATAGGCCAGAGGTTTATGCATATTTTTAATTGAGCAGATGAAGACCTGATGTAAGTGCTATGCAAATTACTTGTTATTTCTATTAAATGGAGTGGTGTCTGAGGATATTTGTATTCATAAGATTATGGTTACTGTGTTGTAGTGACCACATGTGACCCTAGTAGCTGCTACACATTATTATTATAATACAGCATAACCTTTAAACTCTTAGGTTTCTCCTTTTTTCACAAACAGCTTCTTGTCCTTTCGGGGATCCACCCACACCCATTTTATTAATGCACAGTCGTATACATTTACGACTGTGCTCTGTGTATACATTTTTGTTATACCTTTATTATGGTTATACTTTATTAATGTGTTTGTAATGGTTAATGTATTGGCACATCAACATACATAACAATTATGTAATATATTTGTACATAGATCATCTACCTGTACACTCATGTCTTCATGTATTTGTGTACTATAATCATATGTATGCACGTCACTAATCTTTAGTTAATTGGACTAAGTGTTTACACTTTCTATGTTAAAAGTGACTAACCAAACACTGCCATGAAGACCAAGGAACTCTCCAAACAAGTAAGGGACAATGTTGTTGAGAAGTACAAGTCAGGGTTAGGTTCTAAAAAAAAAAAAAATATCCAAATCTTTGATGATCCCCAGAAGCACCATCAAATCTATCATAACCAAATGGAAAGAACATGGCACAACAGCAAACCTGCCAAAAGACGGGCGACCACCAAAATTAATGGAGCGGGCAAGGAGGGCATTAATCAGAGAGGCAGCACAGAGACCTACGGTAACCCTGGAGGAGCTGCAGAGTTCCACAGCAGAGACTGGAGTATCTGTCCATAGGAAGACAATACGCCATACGCTCTATAGAGTTGGGCTTTATGGCAGAGTGGCCAGAAGAAAGCCATTACTTTCAGCAAAAAACAAAATGGCACGTTTTGAGTTTGCATAAAGGCATGTGGGAGACTCCCAAAATGTATAGAGGAAGGCGCTCTGGTCTGATGAGACTAAAATTGAACTTTTCAGCCATCAAAGAAAACGCTATGTCTGGCGCAAACGCAACACATCACATCACCCAAATAACACATCAATGGTGGCAGCATCATGCTGTGGGGATGTTTTTCAGCAGCCGGGATTGGGAAACTGGTCAGAGTTGAGGGAAAGATGATAGGTGCTAAATACAGGGATATTCTTTAGGAAAACCTGTGCCGCTCGGTGCACGATTTGAGGCTAGGACGGTGGTTCACCTTTCAGCAGGACAGTGACCCCAAACATACTGCTAAAGCAACACTTGAGTGGTTTAAGGAGAAACATGTAAATGTGTTGTAATGGCCTAGTCAAAGCCCAGACCTCTATCTAATAGATAATATGTGGTAAGACTTAAACATTGCTGTTCACAAGCTCAAACTATCCAACTTGAAGGAGAAGGAGCAGTTATGCAAGGAGGAATGGGCAAAAATCCCAGTGGTAAGATTTGGCAAGCTCATAGACACTTATCCAAAGCGACTTGGAGATGTGATTGCAGCAAAAGGTGGCTCTACAAAGTATTGACTTTAGGGGGTTGAATAGTTTTGCACATTGACTTTTTCTGTTATTTTGTCCCATTTGTGGTTTGCTTCACAAGAAAAAAACAAAAAATAACACAAAACATCTTCAAAGTTGTGGGTATGTTCTGTAAATTAAATAATGCAAATCCTCAAGCAATCCATGTTAATTCCAGGTTGTGAGGCAACAAAACACGAAAAATGCCAAGGGGGTGAATACTTTTGCAAGGCACTGTGTGTATATACACGTAATATATATTATATATATAAAAAAAAATATGACTCAAACATATTAATGAATATATGTATAATAAAGTCCACATTTGAGCCTCTGTGAGTGTTACATTTTATTTGGAAGGCAGTTTCATCTTGCTATTTAATCATGTACTGAGTCTTTAATTAGGGGTAGGGGTTTGATTTGAACATGGTGGGTTATTGGACTGTATTACCACAACTGCAGGGAGGAGTGAGCTGCTGAGTAACAGTTGGAGTGCAACCAGTTGTCTCTCTAGGTAGAATCTCCCTCGTTACAAAAAAAAAAAAAAAAAATGTAATACACACTGCTCCTAGAGTCACCTTTCAACTATTTTTCCCATCAGCAATTTATTGTGTTGAGCAGTGCCTCCTCCTGGGCATGGTCCCTACCTTGCACAACTGAAATTGAATTGTGTATAAATAAAAAAGTCAATTTTACAATAGTTATGACATTGTTGATTGGATTGCAAGCAAAGCAACTATTTCATCCCCAAAAATTAATAATAATAACCGTTACTAAATGTATTTTTAGTTTTCATCATAACCTTTCAATTAGAGCAGTAACGTTTCATTTACTGGTTAGCAATATATTGATGGAGAGTAAAGTTCACCTTTTTGGAAACCCCCTAAAAAAGGATGAGATAATCTGCCTATATCAAGTAACATTCTTCGAAAGAACATTCTGTAGAGTTTGGTGGTCCATTAAAAGGGCAAGTCTTGGATATTAAAGATCATTCCTAGAGAAGATCATCTAAGAAAAAAGCTATGGAAATGACCTAATTCGGCAGATACTGCTCCATGTTTGAAGAAAGAGCCACCATTAGACCATTCCCATCACGGATGCTTAGTTACAATTCCAAGCTGTGTAATCCACTCACACAAAAGCAGCAATTCCAAAATATGGCAATAACATTCATTTATGCAATGACAAAGGCTCTTAGATACTCTTGTACATATTACAGCAACTTGTGTTTAGGTGAAAAGACCCCTTTTAAAATGTTGAAAGATATATACCATAAGCACTTTAAGAAACATTTATAGTATAGCAAGAAGGATTTTTCGTTAAACAAAAAAAACAAAAAACCTTAGTCAAAATTTACTAATTCTCAAGATTTTGAATTGTGACTTTACCTTAAGTCAGCCAACAAAAGCAAACCAACAAAATAAAACCTGCAACAGACCCAATTGTTGCACACATTATGAAGAAGAAATTGGTTAATAGAAGTTTTACATTAAAATATACATTTTATTGACATCAGTCTGAGTTATCAATTTTAATAAGAATCGAAAAAATATATATTAGAAGAAATTCTGTACAATGTGATAAAATGCAGCAACCACAATTCATAGCATATCCCCAAAAATGTCAGGATTTTGACAATGAACACTCTCCCAGCAATAAGGAAAGGGAATAATGCAGTTACATGCTGGAGTTTTGCTCTGCCCCTTCATGCCAGGTGTCCAATGCTTTGGATTTTAGGTTTCCTTAGCTATAGGCATTCTTCTGCATTATAATACTCATAGATAATGGATAGTAGAGACATTACATATCTCTGGGTTATTCATGTAAACATTAAGGAAGAGTATCTGGCAACTGTGAGCACTGGATCTTCTTATACAGTAGAAAGGTCCATTGTAGCGACATCTATATGATAGTGTGTCCAGGGTTTAGGGATAACATCTGCAGCTCTCTGCATTAGAACATTCTGAAGACACCTTAAAGACACCATGGTGTCCTTAGTCAAACAGTATTCAATGGCAGCTAAATAAGGGTGATGTTATGAGTCTTCTTTTGTGAATGTTGTGTTCTCTACACGGCAGAAGACAGCCAGGAAGTTCTGTCCTTTGTTACGCTGGACCTTTTTCCCTTCTTCTGTGGATGTGCCCAGTTTATCCACAATAATATCTTCTTCCTGCAGAAGCAAGGGGAATTGGGCAGAACTGGTTAACTACATAAATGTACAGTGTTGAACAAATGAAGGAGCTTACAATGCAATAGGTGTGCCTGGGTCTGAATAGTGAGCTCTGGTCCCCTCTTCTGGACCTCTGCTGCTACATTACATTCAATATTTAGTCAAACATGTGATGCTTCAGGAGTAATCGAGTATAAGTAAAATGGCATCATTTCCACATCTTCATCACAGTCTAATCTTTCTTCAATTGCACTTGTGTAATGCAACTGCCTTCCTTAATGCATTGAATAATATAAATTTATATTCCCAACCACGGACTCTATGCGAATCCCCTATATTGCAGATAATAGCACGTTTAAGACCAAAGTATATCTCCCTAGCTATTTTAAAATCACACATCCTGGAAACATTGCGAGAGAACTGCTACAAGTGACTGTCGCAAGTTAGAGCCAAAAATTACAGCAAACTTTTCCACCGATTGACTTACAAAAGATTATGAGTTACTCCGTTAGACTTTACACCAAAACCCTATTCTAATAAGGATATGAAGATCACTTGCAAAATAGGGCAGTGCTATAAATACAAAAAAACTGCAGAAAATATTATGGGTACTAAAGACCACACGCGAATGGTTTTAAAACCATTGCGGAGTGCCACAACTCCAGTTAAAGAGACAAAAAAAAAAAAAAAAAAAGATTGTATTATGTAACTTTCATTATACAACACCAAGAGTAACACAGAAGCCAATACTCAAGGGGTTAATACACATCAAGAAACCACGTGGACGGGAAACAAATGCTCAGTTACAACACTTGTCCTCACTCATAATAATCATGATGTTCTCATTTTCTATTGGCTCCTAGAGCAGTTTCTCATCAGTAAAGTTTGGTTTGGTGTAATATAAATGAGTGAACACATACTTCTACACTGAAATCTGTTGTGGATAAGGCAGGCTTTACAGATTTGAGCCGAGTGCTGTAATATTGCAAGTGAAAAGATTAACATAGTAGGGGAAAAAACGCCCGCAGATGATTTACAGGTATTCCACATATTACACATGCTTGATAAGCATAGGGGCCAATTTCAATCCTCAAAAGTAATAGGGCTTACGGAATAAAAATGGACTACCGTTTATCTAGAACATAAGTGAAAGGTGGACATCATAACACCCTTGTACTTACCAGTTTTTCTTTTGATACACGCTCAAAAAGTGGATGCTCTGTAAAGTGTTTCACCATCCACTCATGAACCTCTTCTACATCTGTGATCGTGTAGACCAAGCCCTGCAACGAACAGCACAGAGAACAGACAAGTCAAGGGACACATTTCTGGTGTTAATGTGTTGCACACAGAATTAGCCCACAACACACTAGATGATTTTATAGCTTATGCCTATACACACAGATGTGACAGTGATTGATCTGAGTGTTAAAGAGGAGCACAAGTGATCCCAATTGTGTTATAAAATTTATATACTGTATATACTCGAGTATAAGCTGAGTTTTTCAGCCCTTTTTTTAAGGCTAAAAAGGGCCCCCTCAGCTTATACTCGAGTCTCTCTAACGCCCCCCCCGTGTCTTTTTCCTTCCCCCCTCCTCCTAACCCCCCCCTCATTCTACCCCTCTATATACCCCCCCCCTCCCTTACCTGCTCCGGCCTCTGCTCCTTCCGGGTCTTGATGTGGCACGCATGTGATGTCACACGCGCACCACATCATTAGCATATACCGGGTGCTGTCACCCAGTATATGCTAATGACGTGGGGCGCATGTGACGTCACATGCGCGCCACATCAAGACCCGGAAGGAGCGCAGGCTGGAGCAGGTAAGTGAGGGGGGGGGGGGGGGGGGGGTTAGAATGAGTATGAGGGAGGAGGAGGGATTGAGGAGGAGGAGGGGTTGAGGATGATGAGTGTATATTATATATATATATATATATATATATATATATATATATATATATATATATATATATATATATATATATATATATATTTTTTTTTTTTTTTTTTGTATTTTTTTTTTTCACATAGGTTACTAGTAGTGTGGTACAGAGGTTTGTTTAGTTTCATATCTTCATTAGTGATAGGTGTAAATCAAATATGTAAATATAAAAAACAAAACTAAGTTAGTATAACACAATGTAAAACACAATGTAAAACGTATTTAAAAAATGAGGACCCTTAATGTTAATGGTGTTCCAACACCCTCACAATACTAAAGCGGAGTCACTTATAAATGTATGCAAATAGTATCAAATACTATAGGCAAACATTTATAAGCAACTCAACTTCAGTATTGTAAGGGTGTTGGAACACCATTAACATTAAGGGTCCTATTTTTTTTAAATACATTTTACATTGTGTTTTACCAACTCAGTTTTATTATATCATTACATATTTGATTGATTTAAGGGGGAAAAAGGGCATTTCCACGCTAGTAATGAGTCTCACAGGGAGGGCGGTGAAAAGCCTCTTGGAGCATGCCTAGTTGGTAGATCAGTATAATTATAAAGTCTTACAATAGAACAAACACATTTATAAAAAAAATCCTCCATTTTCACTATAGGTAAAAACAAAACAAGCCTAGTTTAACTTAATTTAGCCATTCCTTATTTATTGACAGCAAAAAGCGACTTGCCAAGGAAAGTGTGTTTGCGCTGTTCAGTCGTATCAGATTCTCCGTGACCTTACGGACCGTAACACTTGGTACTCATGACAAAGATACTGGATTGGGTTGTCCGTTCCTTCTCCAGTGGGCCACAGCATACAGCTCCTGGTATTCCTAGGCAGTCTCCCTTCCAAGTACTGACCAGGCCCAACCCAAGTCCCAGAAGTGAATGAACCAAAACCTAACCACTGGACCACAAGGGAACCCACCAAGGAAAGTACTCACGCTTTATTTCCCCATCACCAGTGCACACTCACCCCAACACGTAGCACATAGGCATATTCTGCCAGCAGGGTGGAACTGATTATCCTCCATTTGTATTTGGTCTTCTTAAAGTGAGGATCAGGAAACAGGAAGAACATCTTGCTCAGCTAGAAAAGATGTAGTTTCACATTATTTCTACCAGTTCTGTCACCAGTACAATAAAGTTCAACTTAAATTGTATCTATAAGACGGCTCCAAGGTCTGCAGTTCTAAATGGAAATGTTTGCAGAGTATGAATGGAAGACTATACCTTTAAATGTAATATACTATACTATATTCTCAATATGATATGATGCAAGATATATCTGGAAGGCCCGGAGATCAGCAGTTCAGTATGAGACGCTATTCGGTACATGGTCACAAATCCTACAATATACATAAATTTTACACAAGAAATACATTGAACTACCCTTGTTTTGAATGTGCAAAAGTACACAGTACAGCAAAAAAAATATGTTTGGTAAAAGGGCGTTTTGCATCTTCTATCAGCAGCGGCCCGATCAAGTAGTTGTGCAAAGAACCGAAGAATACTGCAAATTTCTTGGAAATTGCATCATTTAACTATTTAAGACTCATGAGCTATCAGCAAAAAAGTGTATTCGCCCACATACCTGAAATGTTTAGCCCAGCATTATTGATATATCCTAAATACAATATCACTTTGCATCACTTTATAGAAAGGGTATTGGAGATGTGGAATAGCCTTCTAGAAGAAATGGTAGAAATAAAGTAAAAGGATTGAAGAATGTGTGGGGTATATATAGACTATGCAGAAAACTAAGAGGGACACAACAAAGGTTTCAAATATTGTATAATTTCAATTTATAGGTAATGAATATATTATCACTGATTAAAAGTTTGCATTTCCTTACAGTGAAACACTGATATTTCTACCTATCAAATCAGCCTAAATCCATTCACCAAGCGTAGACGGATCTGCTTCTAATGAGTGATCATTACAAATAATTGGTATTTAGCCCCCTGGAGCTCTTGCCATTTTAAATGAAAAGACAGTGTATTCAGACCCCAGGTAATGTTAATGGAAAGGTCTAAAAAAAAAAATATATCTGCATTAGCCATTTAGAAATACACCAAAGAAGAAT